>BKCH01000017.1:0-600000 GCA_008635985.1 Ficus erecta
CTAATAAAAATAAATAACTAAAATACATCCTGGAGGGGCAATTACACAGTAATTTTAACTGTCTAATCAAAATTGTAATAGCTGGAAATAAGGGCTCAGTTGGGGCGCGTCTGGAGATGACAAAACATCATCTGGATTTTAAAATCTCAACTCTATATCAAACTTTCCCTCTCTTCTATTTTCAAAAAACTCAAAATTTAGAAGTCCATAACTTTTTCATTTCAAATCGGAACAAGATGTTTTTTTTTATGTCAAAATGCTCGTAACGACAAGAGGAACAAGACAAAATCCATTTTGTATATTTTTTCTGAACATATTTCAAGTTTTTGTATTATTTTCTATATCACAGAACTTTTTAAAAAGTTTTCCCTCCAAACACAAATTTTCAACCAAACTTTCAAAATATCATCTCCAGATATTCTCCCAAACAGACCCTAAGTAAAGTCAACTACCTTCCCCATATAATTTTTTCTCTCTCTCTCTCTTTAAATAAAAAAAAAAAAATGATGCACGGAATTTAAGTTTAGGCCTCAATATTATAATGTTAGTTGGACTTTGGAGATATAAATATTACAATTAATTTGCAATTTTGAGTACTAATGTTTCCTTTGATTCTCCTCATTAATAAAATAGCAGCCTTATTTTCAAAAAAATAAAAAATAATAATAAATTGCAATTTTTTTTTTAATATTAAAGAAAAACGATGTATGGTCTTCGGTCTCTCTTAGTTATCGTTTTACCTTGAAAAACAACAAGTCGTTTTTCCGCGTGGGAAAAAAATGACATATCGATCTCTAAACGACATGTCGTTGTTTTTCCGTCGTATGGTTATTCCTTTTCACTCTTGGATGTCGTTTTCAGTCAACCATAAAACGACATCCAACTCGTATCTACTAGTTCCTACTCTCAACACCGCTTCGGTATTTTGGCGCTAGCCATTTTTTCCTTCGATCAAATCATTTCCACAATTTTCTAGCAGTCCAAACACTCCCGTAACCTCCATACTTCTGCAATTACATTCACCATACCCTCTCGAGCTCCACGATCCAAAGCGGAGCGGCAAATTGATCAACCTCGATCTCAAATGAACATCTGATTTGCTGCACAATACTCTGCGTTCGAGCAAGGAACCGATCTCGAATGAGCCATTTGTAGGAGGCGTTTCGAGAATGGCGGAGCAGATGAGCGAGAAGAACGGTCCACAAGAGGTGGTGGAGGAGGAGGAGGAGGAGAAGGGGAAGAATGTAGATTCGGAATTGTTCAGCTGCTTGCTTCAGCCAACGAGCTCGGATTCCGATCCTGATTACATCGGAATCCGTCGTCTCCTTCTCCATCGCAAGGCCGAGTCCGGCGTCCTGCGCCGTAGAGTATGTGCTTATTGTGCTTATTGCTTTTTCTCATGGATCATTTTATGGTAAAATGTCAAAGCTGTATTTCATTTATTCGCGAGGTAAATTTGAATAAAAGGGCATACAATTTTGAAATTTTAAATGGTTACTACAGTTCCGAATTTCCAATTGATCATTTCTTGACAATTTAATTCTCACTCAGATTAATTTGCATGGTTTGAGCAGTAGATTTATTCAAGGGCTTGGTTTTTTCCTCTTTTCTGTGTGCTCGTTTTCTTTTCCATCTTTCAATTGGTGACTTCCTGTACTGGTTTGTGGTGAAGGATTGGAGATGCAATGGAAAAGGTTATGTGGCATATCGTAATTACATTCGCAGGCCAAGGAATTGGGAAAATATGCAACTTCCAACTGTCAATAGCACTCCCGGAAACAGGTTGCTAACCATTTTACGTAAAAGAGTGTGACTACATTGAATTATCTTCTGCAGTTTTCAATGTGATAGCGAGAATCTTAGTTCTGCTAATCCCTGTCGAGGTTGTGGTTGTATTGGTATTGGTTGATTGGACTTAGGGATCTGTAGTTTCTATTTTCTCATTGTTTTACAAAATTGACTTATCCATTGAACTTGAACTTGAAAAAAGTTTTTCTTTATTTGACTTGAACTACCATGTTACACACGCATGCAAGATTGTCAACTTTTCATCTTGCTGCTAATTAGTATGAGATTTAAATTGGTGCTCGGTCTTGATAAAGTGTGATGTCTTGTATCTTGTTTATCATAATTTTTCACTCTTGCGAGGAAGTTAAGCATGAAAGTATTTCAAAGGAGTACGAAGAAACCAAAATTGTATTTTTCTATATTAGGCATACAGAACCTTAATTATTAATTTTTATGTTATTAGATATGATGCATGATTCTGATATATTCAGGATAAACCTGTAGAAATAACATCTTTGCAACCTTTTGGAATCGTTATTTTTAATATATTATTTTTTGGTCTATTTTTGTTTTCTTCTTTATGAGATTGAGAAGGAAAACCACTTGTCATGGTTACGAAAATTATTTAGTGAAGAAGGTTTTCCACATACTAGGTCTTTATTTAAGCCACACTTACTGGGGACATTTGAACCTTCATTTTGATTTTACCTCTGGTAGAATATGTCTTAGAGCTGGTAATGTGCATTTATGTTCGTGTGTGTGTGCGTGGTGTGTGTGTGTGTGTGTGTGTGTGTGTGTGTCTGTGCCTTTATCAAGTAGCTTTTCTAGTACTATCCTATTTTTTCAAATGCTCAGAAACTGTTTAGAGGCTTAATCTTGTGCGACTTTTTAGCTTGTTAGTGGCATCTTAAAATCCCGTTTCCATACAATTCTGACATCAGGATAATTTACTGCTTGATGCATCAGTGGGCGTTGGGTTCAACCTCAAAGTCCACTATCCCTGTTGTTTGATGTGGAAAGCTTGAGTTTCTTCCCGGGTATGGCTGCTTCTTTTATGGAATTTGAATTTTTACCTTAATTGATTTTAATTTAAACCTTTGTTTGGAACATTGCGAATAGACTTGGACATAGATGTTAACTAGAGGTTCTAGTCAATTGGGATGGCTTTGTTTTCCAATATTGGACTCTTCTTCTTTTTCTCTGGTGCCATTTGAAAATAAGTTCATGGTTTCTTTTCTGCAGGACCTGCAAAGTGGTAATCTCGCTTCAAGTCGCAGGAACAGTTTTAGTTCCACTGCTAGTGATAATGATCGCCCACGATACCATGGTGTTGAACCTCCATACTCGTTCGCAGGAATGCACTGCATCTTTGATCAGAGCAAAGCCTCCGGTAATTCTTGTTAAAATGTTAATATTCAATCTACTGCTGTATTATTCAAGTGAGAGGTAACCTGTCTTTTTCAAAATGGAGAAACATGATTGGTTCTTCTGCAGTTACTGTTTTGAAGTTCGGTCACATGAGTTCTGATCTACTTGCTTACGGAGCGTCAGATGGAACGTTGACAGTGTGCACTGTCTCTGACCCGCCTTCACTCATCCAGCATATGCAAGGGCATACAAAAGATGTTACAGGTTGGATTAACTGGTATTGCTTCTGTTATCTCATCTGCATCGTAGGAGAATGTATCTCTGCTTGTTTTTGGCTGGTGCATGTAGCTTTCAGTGTTAGAGGCATTTAATTTTTTTTCAACACTAACGAATGGCTGTTAGGTAGGAGCAAGCTTAAGCATGCACCCAATTAAATGGATGGCATATTTGACCCGAGTATAAGCACTTTCTACTGTTGGCTAGTAACATCTTACTGCTGCAAAATCGTGTTAAAGCAGATTTTTAGGATTTTCTATTGGAGGCATAAATTGTTAATGAAATCACCTTTTTAAAAGGTTAATATCTGAAATTAGGACAAGCTTTCAGGGGCACACTAAATATTAGATTCCATCATCTGAAGTTATTGTTTATATTCAGATTTTGATTTCTCGTCCAACAATCAGTACATTGCATCATCATCAATGGATAAGACTGTGCGAGTGTGGGAGATATCAAAAGGTCTTTGTATTAGAGTAATTTATGGAGTTGCTTCACAAATGTGCATTCGTTTTCATCCTGTAAGTATACACTAAATTGTTGTTGTTTAGTTATTCAGCAGATCTTTAAAACATACTCTTTTGTGACTAATTATCTTCCACAAAATTGTAAACCTACGTGTTAAGATCTTTGTACTTTTTGTCCTTGCAAGCCTGATCATACTTAATAAAGTTTTAGTGGGTGAGTTCAAATAGACTTCTCAATTGAGAGTCGAATTTTTTTCATATCAAACATTGCAAGTGCTCCTCCCCAATCTCTTCTCCCCCACACCGCCCCCGCACCCCCCACCCCCCCCCTCCCCCCCCCCCCCCCCCTCTCTCTCTCCTGGAATTGAATCTTCCTTGAAGTTGTGAGCTTTTGAGGAAGTTCCATCTGCAGTTAGTTGAAGCCTGTTAAACCACTTGGTCTTCCCATGGATTACGGTGCTGCAGAAATTATACGTATACTAGTGTGTGTGTGTATTATACTTGTAGAGAATATTGTTTATCTTTTCTTATGCTAATTTGTGAGGAGATGCCTTGAGGTTTCTTTTATTTTTGCAATTTCTTGGATGCAGGTAAATAACAACTTTCTTTCAGTTGGCAACACAAACAAAGAAATTACGGTATTCCCTTCATTCTGTTGTTTTCTGTATCTTGTTATAAAATGAATAACTCCATATTTAGGGATGTTGTGTTTTTGAGCTTTGAATTTTTCATCCTTCTTGATGTTGCTGTTGTTGTACTTTTTGGGATAATTAAAATGTGATAGACTAAAACATGGATGTGTACAGGATGCGACTAATCGAGTTAATTTTGCTAAGAATACGTCAATTACTTGATTTTGGCATAATATGTTCAATTTAAATCTAAAATCTCCTAAGGAATATGGAATCAAATATCTATTTGTTAACACACACACACACACATTTATATATGTATGCATAATTTTTATGCCATCTGGACAAACAAAATGTTTTATTACATCTTATGTACCACTTACCCAACAACACTCAAACCTCAACTATAGATAAATAACCAATACGACACTTTGATTTTGATTATGCTCTCAAATAACATATGGGATTAGGATATTCATTTCTTCGGTTTGTCATTTTACATTTTCACAGTGAAGTTGATGTCGCTCATATATGACGAATTTTGTAGATCATACTTGATTGATTGCAATTGCCTTGATGCACCAGGTGTTCAATTTCAGCACGGGGAGAATAATCAATAAAACAGTATTTGACAGTGAAGTCACCTCAATGGATCATGATCACACTGGTCAGCTCATCTTTTGTGGTGATTCTCTGGTGGGTCCGTGTGTATGTACATCTATTATCCAGTCATGTGATGAACTTTTACCGCTTTTATTGATAAGTTATTGAGGTAATTTGTGTAGGGCTATATATACTCTGTAAGTATGAACTCTCATACAGGAGCATTATCCCGTTCTCATCGCTATCGAAGTAGCAACAGGCAAAAATCTCCGGTCACAACTGTGCAGTACCGAAGTTTTTCACTCTTGGCTCGTGGACCCGTGTTGTTGACATGTACAAGAGATGGATTTTTGTCTTTCTTTAGGTCTGTCAGCTCAACAAATTTTGTTGATTTCTGTTTTCTTATCCCAAAAAAAGAAATAAAATAAAAAAGAACGAAAGAAAGAAAACAATGTTTTTTATTATGCTCTAGCAATGCTGTTGACATGCAATGAAGATGGGTATTTGCCTTTCTTTAAGTCTATTAGGATTATGTATTGTTGCTTTTGGTCTTTCTTTTTGAACACCGGTAACAAGTTCGTTTTCTTGTAGTGTTGCTCTTGAAGTACAAGGTTATTTGACTCTTCGTTGTGCACTCAAATTAACTCCTCGAATACACAGTATCCGGGTTTCCTTCTGTCCTTTGCTTTCCCTTGAGAAAGGAGAATATGTTGGTTAGTATTTCAATCTCAGCATTGGTCTCGGCACTTGTTTTTCTGTCTGAAGTTAAGATTAGTCTCCTGAATATGGAAATTTTTAGCCTCTGAAAAGGTTGTATGCATTATCAATTGTAGAAAGCTACTGTACCTATTTTTATTTTTTTATTTCTTCCCTTTGCCTTAGCTTTCTGGTGGGTGCGGTTTTGATGCACAATTGTACTTCCCATCCTTTTCTTTGTGAAGTTGCTCACCTTGCTCCACCTAAATCCCAACTTAGCTGTTGGAACACCTTCCATATGCTTCTTAATGATTGCTTGGTAGTGAAATCGAATCTCTAATCCAATAATGGAATAAAACATGCAAGTTTGGATGTGACTCCTACTCTTGTGTCCCCGTTGCCCCAATCCCTTTTCATATCTTCTCAATAGCATTACGCCAGTTCAATTGAAATGCCACATGGCATAACTCATCTTATGATGCATTTTAACTGACGTTGCATAATGTAACTGAGGGACATGAAGAGGGATGAGGAGAAGGGGATACTAGAGCGGAATCCAGCAATTTTTAGCGACTCACTAGTTGTCATGTTGAATTCTTGCTAAAATTTTGTTTAGTTATCGTATCAAGTAATAAGTTGAGTCCCAACTATTCTATGCTTGCTTATAACAGTTGCCTCACAACCTTATCTGGATCTCTAAGTGCAGAGAACTTCCTAGAATATTCTGTCTCAATTCCATGATCATGGTTTATATTATTCCACTGACATTGTGACCCTCTTATAATGCTTAGTTGCGGGAAGCGAGGATTCAAATGTCTACTTCTATGATTTAACTCGGCCAAGGCATCCGTGTGTAAACAAGTTGCAGGTTCGTCTTCTTTGCTTGTCAATTGTTATACTCTAAAGGCTAATCCGAGTCCGGTGTCGTCTGATTGAAAAATATGCAACTGTAGGGCCATCGGTTTCCGGTTATGGATGTTGCATGGAACCATGGAGCAAACCTGTTGGCCTCTTCCGATTTTTATGGCACGGTTATTGTGTGGAAGAGATCAAAGACAGGTTAAGGCAAAGTGTGTATACAAGAGAACTAGTTAGAGATCATACATTACGGAGTCTTTAATACTCCATTTTGCCAATTCTTTATAGAAACTGATTAACCATTTATGGTGTCACTAAAGTGTTTAATTATTTTTGTTTTTTCAATACAAAGTCCTGTATTCTTGATTGGTGTATTAGTCAGATAAGAAAAATATCATTTGAATAAGAGTACTCTTTTTTGGAATTTTGATTTGTACCTTTCAATTTTCCAACACAATTTTTTTCGTGGTTGTTAGTATTATTTTTTTTTATTTGAGGAAAATAAAATAGTAAGATATGTTGTTATTATCGTTGAGCAAAAATATTGTAAATTTTAATATTTTTTCATGGCATAATTGTACTCATGCTGAATTTCTATGAATAGGAGTTTATTAATTTAGCTCCATCTATTTGAACTATAGAAGTTACTTTTTTTAGCACAATCTCTTGCTACAAGGCATCTGTTGATTCTAATTTAATAGTAAATTTCTTTGAACAACTTTAGGGGAGCTTGAGTTTTGAAATAATAGTTGTGCCAAGTAAACTAAACCTGGTTACATACACTCCCTTTCAAGGGATCAAAGTCATTCTTCTTAGCTATTTTAAAATTTGCGAAAACAATAAACATTAAAGTATCAAAATTCAATGATCTTGACAAAAATCTAACAGTTGAAAACAAAGTTTACCGACATATAATCAATTCCCATTAAAGAAATATATATATATATATATATATATAATTTAATACTTTGGTTAACATTATCCTAAAAATCTACATTTTTATTTCTAGAAAAAAAAAAAAAAACTACATTTTTATAAATAACTATAATAAAAGGGTTTTGGGATGATTCTAGTTGACTAACAGAAATCAAATCAATGATACTGGAGATAGCATTCCTGTTTCAATATGAGAATTCTTTTATCAGATATGAAAAAATAAATTATCATAAACTTTTGAATCATTGTAAATTGAACATATATATAAATTTATATTTTTATTTATTTTTATATGATATTGATCAGATGAAACATACATAATAGATCCGTTCCAACTTTCAGTAATAGAGAGGTATCAGGACCATGCAGTGTACTGTAGTAGTTTGTCGTTTAACATAGGAGGAGATCTCAAATAATTGCATGATATTTTGCTTGAGTTGAGGACCCGGGTTCACGTGATGTGTTTGCCCGTGAAGATAGCCTACGACACAAAAACAAAGAACCAAAGATATAAGAATAGTTTGTTTGTAGGATAAGAGAAACGCCTAAATTGAATCTCGTATTTGTCCCAAAAGTCACGGCATTATGGTCCAAAAGACCTTTCACGCGGCTGCTTTCGACTCAGAAGTCGTGTTGATAGATAGAATCTCTTCTCACTCTTGTGTCTTTGTCTCGTTTAGTCCTATCGTCTCTACATTTTTTCAAACCACTTAGACTCTTTTTGGTAAAAGTTGGAAAAGCTGTCATCTTTATTCTGAAGCTTAAATCGCGCGTATGTTTTCTTTTGTTTCCCCTCTAGATTCTTGGGCTGTTGCCGACAACTGGACGAACAAAATTCGAAAAGGTTCGTAACTAATTTTAAGACTAACTATGAAAAACTTACAACCAACACTCCGTTGTAGTCTAGTTGGTTAGGATACTCGGGCTCTCACCCGAGAGACCCGGGTTCAAGTCCCGGGCAACGGAATTTCCTTTTTTCATTTTAATTTATTTTTATTTTCCTCTCATCATTGACCAACTAGAACTGCACCAGAGGCTAAACATGTCATTGCGGTTTCATTCGTATACATTTAGCATTTATTTGGTGAAAATTTAATATTTACATTTGAGTTGAATAATTATGAAATAATACATCATTTAAATGTTTTGTATGAATCATAATAGTTGTGTAACCAAACGCATATTAAAATACAAATATATATTTGAATCAAATATCAAATTAAATAAATGATCCACAAAAAAGCTTAGAGCCTTAGGCTTTTAATAAGTTGGATAATTCTTTTTGGAGGATACCCAAAAAAAAAAAAATTTATCATTTTATAATTTAATTTGACGATTAAAAATGCTATTATATTGATTATGATATTAATTGTTTGTGCAAAAGAATGTCAACTTGACTTTAGAAAGCCTTTCGGGGAGCTTTAAGATTGCATGTTAAAAGGAAATACTCTAACTCCATTTCCATTCTGATTTACTATACCATCAGTAAAAAGAACATTTGTTAAAATATTTTTCAATATCTTATCACAGAATTCTCCTAATAAGCTTCTTCCATTTTAAATTACTTGTGCAAATACCGAGACATGGCAAAATGATGTCAAAGTTCTTGATTCCACATTTGTGCCTAACACAAAGAGGGTGTACATGTAACAAAGCTTTGTTTCTGTGACTAATAATAATATAAAGTACTTGGGACTATGTACTCACAACTCTAGAGAGTATTTACATTACCATAATTACGGAGAACCAAACACCATCCTCTACCTTAGAATAATACAGGATAATATCACACAAACGTTTTTTCAAAGCAGTTTCTCTCTCTCTACACCTCTCTCCATTGGCAAATACTACAGCGTGTTATGCAGATTGCAGACAAAACCTCCAGTTCACGTGAATTCTACCCGAAGATTAGACAGACAGACGCACAACCACTAGTTCTGACACTGCATTTCTAAGTTACCATACCGTTTCAGTTCTCAATATCACCTTCGACGCCGTTTCGTATCCACCTGAAACAAAATGCTTCGATGAGCGAATGCTTGACATTTGATATTATTAGTAGCAGAATAGCAAGGTGTTCACATTTTCCCTCAAGGTTCTTGTCATGCACAATTAAAAATCAAGTATGCTCATTGCCCAAAATCATTTTATTATGCAGTGGATATGCAAGTCATTTTGAATTTTCATACCTTATTTAACGTGAAAGTGGAAGACATACTGTAAAATATACTCCACTTTAAGATGATGGGATTGTACCTTTGTATCCGAATGTCTGGAAGCATTATGTGAATTCTGCAACTTCTTTTGACCCTCGGAAGAGCAACCTTCGCAGAAGAAGTGATCGAGTCGTTTCGCTTCCTCCGGAGTCATTTCTATACAAGCAGGATGAAACCTGAATCAAAAGTAGTATGCTAAAGATTGGATTGCAAATCTAGAACCCATTCCACGTTCTCTACAAATTTAGAACGCATAGCGTCTATCCTTTTTACAGATGTAATCACCCATTGAAAATCGTACGCAATAAATAAAAGCAAGAAACGAGCACAAGTGGATGCCACATATGTAAGTATCATATCAATTTTGAACCACCAATGTATTTTTAAAATCTTTAAAATTTATCTAAACTATTGGAAGTCAATCTTGGAAAACTTGTTTAAGTTATGCAACACATCTAATGCTCACAACAGGACAAACAAAACAGAGAGAATCAGGTAAGATTCGTGCATTCATATGCACAAATCCAAGAATCAATCTTCAGCAAAAAAAAAAAAAAAATACACACACACACACACATATATATCCAAGAATCAACCTAACTTGGCAGACTAAACCAAAGAACTCAACTCCATAGGCTATAATAATTACAAGGTTAATTTGTTAGACATAGTGCTATTCCACACACTACTTCTTGTCTTAGAAAAGAATAAAAGATGCTTTAAAGATACGACCTCAATCTTTTTGTGAGAGGCCAAGTTAAAACTAAATCTTACATTGCCGGAACCACAAAAAAAAATGAGGTTTCCCTTAATCCATTTCTACTTAGCATCAAACGTCCAAACCCTTGAGGCCTTGCCTCTAAGTCTGTCCTATTATGTCTCGCCTCGCCAGTTGGAAATTTTTCACTGTACAATTTACAAATATGAACAGGATGAATCATTTTTCAGGCTAAAACGCTGAATATACTTTTCAGAATTACATGTTTATCAACAACCCATAATGGATAGGCGGTCTTCCAGTTTCCCAATTATTATATGCCTTCATAAATACTGTACATGCACATTCCATCTATTACCTCCCACATGGTTATGTATCAAATCCAAATTGACTAATTGTGTTACAAATTCTAGTGTACCAAGTCATGCAGAACAGCACTCAAAATAGCAGTTACAAACTACAAATTTAAGTCTCGTGTAATTTGATCTGACCAAGTTTCTGGATCTTTTTAACTTTTCTTAAGAGCAAGAAGTCAGAAGCATGTGAACTCCTTCAGAATTATCAGGAAACAAAACTCAACATCTGGCATAGTCCATTTGACTAGAAAAGATCCCCTTAAAACAAAACAAAGTACTGACAAGACAATTATGTAAGGCTTAGTCGGGATGTCTCAGTGCATCTACTGATTCTCTAGTCACCAACAGCCTTACGAACAAGTAAGGCCCACAAACTAAAACTAAGGCCCAGAGCCTCTAGTTCGCAATATGCCTAATTAGCACATTCTCTTTCAAAAAATGAAAACTAAACAAGCCACTGCACTCCAACTATTATAAAAAATTGAAACAAATTTCATTGCATTAATAATCATTGCAGGCATTTTTCATGGGAAGGCATGATAAAATCCAAAGAATGAACAAGAGAATTACTTGAAAACAAATCCAGTTGCGTCAACAAATTTCATCAACTTTACCCGCGATTGAAAATTTAAATGAATAAAGAAATTAAAAGCACCCAACTCACCAATCGCTGCAGCCTTCACACTGAACCATTAGGTCGTCGGGGTTGTAAGGCATCTCACACTTGCAATACCTGCCAGCCATGTTAGATCAAATGTCAAACCTTCTGACCCAAAGAAGAAAACTTGAAGCGAATACCAAAAATACTTGTGAAACTAGAAACGAGACATATCAATCTAGTGGTTCCTAAAACCGAAGATACTATGCTATTGCAGCGACAGCACAAAAACAAATCACCAATGATATCAAGCAAATTATGTCCCTTACCAAACATTGATAGTATCTTCAGCTCAAAACCGAAATAGACCCACGCAATCAAGCTCGTGCAGGCAAAATGCTCATATATAAGCGAAAAAATACACCTTTTGAGTCTAATTTAACCAACTGGAATCTGAATGTCTAATTCCCACCATTCTACCACACTGGAAAGTATCTAATCATCTTCACATTCAGCACATAATTAAGTTCTAAATACTCGAAATTTGCCAATAAAACCACAAACTCACACAAAGAATATTACAAATTCGCTCAAAACACAATGAAAGTTTACGCCTTTTCTTTCTTTCTTTGATTTCCTGTTAATTTCAAACATTGAAACACAAACAAAATTTGAAAAATGGAACAAAACTAGCCAAAATTCAAACCAACAAAGCACTAGTCGACCGAAATCAAAAGAACAAAAGCCGAGAAATAAGAGACCCGTACACGGCAACGCGGTCGGGGTTGAAAGCTCCGGTGGCAGAATTATACTCGAAACGGCAGAAGAAGTCGTCGTTGCCGACGGCGTCAAGCTTCGTGTAGCTCTTGAAGCTGTGAACCGTACACTTTCCCTCGATAGTATCGGCGCTCTGAACATCGTAGTGATCGGAGAGGAAAACCTCCTTGGAGCCGTGGAACTGGCGGCGGCCGCCGATAGACTCCTCCGGCCGGTAGTACCACCGGACGTGCACTTTCACGTTCGCGCCGCGGCTGTCCGCCTCGATCCGCTCGATCCTAGCCACGTACGACGGCTTCCCCTGATCCGACGGCCGCATCAGCACGCAGTCACCGGCTGCGCACCAAAAAATTTCAAAAATTAAAAAAAAAAAAAAAAAGGAAAAAAAGAAAAGACCTCCACTTTCTCGGGAAAAAGAGAAGGAAAGTGAAATTCAGCTGACCTTTAACGGTTCGGTTGATGTGCTTCACAGTGTAAGAGTCTAGGGTTCGTCTCGGAGCTTTAGGTTTGGCCATGGAAAATCACGATTTTTTTTATTTTTTTTATTGAAATTCTTAGAAGGAAGACATGCTCTGCGACAAAATTTCACTCACAGAGACTGATAATAAAAATAAAAATAAAAATAAACCAAAATAAATAAATAAATAAAACTTGTCCGACAATCTCCGAAACGAAAGACGAAAATAAAAATAAATAATAAAAAATAAGAAAGAAATTGGTTAATTAATGCGAGAAAAAGGTGTTTTATTTTGTAATAATTTTTTTGGGGAACTAGGTGGTTGAGGGTATAGAGTAGGATGGTGTTCCGCGGGTTCGATGACCGACAAATGTCTGGAGAAGAGAGGGATTTGGGGAAGGGGAAGAAGGGTGGATTTTGTAATAATTAAAAAATCTTGGGGGCATTTTGGGATTTGAAGAAAGTAGAGATAGATGAGAGTCCACGTCGTTGACGATGTGGATTTGGTTTATCCGGTTCACCGAATTCGTGTGGGCACTTTTCACGTGGAGTGATGTTTATGGATTTTTTTCGTTTTTATTTTTGATTTGAAAATTGATGTTTTGTGTTTTTTTTTTTTTTTTTCGAGGAAAGATGTTTTTGGATTTAACTTCTAGTTATCCCTGTATTCCTATAATTATGGCGCGTTTTTGTTTTGGTGAAAAATTATTAAAAAGTGATTCCACCTATAATCCAACACAAATTTTATATTAACTCTATTACAGGCATAGAGTTTAATCCCTCACTCTTAAATCTTTAACGTGGATGGACTCATAATTGAATCATAATTTTTATCTTTTTTTTTTTTTTTCCAAAAAATCAACCTTATTTTTATTGTAACTTTGTAACTCAAATTTTAAAAGTCTATATGACTTTACATATACAAGTCTAAATATAATTTTTTTTTTTTAATTTCATAGAATTTTAAGATAATGAAATAAGCTCTATATTTATATAATTACCTAAATGGTCCCTGAGCTCTCTAAAATGTGACACCTTGGTCCCCTTTTTTTTTTTTTACCGTATTGACCCTAAACTCTCTAAAAAGATGATGATTTAGTCATTTCTGTCTACATCCGTTAAATTTCTAACGGAATCTTACATATGCGATGCATGTGATCGTATCGAAAATGATATTTTAGTAATTTAATAATAATTAACTTAACAAAAATAAAAATCATTAAAAAATTAAATTTATATATATCTCTCTCTCTCTCTTCATTTCCTCCCTCAAATGTAGGAGGGGGGAGGGCTTGGCGACGGCGAAGGAAGGGGGACTCGGGCTGGGTTAAAGTTCTGTGTTTGGGGGGGGGGGGGGGGGGGGGGGGGGGGGGGCGGTGGGCTCGAGCTGGGTTTTGAGTTCGATGGGTGAGGGTTGGGGTTGGAGCTAAGCTTGACAATGGCGGAAGGGGGGCGAGGGCTCGAGTTGGGTTTTGAGTTCGATGGGTGGGGGTTAGGGTTGGGGCTGAGCTTGACAATGGCGGAAGGGGGGGGTAGCTTAGGATCAGCGACGGTGAAGGAGGGGGTCTCAAGCTCGGTTTTGAGTTCGGGGAAAGGGGGCTCAGGCTTGGCGACTTCGAAGGAGGGGCTCTTGGGCTGGGGGGGCTAAGCTCGGCGACGGCAAAGGAGGGCAAAATAAGCTCGGCTACAGCGAATGAGGGAGGGACGTTGGGTTCTGGGTTTGGGTTAATTTTCTAGTTTTTTTTTTTTTTTTTTTGGTGGTTTGAGGGGGGGAAAAAAAGAAAGAAAGAACGAAAATGAGAGAAAAGGTAAATGAGTAAGAAAATAGAAAATCAAGGGGTATTTTAGTCTTTTTACTACAAAAATTATGACTTATGTAAGATTCCGTTAGAAATTTAACGGTTTTGGACAGAAAGAACCATTAAAAAAATTTTAGGGTCATCTTGGCCAAAAAAAAAAAAAGAATAAAGACCAAACAGTCACCTTTGAAAGAGTTCGGGGACTAGTTGGGTCAATTACTCATTTTTTTAACACATTTTAAAATTTTACACTTTTTAACTCTAGTAACTCAAAAGACTCACCAAACACATAAGTGAATTCAACTCAAATAAAATAAATAAATAAACAAAAACTCAATCAACCCGTATACCAAACGCATATTTAAGTTAAATATAATATGATTATTAAAATAAGAAAAATTAGACTGTTTGATCTTTTTTAATCACCTAATTTAATAGATGGCCAAACTTTTTTTTATTTAGGAAAATAAGCATTTGTCATTTTTTAGATTTGGTCAATCAGTGATCGACTATGAAAATTTGTGATTAACTATGAAATTTAGTGATTTACGTTAGGGTTAATCAATGACTAAGCGTAAGTAAATCACTAATTGGCTAGTATGTGATCAATTATTGATTGACTATTTAAGAGAATTGATTAACCATTTGAGAGAAAAAAAAAAAAAAAAAAAAAGAAGCTTTTTAACTAATTTTTAAAAACTTTTGTCATTTATTTGAAAAACTTTTTTTAAAAAAATATTTACCTATAAATCCCTTAGAATAAAAACTCGGAGCTGGATATTATAATGTTAAGTACCACAACCAATAGACATTAGTAATTAGAAAGTGATTGTCTGCGCAGTCTAACGATAATTATACACCTAAATTCACTATAAGGTGAAGAGTTCGAATCTCACCAAAAGAATAGTGAGTCTTTGCTTTATGTTATATTATGGTATCTTACTTTTTATTAGTATGCCGTATTGAACAACATCATGTCCAAGCCACAATGATGTGTCCTAGGTGATTTCCTGACTTGCAATGGGTTGGACAGTCCTCCTGAAAAGAAAACTTTGGTTCCGAAGGCTTTGTGGCATGCCCCTAGCCATGATCAGATCAAAATTAATGTAGATGCAGCTGTGGATAGCTCTCTGGAGTTTATTGGTATTCGAGTAGTTGCCAGAGATAAAGATGGTGTTGTTATGAGTTTTTTTGTCTCGAAGTATTTTTGGTAAGTTTTCTCCCCATTTAGGAGAATGCCTAGCTGTGAGGGAGGGTGTGTTTTTAGCCAATTTTCTGAGATTGGATAATTGGGTGGTGGAATCGAATGCGTTGAATTCTGTTCGTGCTATTCAGAACCCAGTTGCGGAGGCACCAGAAGCAAATATTGTTGAAGATATTAGAGACTCTCTTTCGGTTGCTAGAAGTGGTATGGTCTGCCATATCTTCCTTGATGGGAATAGGGTTGCCCACTTTTTGGCAAAATATGCTATTTCCAAGTCTGTTTATTACTTTGGAGTTAATTTTGTTCCAAGATGGCTTGGTCCGTTTGTTAAAGCCGATCTTGCTATTTGATTTTCTTTAATGATTAATCCTTTTTCAAAAAAAAAAAAAAAAAAAAAAAAACAACATCATGTCTCTTACCATTACTCAAATAATTTGTTTAGACTTGGAACCGGCAGGGAGAAATTATTATTATTATTATTATTATTTAATTTGTAATAATTAATTTCATTTTTTTGATTAAAAATAACGGATTTGTTTCCTGCTAATCTAATTTTACTCTTTAACAATATAGATCAAATTCAAATCTGGCCTTCAAGTTTTAAAATTTCACATAATGCGTACTCAATCTATGAAGTTATCCTTGTTTGATTTTCATGTTCATCCAAATGTTCAAATATCGGCCATAAAATGCAAGCGAGGATCGCATATGGCTTTATAGAGATTATTTTAGGAGAAAGCACATGAATGATACAAATTTAAAGATCATTACATTAATATGATACAAAAACTTAATATTATATTAATATAACACAATTAAACTAAGGTTAATTAAAATTTGTGTTATGATGCTCAAGAATAAGGAGTTTGTGTCATGTTGGTTAATAAATGAAAAAAAAGTGATTATTTAAGTAATTTTTTCATTATTTTATTTATTTTATATTTTTATTAGTTAGGCAACGATCGCTAAGATAAATTGATCAATTTATAACAATTTGATAAAATTAGGGACAACTTTATTAATATTAAAAGCAAAATATTTTCTACTTATCATCAGTAATTCTTATCAATGAAGATATCACTTTTGTTTAAAATACTCTCATCTCATCTGCTTTCTTAATTTCTTGTTTGATTTAAAAAAAGGGATGAAAATGTTGTTTTTCTAACCATTTTCATTTTCATTTTCAGCTCCATTCCATTTCCTTTGAGTGTTTTTTTTTTTTTTATTATTATTATTATTTAAAAGGAAACTTCCCTTAAGCGATTGGAATCCTCTGAAAAGGTATAAGAAGTAGCATATGCAATCTGTATTATTATTATTATTTTTAATTTTAATTGATGTTAAGATTGAGTGTAAGGAAATTCGAACTCCACACTTTTTAGTGAAATCAAGTATCAAAATTATCGTTTGACTATATTGCAACAACTTTTTCATTTCAATTAGATTCTAGATTCTGTCATTAATGGTGGTTTCACCTTATTAATTTCTATAAATGAAAGTAATTATGTCTAATTTATGTGATTTTACTTACTTTGATTTTTTTTTTAATTATTTCGATTTTCTTTGCATAGTAACTCTTAAAAAGATATTTTCTTTCTTTCTTTCCTTTTTTTTTTTTTTTTTTCAAGGATCCTGATTTGCATCTTCTAATCTTATTCTTCTAACCTAATCTTCTAAAAGCCTTCTATAAAATAAAAAATAAATAAATAAATAAATCTAAAAGCCGCGATTCTTGCAAATTTGGAAGAGAATCCCAGTACTTCCAAAGAGATGATGTCGGCAAACAAATTTATCTTTGTTCCGATAGAAAGTCTTTTTTTCCACAGGTACGCGTATCTTATAAAAGCATTTTTTTTTTCAATTAAATCTATAATTTATAATCTATAATCTACAACTATCTTAGAAATCAGAGTTGATTCTTTTCTACAATTTAAAAACTTGATCAAGTTATTTTGTCCTTTTTTTTTTTTTTTGGCTCTCTCTCTCTCTCTAACCTATCACCTGGTAATTTTTAAATAAAATAAAAAATTTAAAGAAAATTAAGAAAATTTTATTTTTTGTTGATATGTTATAAGGAGTATTAGGTTGGGTAGTCTTTTTTATTCATCTAATCTAATAGATGGCCTAACTTTTTTTTTATTTAAGAAAATGACCGTTTGTCATTTTTCAGATTTAGTCAATCAGTAATTGACTATGAAATTTAGTGATTTACGTTATGATTAATGATCACTGATTGACTATTATATAATCGATAACTGATTGACCATTTAAGAAAATTGATTAACTATTTTAGAAAAAATGACATTTTAATTAATTTTCAAAAATTTTGATAATTTATTAAAAAAATTCTTAAAAAAGACTATTTAACTAAAAATCTCTTGTTATATTTGTTTATTTTACATCCGTGAAGCGCATGCTATGCAATTAATATCTTTTAAAAGTACATGAAAAGACTACCATGGTAAACAGTCCAATAACTTAAAAAATAAAAGCATGAAGTTCCTTCTTTTTTTTTTTTTTTAACCCATAGATTATCTAGTATAATATCTGAAACTACAAGTAAAATGTTACTATCTTTATAGTACTTTTATAAAATGCTTATTACCTACTTAAATCTACAATATCGTGGAATAACGAGTACACACATAAAAGACCGGGAGAAAAAAAAAAAAAAAAAGAGAGAAGTTTCTGGACAACATCTCGAGGTTGGAATCATAACCCCAATTTGGCACAGCTTTTTTAAATTGTTTTTGACTTCCCAAGTTCAAAAATTATTTATTTGGATAGTCGATTAGAAGAAGTTTCAGTTAAAACCATAAAGAGTCTGCTTGGTAGAGTTTTCCAGATGCAATTTTGGCTTCTTATGTCAAAAAATTACTTTTGAAAGAGTTTGAATGATCTATCAGAAAAGTTTTTAGTTAAAAATTACAAAATGTAGCTTCCGCAAAAAGCTCTTTTAAAGAGACTTTTAAAAATTGTATATGAAAGTTTTAATTAGACATTGTAAACTACATTTTAAACAGTTTTTATTACTTATTCAAAACTTTAAAACCATTTTGACCTAAATAAGCTCTTTAAAAAATATGGTTCTAAACACTTTATGAAAAACTATATCTTTTACTTATTTTCTTTTACTAAATAAAAGCAAAAGTTTTACCAAACGTACTCATACATAGATACTTATGAAACATTGTATAATTTAATTTAAATTAAGGTCTACTATTTTTTATATTAATTGAGTCATATGGTGGTGCGTGTGTCGGTCTTTGCTGCCGTCGGTGACATACTTGTCTTTTCTGTCATTTTCTTCGTTAGTGTTGAGCAGCCTCGCTCTTCTTGATGTTTTGATGTTCTGATTTGTAGTTTTCGACATTTTTATTAATAGTGACTGCGGTTCTTACCCTGATTGTTTTGGTTTTTATCTTGTTGCATTAGTATTTGATCTAGTTTTTCGTTTGCAAGATTTGTTTCTTTGCGGTTGTTAGTGTGACCTATGAATTTTCTGTCATCAATTGATAAGATATTTCCGTCAATTATAGAGGATTTGTTGAAAGTCATGTGTACTTGATATTGCGTGTACCTTTTTATGTGTCTTCTATTTGTAAAGTTCGGTACACGTTATTTCTTTTCGTACATCATTCAAACTTATTGATAGAACTGATTATCTATTAGTATTGAGTTTTTTGTTATATAAGATTTTGTGTGTGAATTGATAATTGTATTGTTTTTTATATTAGGAATATAATTTCCATTTAAAAAAAAATCATATCATATACGTCGGGTTCAAACTGTAATCAATAATCCATGGAGTACGTTAGTGTGTTGTCCTGTCATAAAAGCTTCTTAATTAAATAATTATAAAATAATTTGTGCTCTTAATTTTCTCCAGATTTTTATTCAATTTATTATCATGAGGGGTTGCTTCGTTGACTTTTGGACATCCAGAAAGCTATTTGACACCACAGACAAAACAACAGTCAGTCGGATTTGGAATATCCAAAGTGCAAGTGAAAGTGTCTGTAACGAGGGAAAATACCTAACTATCAGCTAAGGATTGGGAAATCCAAATGTTCATTTGGATCATAAATTATATTTAAATATTAATAAAATTAAATATTTATATTTAAATGTATGAACTTGAATTGTGTATTTAAATGATATGTGTATTTAGATAATTTCTGTTAAGAATAATATTTAAATAGTGTAAATGTAGAAAAAAGAGTGTTGTATGTTTTTAAAAAATGAAAATTTCAATTTAGATTTGAATTAATTGTTGTGAAATAGTAAAAATATTCAAATCGTTTCACTTCAATAACTACGTCAAACGATTACAATATTGCAATAAGTGACAAAGTCAGGAGGGCCAAAAAAAATTTTTTCGGTCAAGTCACAAAGCTCACTAATGTTTATGAATTTAACAAAACTGTTTTAGTTCTTAAAATCCAAATTATTTATCCAATAAAATATGAGTGGTTATATTTACACGCATAATATTTATAAACATCCTCGTCTAATAAATGTTTTCTAACATAAATATAGTAAATCTATCATTTATAGATGCTTTTTATATAATACCACATATAACCATCTCATGCATCCATTTTAATTTTAGTTTTATCAAAAATAAATCAACAAATCTAAATAAGAAAAAAAGATATATTTTCATTCTCAAAAAGAAAACATAAAGCCATTAAAAAAAAAAAAGAAAGAAAGAAAACATAAAGTATCTTTAAAAAAAAAAGAAGAGGAAATAGTAAAAAAGAAAAACTAAAGTAATGTCATACTGCTTTTTAAAAAATACATACATATAGAATCATGTAAATGAACATGGCAAGAAAAAATAAATAAAAAGAATAATAAAATAAAAAACCATAGAGAATATTTTTTAAATACTAAAAGGAAAAAAAAAAAAAAGCACATAATATTAATGAATTAAAAAATTTAAAATACATATATCAATAGTTATTGGCTCTTCAAGAGATATCTTTCTTTTATTTTAATTTCACTTGAATCTTCAATTGAAATTTTTCATGTAGTTATAAAAGTTTCTTAAGAAAAGAAATTAATAAAAAACAATTTAGAGTTTATAAAATAAACATTTAGAGTTTATAAAATAAACATTTAGAGTTTAGAACAATTTCTTAAGATTTTTTTTTATTTTTTAAAATAGTATTTCTATTTATGGTAATGTAATGTATGTTTTTTTTAATAATTATATAAAAAAATATTTTCATTTATAAATATGTGGGGCCTGAGTATTTTTAATAGTCTTAAGGTAATTTTCTTGTAAGGTAAAAATACATTAAAATTTTTATGGACTTTGAAGGGATATTTATCAATATTGTGGATGCAAATGAAATCTTCCTAAAATATAGAGAGAGACCAAGATTAATTTATACACCTACCTATTATATTAAAATTATTTAAAAAGAAAAAAAAGCTAGGCCCTCCTAGTGTTTGCAATGTAATAGTAATTATTCTAAATGATTTGTCTAAACGCAGCCCAAGTATTTTGCACAGCAAAAGAAATGACGCTCTATCAAGTGAGAAAAGTTAAAAGGCACTGTTTGCCTCGCGAGAAAATGAAATTTTCCGTGGAAATTCTGCTCAAAATGCTTCGGTCATCTAGAATATCCATGTGGAGTTAGTGGGGTCCAGATTAAGGAATGGCATAAGCTTCTATAAAGCCTGGAGACATTAAGGTAAAGCGATAGACTACACTAGCGTAAAAAGGAAGGAACAAAAGCACAGAATTCCGTTTATTCGCATATGCTCAATATTATTCACTTTTTAGTCTTAAATATTCTTTAGATATATGTATATTTACATATTTATATATTGGCAAGAAAAAGAGTCTCATAAACTCTTTTATTCTTTTTTTTTTTTTTCCTCCTTTTGAAATAGATAATGATAAAGTAGTAAGTAACAACTGTTTACTTTGTAGAACCCACTGGTAACCATGCTAGAGATGGCCCGGTGTCAAAAGGATGATCTTTTTGTTATATGTCTTTTGGTATTTTATCGTTTAAAGTTTTCTCATCCGTAATAAGAAAGAGTCTCTTATATATATATATATATATATATATATATATATATATATATTTAAGAGTTAGGTTTATCTTTTCGAGTTGCGACACGTTTGATTCCCTTACGCGTTTCTTTTTTTTTTTTTTTTTTTTTAATAATAAATTTACTAATAAAATCAGTTTATGATTGAGTTCAAATCATTTAAATCAACAGTAATATTTGTATTTTTCTTGATGTGAAATATAGTAATTATTATTATTTAAAAAAGAAGGACCTACTTTGAGGCATTATTTCTGTTGGTCTGAACAAGAAATACTTCAAAATGAGCATTCCACGCATATTTATTTCTCATGGCTCATGCTGAAAGTGGAGAGGCTTCTTGTAATGGGGCATTGCTCTTGCCCTATTCTATTCCTAATTCTAGACAATGCTTTATTTATTTATTCTTTTTAGATTATTTTCACACATGTTTCTTCAAATTTATGACATCATTATAACTTTAAAAATTCACGCTTTATATTTATATTTATATTTTAGATTAATTTCATTTAATTAATTTTATTAAAATTTCTATTAAAAACATAAAGAAATAAATGAGGTTAAGTGCAGTTACGTGGATGGAAGACATATTCCCTTCTTATTCGGTTTGTTTCTGACGAAAATTCTAATTAAAAAAAATTGTACAAGACTAGTTCATAATTTAGATGGTAAAATTAGTGTTTTTAAAAATTCATATGATAAAATATATATAACCTAAAGTCTAGAGTGCATCAATAGGCCTTATTTTAATAATATAGTTTTAGGTAGCGCATGGATTAAAAAAAAAAAAAAAAAGGAAGTCAACGGAAGTCTATTAGACGTCAAAAATTTTGAATTGCACTTCGGGTAGGATTTCCCATACAGCCCCGACAAACGAAGGTTCCTAGATTAGTAGGGTATCCCATCTTAGAAACCTAATTTATGTTCAGTGTAAGAGTTTGAAATGAAAATTGATCGATTTTTTAAAAATTAGTTATAATTTTTGTTAACTTTTTAAAAAAAAGATAAAAACTGATATGAAAATTATAGGTTCGAATCTAAAAACCAAACGAAATTAATTTCTATTTGTTTTTTTAATTTAAAACCACCCTTCAAACTTTTTTCTATACCATTTTTTTTCATAAAAATTTGAATTTAAATCAAAGCTTTCTATTTAAACTTACAAACCAAACGCCACTAAAGTATGACAGAAAAAGTCTATAGCAACATCATTGATTAAGAAGCTTCACATTTCATACAACATGGAATTTGTTCGCATTTCATTGTTCTTCATTTTTTTTTTTTGGCAAATTAAATTAAATTAAGCTAACAAACTTCCTAACATAAATATAATCATTACCCTTTTGCTTCGTGTACAACCTTCCTTGGGTTACAAGACAGTGTGTGGAACCATCTAGCACGCCAACCCTTGTACTTATATCTTCACAAACCATAAAAATAACAAATTTTCTTACATTTCCAAAAATTAAATATTAAATTACCATTTTTTTAAATGCATATTTCTCTGTGGTCATTCCAACTTCCTGTCAAGCTAACTTTCTTGAAATTTTCCTCATACTCTTGAATTGGTGGCCACTGTAGTAACAATAGGAGAACAAACGGCTTCAACGGATAATTTTTTGGGTGTATTCGGACACGGATCTGCACCGAAGTTACTGCTTGATACAGTCACCAAACATGTTTGTTGGCCGATGCATTCCTGAAAATACAGATGAAAGGCGTTTGATTTCGGGGATCGGATACTTTTCTTAACCGTGTTTAGAGTGCGATGCAAATCTGAATTACCTTCTGTAAGACAGCAAGAGAGCTCGGGGCATGGCATGATCCATGCTGGAAGTTCCCACAGCTTCCGGATGGAGTTCCGAAGCTTGCAAACTTAATGGCGGAAATGGAGTACCCAGCGGTGCAATGCAGGCTGATATTAGGCCCTGCCAACCCTTCTTGTTCACCAATGCTTTCGGCGTGCCAGTTATCTGAAACCTTAGCACAAACAGTTGTGACTGATCTTTCTGCTAGTGTTATCTTCGATACATCCCCACCAATTTCCTCCAAGACTACCAATAGGTTTCTAGATGGCTTCAACCACGCCCGCGGAACATGGTACCTGACATAACATGTAGGAAACAATACTATCAAGCTCGCTTGCTGAATTTGTTACAATCATGTTTCACGTTTATTTAGTTCTGAATGTGTTGAGAAGTTTTTACCACTTCTGAGTGGGTTCGTTACAACCGAATTCGCACTTTGGGGGGCGGAATGTACCGGCATAACTGCATGTATTACAATTACCGTTGGCATGGACAGTCCAATATCTTCCAATGTTCTGACCGTTGATCCATATTTGACCCTTCTGCATGCTACTCATGTCCAAAGCCAAAGGCTCGTCTCCTGCGGGTTCATCAAAATAAGCCTGCACATTCGGATAAAAAATGTCACGTAATGAATTGACTTGTAGTCACTTTGAGAGCAAACAAACTCGAAACTGCTTTTTGACATCAGATGTCATTCTAAGCTTCAAATACCTTGTACCATGTCAGTGGAAGTATTTGCTTTCCAGCCACTAAGGATGACCTCCAACCAACAGTGGAGATGGAATCTGGAGAGCCAAGATTCTTGTCTTCCCCTTTTAGCCCAACCTGTGTTGAGAAACGACCATAGCTGAGACTTCGAGATTCTTTAAGGCTCGAGTTCAAGAGTATGTTACCAAAAATCAGTCAAATGAACTTTTACAGACCTTGTATGACCATCTCTGCCATGATAAATCTATCTTCCATTGGTCTACTCCTCTTACGACAACTGGACCTACTATTCCCGTCTTTCGTGTCTCGAAGTGCGGACCATTGTTCTTTAGCCCAAATAAGGGGAAAAAAGATACAAGGTAAGAAACAAATTCTTGTTTTGAATGTTTCAGAATAATAGGAACTCAAGTTTCAAAGCGCAATTCCGATTTGCTTAGATTTTTTTCTGTAGACATCAGGAACAGAGAACTAACCGGTAATCCAACAGCCATGCTAAGCAGTGACAGTTTATTAGTTCCAGCATGAAGGTTGACATTTCCTGTAAAAGTGAATCTCCTGTTTTCCCTTGTCCCATAAGCCGAACCTATCGTTTAAGCACACACCCAACATTTAACTTTCATTTATTTTTTCATTTTGAGTGGCATATTTGCTATTGGAAAAAGAATTTCACCATTTTACCTGAAAGCTGTCCGTTGACGAAGACATGCAAAGCATCTCCTGCGGATTGCACACTCAGAGTGGGATGTTGGCCTTTCCTTAGGAATGATTCTGAAGAATCTATTTGAACACTACAAAGACAATCATGTAAGTTAGAAAATGTTCACGACAATTTTCTTGTGCTCAATCTATTTAGGAGAATCCTGTTGTAGGTGTGAACCCTACCGTAGTTTCATACTGGTAAGACGTGTGTTTCGAACCATCAAATCATATCAGAATCATATAAATTTAAGTAAGAGTACCACAGTTTAATGAAACTTGATAACAATCTGACAATTCAAAACTATACCTACTGCTGGGGTGTGTTTATATTTTTGTCCCTACCCTCCTAGAGAATTCTCCATCTACTTTAAGTATGGAAGTAAAGAATGATCTGATCTTTACCTTGTTGTGTACCATAAATAATCACTAGAGTCTCTGGTGACGTTTAACTGATCTAAAAGGCCAACAACCGTGATTTTTGAATCGTCGTCCACTGAAGATATGTCTTCATTGAATATCTCCCATGAAGTCGACAGAGAATTTGTCGGCAGCATTTGTGTTTGGGATGTTTGAACTCTCACCTGCAATGGAGTGACAGCTAACTTTTAATCATTTCTGTTTGTAGGAAAAAAAAAAGAAAAGAAAAGAAAATAAAACAAACAAACAAAGAAACAAGGTTTCACTTTATCATTTTTTCCTATCATCGAAAGACATGTAAAGTTTAAGATTTGCTAGAATCATTCTAAGAATAAGTTTCTTCCAAATATTAGCTAAAACAGTACTCAATAATAGCTACTATGTATGTCCACATCACTTACTTTGGCAGTGTTGAAGACGACATTTTTGCAATCTGGAAGAATGCTTATGGACCACGGTGGGAGCATATATTGCTTGTTGTTGAAAGTCACCCTCGCAGCTGCCTTTGGGTTATAGTTTGAGAGAAATGCTGCACAGCCTCCCGACTTCGAAGAGAATACATAAGCCTAAAAAATGTGGAGTTGAGCTACCGTAGTTTCGGCAAGCAAAGAATTACCGATATGCAGAATCTCTTGACCTCAAGGATTCCAGATTATTTATTCATATTTTTTTGGTTTATATAGATGCTCTTTCATGAAAGGTGTTGATTTCTCTTGAGATATCCTATGGAGAATCTGACAAACCTGTTCATAGCTGCCTAAGGATTTGATGGTAGGATTGGCATTTAGTAGAGCTTTTTCACATTGTTTAACAGCATTGTGGAGATCCTTTAAGTGCCCATACTTTGGTTGCCTGATCAACCCTATTATATATTCATGACAAATCCAGTTTAGATTCTTTGCAAAATACACTCGAGGAAAAAGTACATATATATACACATATATATAACTTCGAATACTTATTATAAGATATGGAGTAAATAATCTCACCATATTCATCAATGGGAGCATCATAGTCATAGCTGGTAGTAATAAAGGGACCTCCAGCAGTTCTTCCAAAGTTGGTTCCTCCATGAAACTGCGTTAAATGATTACTTGTTAAGCATTTTTTGGTTATCTCTTCTCACATTTAGACTGCTTTAACCACGAGTAATGCATTAAAACAATTAGTTTGAACTGACTCTGAATTCGAAAAGTGACATCTAAGAATGCAAAAATGCTATGTGGAAACTAGACAAAACTCGAATCTTTTAGACCCGCCATGTTTAGCCATGGCTTGTATTTGTTGCAAGTTTACAATAGAAAGCATGGAGAAATCACTTTTTGGACTTTGGAGCTACTTCGCGTGGTATCAAATACAGTGGGCTAACCAACAAACTAACTAACCATGTAATAGTTCACAAAAGAGCCTCCCTTTTGGATGAATCGAGCAACTGCAAATGCCAAATCCTTGACTGGTCGTTGATAAACCGGCCCACCAAATTCCGTAAACCTTTACAAGAAAAATGGAAAAGAAAAATTAGAGTTATAAACAAATTTAACTCTCATGCTACCATGGTTGAAGTGGGAGGGTTGTAGGAAATACCAGCCGCTCCAAGCCTCAGTCCAGAGAGTGGGTTTGTAAGGTTTGTTTGGACTGAAATAGTCACAGTAAAAACCATTGCAACTGTTTATCTGCAAACCATTTAGAGAGCATAAAAATGCAAACAAAGCGACATGTTATTGAAAAGCAACACTTTTAAAAAGTTTTAGCTGTTTATCATGGAGAATTATTACCAGCAGGATTCAATTTTCAACCGTCCGCTCTTTATCAAGCTATTTTAAATATCATATTTTTCTTAATTTGATATAATCAGTCAAACGGTAAAAAAAAGACTGCGTGCTACGGTAGCGTATTTTCTCATACCCTATCATGTGTACATTCTATTTCTTAATTGCGAATGCCTAAAACCATGAAGAGTTGGAGAACCGTGAATTACCACCGGGTCTGGAGCATCATTTTCCTTACACATGACCCACGGCACTCCAGTGCCCATTTCGACGGCCATCTTTGCAGCCCAAGTCATGTATGAATAACCTGCAGCTCCAAAAGCCTTACTCTCCGGCTCGTACTCATTCTCAATCTGTTCAAGAAAACCACATTTAGAAAAAGGACTTCTAGTAAATAGCCCACATTACACAAATATTTCCTTCAGTTCAAACGTAAATTCAAGTTACCATACTTCTTACTAGTTTCAAAAGAGTTTACGAGAGGTAGCATTTTTTAGGCTGGCTGAAAACCGATAACCTTACGAATGACCAACTAACGTAGGGGCGTTACGGTTTTGAGAGATATGAAAAGTGTTCAAAGTATTGACAAAGCAAAGTTGAAAGGAAATGCAAAGCAATTAATTTTGATAGTACTACCATACCTGAGAGAGAATAATGGGACCACCTTGAGATTGGAACAACTTTTCATCCTTCATCATTTGGACAATTTTTTGGGTAAATTTCTGCATGGCTGACTGCAACATAAAAAATAAATAAATAAATCAGAGAAACATAAGTAAAAACTAAAGCTCAAAACAATTGATTTTGAAAGCTTAAAAAAAGCAAATTAAAAGAAGAACAGAGACGAACCTTGAAAGGCCCATTATCTGTCCTGAAGCTAATGCCAGGAACATACTTGAGCCAAACAGGAAACCCCCTAAAATGGGTAATCACAAAAACATCATATTATTCAAGATTAGGAGCCAAGTAAAAACATCATATAGATATATGTATATATGTTTATATATAGATATTGCTTACCCAAAGTTCCATTCAGAACATATATAAGGCCCAATGCGAAGATGGACATAGAGCCCTGCTCTCTGGATTGTCTTGATGAATCCAACCAAGTCATTTCTTCCCTCAAAGTTGTACTAAATGACCCAAAAAAAAAAAAATCAAAAATAGAAAAAAAAAAAAAAAAAAAAAAAAAAAAAAAAAACACTTTTAAACATTCACAAAGAAGAAGAAAAAAAAAATTACATAGCCAGGAGAAGGTTCATGAAGATTCCAAAACACATAGGTGTCAACAACATCCAAGCCACCATCTTTAGCTTTCTGAACAAGACCAACCCACATCTGCATTTTACATTTTTAACCACAACCCACAATTATTTTCACACAAAAACCACATTTCCTAACAAAAATTTCAAATGGGTATTCATTATTAAAAAAAAAAAAAAAAAACCTGAGGGGGTACTTCTGGGGTAGTGAATGGACCCAGAAAAGAGAATTTTCCTTTGGCCATTAATGACAAGAGCCTTCCTATCGTAGCCTACGTTGCATTGTGTCAGCTCAAGTCTTAGAGAGAGAAACACTAAGCTGAGCAGAAAGCAGCTGAGAGCTGACTTATTAGCTTCCATTTTTTTTTCCTGCTCACTCTTTCTCTCTCTAGAAATGCGGAGAGAGAGAGTGAAGAGAGAGAAAGAAGAAGAAGAAAGTGGTTATAACCCCCCAAAAGAAGTTTCAAAAATGTGGTGATTGATTGCTCATACAAAAAAGCAGAACGCAGAATTCATTTGCCTTTTAACAATATGTATCACGCCACTACACCCACACTCACTGTGTGAGAGTTGGCTTCTTGTTGTCATGCACAATAACGAGGACCAACAAAAAAAAAAAAAGCAGAAAAAAAAAAAAAGCAAAATTTTTAATTTTTATTTTCATTTAAAAAAAAATTTTGGAAAGGAGATAAGAGAATAATTTGACATGGTAAAAATAAAAAATAAAAAAACCACCAAAAAGTGCAAAACGTAGTTCCAAACCTGTAAAAATATGACGGTTTAAAACCGTGTATTGATTTTAAATAATTTATGAGTCCCCAAAAGGTTGTTTACAGCATGAAAATATGGCCATCCATGGTGCTATGTTTGGTAAGTAGGATAGAAAATAGAAAGAAATGACGAGATCCCTGAGGATCACATGTTCATTTTGGAAAAGAAAATGTTTGAAATAATAAAATCATTTTATTTTGATAATGAGATAAAGTTTGAATGTGTAAAAAAAATTTCTTTCTTGAAAACAAAAATTTATTGAAAATGAGAAAAAATGACGTTAAGAATAGTGCATTGGATGGAGATTTTCAAAAGATTTTAAAATGATAATGTATAAAGTAAATTTAAAAATGAGATATATTTCGTTTTTTAAAATGAGAAGAATGATGGAAAAAGTTAGGAAAAAACTTTTTGCTATTTGTTCTCCCTTTCTGAAAATGGACATGAGAAACAAATGGATGTAAAATGTCTAGGCGAGGGAAATGATGGAGGTTTTTCATCGTGTTGTTTGGTAGAAAAAGAAAAAAAAACAGAAAAGAAAATGTTTATTCAAATGCGTTTTACAATTATCACCTCATGTAAATTAGAAAATACGGTGGATTAAGGTCAAAATAAGTATTTTACTCATATTTATTTTGTCAAAAAAAAATTTATCAACTTTTCTTCACAAAATTAGAAGGATTAAAATGTGACGGGGGTTGTAAATTTGTAATTTCCTTTTCTTCGCAATTTCCTTTCCACCATAGAGCCAAGATTCTATTTTGCTGTCCAAAATCTCTCCTCTAATTTTCTCTCTCTCTCTTTCCCACTCTACCAAATAAAGGCAAGACATAATACATGTAAAGTGTGAATGTGATGGGTTAGTGTGCAAGAGCGTGTGACATGGACCGGACCAGCCAGAGTGCTAGTAGGAATCATGTGCTGCTGGTTTTGTGTCGTCTGTTAATTGTTATGGACGATGACTTTTGTATTTGGTGGTGTTTGCATGCAAAATCTTTATTTTTTGTCCTTTGATGTGTCACCATACTCAGTTACTCACCCCAAAATGTTACGTATCATTTCATGGTGGTGAGTGGTGAGTGGTGACAATCACCTAGTGTGTGTAAATTAACGGTCCGTTTGGGGTATCCCTCGAACATTTTTTTTTTTTGGGTCTTTTTCCTTTAATTTTACTATTCATTTTTATGAACATTTTCAAAAAACTTAAAATTTAAAAGTCCATAACTTTATCATTTTAAATCGAAAATGAGATTTTTTTTTTCAAATTGTATAGAATTTCGAGAGAAATGAAATAAGATTCATATTACTACTTTTTTTCTGAACACGTTTCAAGTTTTTGTATTTTTTTACTCCAAACAATTTATTTTCACCAAACGCAGATTTTCAAAACTTAAATCAACTCCAACCTTCAAAACACCGTCTCCAAACGAAGTAGTGGTAAAAGTATGTAACATAGTAAAAGTACTTGAAAATTAGAGGTAAAAGTATCGTTGTAAAAGTACTTCAAATCGGATAGTGTGGCTTTACTAGATTGTAACAACTGATAGTAACTAGTTAACGAGTACACGCGGTAGACAAGTAAAAAAAAAAATACCACGTGGTAAGGTGACAAGACTGTCACATAACAATCCCCTATAGCAACGACGAAAATCACTATTGATAAGTGATTCGCGTTTTTAAATGTTACTAGTTGGCAAGCAAGACAAGCAGACCAAATGGAAAAAAAAAAAAATTACGTGACAATGACTGGACCATGATGTGACTAATGATCGGGCTGTCACATAATAACAAAGGAGGGATGATGAAAATACACTGTTGATAGTGCATTCCCTCTTTTAATATTATGTACAGAAGATATTAATGATAAGAATGTCGTTTCTAGAGATACTTTATTTTTATCAGATCAAATGGTCGAGTCATATATCGTACATTAGATGGACTTAATGCTTCTTGATTTGTTAGCTGATGAAGGCTCATGATTAGGATTGGCTAATCGGTTCCAATAGGTAGGGATAGAGCAATAACAAGAAAGACGAGCAATGTGGTGATCTAAAAATAAATACATTTTTTACCGTTAATTTTGCACGCTCGATGTTTATTACATACAAGTCTTTAAAAATGTGCACTTCTTGGTCATGAACTAAAGATCTTCCTGTTGTTAAAGTGCCTTATTTTATTGTGTCCTTTCCGACCAAAAAAAAAAAAAAAAAGTGTCTTATTGTATTAACTACACTGTTGGGGAGGTCTACAATGAGACCTTCCCATTTTACCGCATAAATGGGGTAAACTTTTTTGATCGTCCAATCAATTTTGGACTGTTGAGATCGAAAAAATATATAAAAATAATAATAAAACTTACTACACCTGATTGTTTTTTACAAAACTTTTCAAAACAATATATAAAAAATAATAATTCTTTCCGGCAATCCCTCCTCCCACCGGCAACCCCATCTACGACCACCCGCCACCTTTCCTTTCCTCCGTTGACGGCACCCACCAAACCATCACTCACATCAGGATCTCGCAAGCCACCCACCGTCGAATCATGAGCTCGCCGGCCTCGCGACTGGGTTGGCCCCCCAATCCCCGATCTAGGTCTCGGCCCCCCCATCCCCGATCTGGGTCCCGCCCCCCCCCCCCCCCCCCCCCCCCCCCCCCCGACGATTTGGTCAAAGGGGGTGGACGACATAGGTTGGGTGGTCGGCGAGACCCACACCCACGATGTTCTCCGTTCTGCCATTCTTCTATTTTTTTTTCTATTGTAATCGTGTGTGAGTGTTTTATTTTTGATTTGGTGTATTTTTTTGATCTATACCATCCAAACATGATCGAAGGGCTGAAAAAATTTTCCCCATTGATGGGGTAAAAAAAAACAGGTCTCATGGTAGAAAGCTTCTTTTCTTTATGTAGACTCTATCAATGTCACATTTCACTAAAGTCAACAACCCAAGCTGTCCGGAACAATTCTTTAAAAAAGGCCTTGTTATTTTTGTTTTGCTGTCCTTTATACTATAATAATTATTATTAATTCACTGTTGCAACAGTTTTCTACAAAAACGAGATTTGTAATTTTTAAGCGCCTCTCTGCAACCTTCTTTAATGGCAATGATGTTGGTATGCTTTTCAAGGTTCCTTTCCATATCAAAGTTGAAAACTTGCCAATAATTTTTATTTATATTTTTTAATTTTATTTTCTAGTTGATAGCAGAAGGCTAAGAGCCAAAACAGAAATGATTGGGAAGGAATTTGAGGTTTTAAAAAAAAAAAAAAAAAAAAAAAAAAAAAAGCTGCTAGGGCAAGAACAGAGCATAGGATACTCGATTGTTTGCTTTTTTGGCCATTGAAAGAGGGGCTTTTTTTTGTTGAGAAAAATGGACTGTTGTGTGGCCTTCTGTGACAGGCCATGTGAGGGTAACATGCCCCACAACCACAAGATTCTTGGAGTCTTACCCACTCAATTTTGTTACCCCCATGTGAATCACAAGAATCAAATTATAAGTATGGTAAGAACTTCAAAATAGTTATTCTTGGTAATATACACACACAATAACTACATACAGGTCAAGTTGTATTTTTTTAATTGCAATTTTTGGTAAGAAAAGTGGTATTTTTTATTTGGTTGATAGTCCATTTTTATTTGGTTGGTAGTCCATTGTAGTTTGACTAATGTTTCTTCCCTATGGTGTAATTCATTAATTCTTAAGCTAAATATACAAGATAGAATTAAACCCGCAACCTCTCTTGAAATCCCAATGCAACCAAATCTTTCTGGTGTCACTAGACCAACTGGTCTTATGCGTCACTATTTGCTCACGAATAATCGATGGAGGTTGTAAATGATTAGCCCAAATACAACATTTTTTTTGGTGAGAATTCTATAACAAGGTACCAAATTTTTTTTTTTTTTTTAAACACACTACTGATATGGTATGGTTCTAAACAATTAAACTCTAGATAAAATTGTGGTACTTTTCTTATTAAAAATTCAAACGGTAAAATATTTTCTCATATATGACAAAATTTTCGTGTTTCTTTCTCTTATCCGTGTCAAGATATTGGACCACACACGCTGAGATTATGCATTTTCTTATTGATAAATGGATTGGTTATTAATTAAAAGATATTTGGGTCATCCTAATGAATATGATAGATACAAGAGCTATTTGGTTTTTGTTTTTGTTTTTGTCTTTGTTTTTTGTTTTTGTTTTTGTTTTTGTTTTTGTTTTTGTTTTTTCTGAATTATTATTGGATTGTGGGCCGCCGACCAATTTTATCTGTAGAAAATTTTGATGGCTTGGCGGAGCAGGAGTTTCTTATCCTTGAAACCTGAATAACGTTGTTTATTTAATGAAGTGCCTTTTCTCTGTTCCATATATCCAGGGGGAGACATTTGCTTCTGAGTTGAGCAACTGAGAGATTTTGGAAACTGACATAATAACAAACTTTTATTTCCTCGAGTGGACTTTGAAATTTCACGGACCAAAGTACTAACCATTAAAAAAAAAAAAAAAAAAAAAAAAAAAAAAACCTATATCGCCGGTGTGGCGGCATGATGCATGTATGGTTAAGGAGATTTTATTTGTAGTCTTCTCTTTTATTAAGTCTCCGATTTAAGAAATACTGTACACAAAAAAGCATGTTATTAAATAGTGATTTTGTGTCTGTAGCCTCTATAAATCTAGACTTGATAACTACTGTAAGCTTAAGGTCAGGATTCTTGACCATACCACCGGAAAGTCCTAGTCGACGTTGTCGCATGATATTTAGTCATGTGTACTAAACGAAGGGCGTAAGACACCGCCGATCCATTTTTTTTATATTAATTAAGGAACAATAAAAAAGAACTTTATGTCTGTTTTTTTTTTTTTTTTAAGAAAATTATTTTTTTGTCGTAATCCTACTAATTTTAGTGTGGAGTAGAAAGATTTTCACGCTATTGTTTTTTTTTTTTTTTATAATCCCGGTAGTAATATTTTTTTTAAAGGCCTTTCCCTACTCTCTCTCTCTCTTTATATATATATATATATATATATATATATATATTTTTTTTTTTTTTCCGGTATGAAATTAATACTAAGTTACAAAGTCTGTAACTATCATTTCCCTTCAATTTTCTCGGAAACAATTTGTTAATTGCCAATTTTTGAACACGCAACGCAACATGATTTGCACTAAACTGAAAACTAGGGCGGCAAGGAATGAAGATATCATAAATAAGGCAGATGATAGAATACTTAAAAACATGTGTGTGTGTGTATATATATATATATATATATATGTGGGTTTTTTTTTTTTTGTTTTTGTTTGTGTGTGTGTGTGTGTGTGTAAAGGATTATGTCCATGTTAAATGCACGATATGGATAGTTCCTTTCCTATAAGCGAAAATGTATGTTGTGCGCTGCTCTTTTGAATGTCTTTCCTTCATGAAATCCAGTATAAGTTTCTCCTTATCAGTGTGTCTGAGTTTTCTATTGTAAAAGACTTTATATGTGAATTAGTGATTATATTGCCTTTCATATTTGAAATATAATTTCCATTTGAAAAATACAAATATCCATATTGCAAAAACATTTGAGAAATATTTGAATTGTGATTTTTTTTTAATCTGATTTGATTGGCAAGATTTTTTTTTTTTTTTTTTTTTTTTTGCCAAGAGAAAGGGCATATGCCAAGGGGGTTGAATTTGAGAATTAAAAAGAAAAAATAAAAGAAAAGAAAAATAAGGAAAAGAAAAGAAAGGAAAAGCCAATTTCTAAGAAGATAAGGCATTCCATAAATAAATAAATTAATAGGACGAAGCAACTAACAAAAGTAAGGTACGTAAAGTGTAAAATTGAGTGAATGATATGTTTTAAAATCTCTAGTGAGTTTTCACATGCAAAAGAAAGGAAAAGCACTTACTAGGAAAAGGGAAGGAAAAATATAAAGTGTTATTAGAAGGTTGTCTCATAGAAATGGAAAGAAAAGAAAAGCAACATCCCCCTTGTAAATGATCATAGATTTTTTAGGCAAGTAAAGTTCACAAAATGATAATTTTGTGCAAACACAGTCTTATTTGTTTTGTGCTTTTGTGAGACGGAAGCTGCCTTTTTCATTTCTTCTTTTTAACCCTCAATGTAAGATCATCTTCGATACATATATCAATATCAATACTATATTTATTACAAAAAAATAAAAAATAAAAAAAATATTATTATATACTTTGTGTTTTAATGGCTAATGTTATTTCTAATGTTATATCTACTTTTTGTCATCATCATTATACTCGTAAAAGTGAACTTTCAAACATTTAGAAAAACTTTAAAACAAAATATTGTAATGATTACATAGAAAATTAAAGCACCAATCAATAGGAATTGAATGATAAATTTTGCATTGACTATACGTTGTGGAAAATTTGCCACTAAATTTACCGTTAAAGATAGAATTCCATTGGAAAACACATTTTCCACCTAAATGCTAAATTGATGTGCCAATGATAAATTTTATAGTTCTACCTAAATGCTAAAATCTATCATTGGCATTTCAATTTTAACATTGCATTGGAGATATTTTAAGTTGTTTTGCATCTTCTAGTTCTGCTTCAGGTAGACTCCTATCCTGAGCTGTTTATAGAAATTTATTTCGTGAAGAACCAAATTTATCATGCACGGACAAAGCATATCAACCTGAGGTATAATTTTGGGCGGGAAAACTTCAAAGAAGGGAGTGCAATAACGAAGAATCATGCAGATATGATGATCAATGATCAAGATCAAACACTAGCTGGACTTGATCAATATCCCATGAGCTTTTACACTTTGGGTTGTATGGCACCTATGGATGCATTTGGAGGCGCTGGGTTGTATTTTATTTTTATTTTTTTTAAATAATATCCCACATCGATTGTGAATGGTTGTTATTGATCAATCCTTTTTTTTTTCTTTTTTTTTTTAAATAAAGACTGATTCCTCCTATTATAACATGTCAAAATTATGCTTTATAGTTATTATCTAATAAGGTTGTTTTGGTCGTTGAATCGTGATATTTGAAACCAATATTCACGTTGAAGTTTTAAAAATGATTATGTCAGAGTGTAATGCCCACCTAACCTAATCATACTGGGTTTTACTTGAAAACTCATAATTTATTAAACAAAATACTGGGTAAATCTGAACTCTTATAATTTATATATAGCCATGGAGGTTTAGGCCTGAAACATATGTCAACGTGATATTGACAATAAGATAAAATAAAGTTATTTTTCAAAAGGGATAATAATAAAATTAGTTAAGCTTAACATACGTGCACGTCAAAACTAATATATATGCGTGTGAAATATGTATTAGTACAACGTTGTCTTGTCTTGTCTTGTCTTGTTTTTTTTTTTGTTTGTTTTTTTTTTTCATAAATAAAACGTCGTTTTTAATAATCAAATCACATCAATTAAGACAGATAAAATAAATAAATGGAACTTGATTGTTTAAATTTGTGATTTATTGATGACGTATTTTGTTCATATCCTATTGTGGATGCATGATTTGTATCTTCCACCAAGTATGCTTTGTTAGCCTTAATCGTTGCTCCATGCGGACTTACACCATAAAAAGAGAAAAAGCTAGCTAGAAAGTGAAGGGCATTGTAAGGATGTTCTTTAAGAGGACTTCGATGCTTAAAGTCCAGGGTAAAATTGAACACTCCATAGGGTATGAGCGGGTGAAAATGACCTAAATAACCACCTTTTTTTTTTTTTTTTCAATTGATCAATATGATACAAATTTCTTATTATTAACCAATATAATACAAATTTTTAGTTAATTTTAATATAATTTTGTGTCATATTGATCTAGTGTTAGTTTTTTGTGTCATGTTGGTATAATGTTCTCTAAATTTGTGTCATTTAGGTGCTTTCCCATACAAAATTAAACTAAATTTAATTAAAATTTATGTCATGTTGGTCAATAATAGAGAATTTGTATCATGTTGATCAATAGATAAAAAAAATATGGTTATTTAGATAATTTTCTCTCCATTACTAGTAATTCATTAATGGTGGGAGAGAGGCAGAGTAGAGATAAGAAAGAAGAATAAAAGAAAAAAAAGTGAGGGAGCATAGAGAGTTGGAACCTTCTAAGCTCTCAACGAGGGGCATTTATCTAATCTTATCTTAATCTTAATAACATATAACATTAATAAAATAGCCAATAATGCCCTCTTTCCTTTTGCATGTGTCAACCCATTGATTTTTTTTTTTACTTCTCTTTTGTGCTTTAATCATTTTCTTTTATCCTTTCCTTTTTCTTCTCTTATTTATTTTCTTTTATGATTTTATCCTTCATTTATTTATTTATTTTTATCCTTTTCATTTCCCATTACCTATATATACACACATATACATAATCCTCTCTATATCTATTCGATAACTTATATATTTTATTAATATGGTTGGAAACTAATTTTTTTTGAAATTTTATTAGAAATTTTGGTTTTTGTTGTTTAAGTTTCGTATGGAGTTTCGATTTTTTATTTTGATTTTATTATTTTGTCATTTTGTACTTTTTCTTTTCTCTCTCTCTTTTAATTTTCTCTTTAAACTCTTAATCTTTTACACAATACATTATTCATTCGCGTGATGCGCGTGTTCAACTAGTATATGCCAAAGGGAGAAAGAAGGGAATACCCCTCTTGAGATACTACATGTTAGTATTAATTCGGTATATAGTTTTTAATCTAACTTTTTCAAAAAGATTCTGAAAATTCAAATTCAACTTAAGATATTTCACTCTTTTCAGAATATGCATCATATTTTTTCTCTTTCAAACACCATAACAAGATTTATATATTAATCATAGACATATACTGTCATACAACTATTTTGAAGGTACATTTTCCCTCTCTAAAATATTTAATTATGATTTTAACTTTAATTAAAGTTTATGTAACATAAACACATTTAATTTATGTTCAGTTTTTGACAAAATACCCATATAGTGACCATTTTTGTAATAATGGAAAAGTTTGAGTTAGTGTAACGTGTAAAATTAAAAATTAAGGATCAACTTGAGACTAGATATATAATTCAGGGATCTTTTGTGAAAATACCTTTTCTTAATATATCTTATAACATAATTCTCCAATTTATTTATTTGAAAATTGGGAATTTAATAACTGATTTGTGTCTTGGCCTTTGGGGGAGTCAATGATAACGGCCTTTCCCTTCAATTTTCATATTTTATATTTTTTTGTTGAAAAATTAGGTGAAGAGTCATGTTCTGAATACCTCTTAAAATTTTGTCAACCTTAATATTAAAGTAGTATTATGAAATGATAAAGTTATTAACTTTAATGTTATGATTGCATAAATATAAATAGGTGCCAAATTTATGGTATTCTTGTCTATAACTTTTTTTTTTTCCCGGACAATGACTTTAATTGTCAGTTGTTTAATACACAATCTGTAAGCCCCTTTGAAGTAAATTGAAAACTAGGGCGGCAAGAATGAACATCAACAGGTGATGGAATACACATACAAACATATATATATATATATATATATATTTGCTAAGGAGGTGATAGAAAACTTTAAAACATACAAAACATACTTTTTTGTTTTTGTTTCTGTAATAGACTATGACATGAACCATATCGATAGTTCATATCTCTATGTAAGCTAAAATGTACATGTTCAAATTGTAAAACTTTTGAGAAATTTATGCGTTGTGATTGCTTTTTTTTTCGACTCATTCCATTGGCAAGAATACTTTTTGTCAAGGTAATAGGAAGGGGATGCCAAGGGCGTTGAACTTGATAAGATTAAAATTAAAATTAAATTAAAAAAAAAAAAACACACACACACACACACACACAAAAGTTGAACTTGAATATTATCAACATAAAAAAAAAAAAAGAAAAAAAAAAAAGAAAAGGCAAGTTCTAATAAGATAAGGCAATCCAAAAATTAATGGGACGAAACAACTGACAAAAATAAGGTACTTAAGTCTAAAATCGATTGAATGGCATGTTTTAGGTGTCCACATGCAAAAAGAAAGTAGAAGCACTTAGAAGGAAAAGGGAAGGAAAAGAAAAAGGTCGTTTTTAGAAGGTTTTATCATAGTAATGGAAAGAAAAGAAATGCAACGTTTCAATGCACTGAAAAGGGTTAGAAAATTATCACAATTATTTAGTGCTTTTGTGAAACGGAAGCTGCCCTTTTTTTCTCTTTTATTCTTCCCTTTAACTCCCACCATAAGTTGCTTTGCATCATATAGTTTTGCTTTAGGTAGACTCCTATCTGAAAAATTGCTTAAAAGTTATTCGTGGATTACAATTATTTTTTTCTTTTCAAATTTGAATTTCAGTCCATAATATCATAGCTATAAAGTGAAGAAAAATTTTACAATCATTATACTCTTTTAACTTATAACTTGGCAGATCTCAAAGAAATGATGTGGTTGCAGAGAAAATAAACCTAAAAATGTGTACATATGATATACAAAATATCTAGTAAAATAGTGAAAACTTGTTTTCTTGTCCAATTGTGATATACAACCACAAGGCCTTTTTTAAATCATAAGAAGGAACACTACCATTGAATAAAAAAGCAATGATTCTAGTGGCCTTCAAAGTGAAGCAAGCAAAGAAGTTGACCCAAATAGCATCATAATATACCAGCAAAAAAAAAAAAAATTAAAAAGGACCAAAAAAAAAAAAAAAAAGGGAAAAAAGAAACCCATAAAATCCCATAATTCCTGCCCATTGCTTTCAAGAATGAGATAGAAGGGTATTGGTGTTGGACTGTTTTTACATCAATGTTTTGTTTCAACTTGCAAAGCAATTCTACCTGTAAAAAAATAATAATAAAACAAAGAACTTTTATAGAAATTCAATGGAGACAAATAACACAAATAATCAAAAATTAAGTTGCACTAGCTATTGCCAAATTAAATCACATCTCTTTACCAAGCATTAATTGGAACGCGGTCTTTCTTTTTTCTTTTTAACTAATTGGAATTAAACATATAAAAAAAGATTATTCATCATCGAATCAGGAATGAATCAACTCTAACTTTCCAACCCTACGACATGCTATATGCATGCAAATACGTGTATGCATATGTACATGTACATATCTACCTATATGAATGTGTATTATGTACATGAATGCACATGCATACAAGCAAACACATATCGGGACACTAGCATTAATTCTAAATTTTCAATAATTTTAATTCCAATTTTTAAATACTAAGTCACGTGACGATGAGTTACCATTTTTTCTTGATAAATGTAATTATGTGATATGACACTCTTTTAACAGAATGACAACCCACACAGTATATATATATAGAGAGAGACGTGCATGTATACAAATTTAGCGTAAAAAACATAGGCAACACATGAATTATAAACTGAACAGCCAGCATGTAGAATAAATTAGGGAGTCAAATGAGGGTATTATTACAACAAACTGTAGACATGTAACTTAAAAAAACAAAAAAAATTTTATATGGGCAATTAACTTAGCAAAATTAAGTCAAAAGATTTAAGTACACAGAGCACAACATTCTCTTGATGGAACATACACCATGAGATGTTACAAACCAGGAAACGGAAAATCAGGATTTCAACCATTTTCTCAGCTGTCCCGAGCCTTGCCTTTCGCCATCGGTTCGGTTCGAACTCTTTTGTGAGTACTTGGATTTATATTGTTCAATAAGCATGTCAAGCTTATCTACTACATCTCTCCCCACTGGCTCCTTATTCTTGTTTTGCCTCCTTTTTCTCTTCAAATTATTCTCTCCCTCACCATCTGTAGTAGGACCCTGCAGCTTCCTCTTTTTCGGTTTTGTGATTGTCTCCTTGGATGATTTTGATTTTTGGCCATCGATAGGTTTCCCGCCATGTTTCTCATTTTTTGGGTTCCTTTTGAAACCTTTTCCCTTCTGTTCTGAGCCTCCCAATATTTCTTTCGATGGAGACTCTTTTGCCTTTCCAAAGGCTGGATTGCGTTTCTGCCTCTTTGAAGCTCCACGTCCTTCACTAGTAGCTCCATTGATGGCCCTATTTTCTACTTCATCTTCTTTGTTTACTACCGCATCATCGGGCGTTCGCTTCTCGTCTTTAGACTTTCGCTTTCTGGATTTTTTCTCATTTGGATGGGAATCTGGTCTATTTGAGTCATTAGTTTTCCCTGCATCTTTTGGATGTGTCTCGTGCTGAGCTCTTTCCTTAGCTTTCCGTAGCTTCAACAATTGAACGTTATCAACAGCAAACTCCACGATTGGGCGGTGATCGGGACCAAAAGTTTCTACAAGTCACAGAACAAAAAATCTAGTAAGAACAAAATCACTGCATAACAACAAACCTGATGCAGCAAACAATGACGCACTTGGTTATTAGAAAACCTCCAATCAACGCCTTCGGAAATATTAATTAGGCACACATTTAAGGGGGAGGATCTTCGTATCAGCCATGGGAAGCGTGGTTTTTAGGCTGGAGAAGGCCATACCAACTCCGTTATTTAGTCTAAAATTACCACCTAAAATAGACTAGTAATAATAACAAGTTTCTTAAACAGGAATTAAAAAAAAAAGGATAAAAGGAAGAAAACGTAAAAGAAGTATAGCAAGACCAAGCAACTTGACAGCAACTTGACAGCAACATTCCACCGTCAACAGCAATGAGAATGGATAAAAACGGCCCAATTGTTTCAAGGTAACTAGACAGACACTGGTTTACTAGTTACAGAAGAAAAATAGCTTTAAAATTACGTTACCAGGATTATTGTTGAGAACTCTCAGTGCCACTAGTGCATGCTCATGCTCCGAAAACTCAACAAAAGCAACTCCACGCGAGTGATTCTTTGTGACAACCTTTCCTTTCTTCATATCCTTCAAGAGCTTTATCTGCATGAAAATCAACAAACGATAAGGGAAAAATCCAACCATCTATGTGAGAGGAGGCGCAACGCACTTTGGTTGAGTAATTTTTTCTTGTATATAAGTCCACAAAACAATGATCGCATCCTTAAAGAAAGAAAGGCTTACCTGTCGGATCATAGGTGTTTGCTTTGTCACTCGTGATTTAACCGCATCAATACAAAGCTTTTTAAGCTCTTTTTCATGCATTGATCTAGGCAAATTGTATATAACAAGTCTAGTCTTCGAAACATGAAAATTTGGGGATTGAAGCTTTGTCGTCTTTTTTCTTTCCAACCTACACGGTGTTGAAAAAAAACAGTAAACTCTGCTGCAAAGAAATCTAAATTCAACAATTGTAGCACATTAATAAACATAAGAACATTAAGAGGCATCAATCAATAAAATCTCTTTCTTTAATGTCTCAATAATCTTCTAAGGAGCATCATGGTTAAAATCTCTTATTCCTTTCTAGAAATTAAGTGGAAAAGGAAAAAGTAGTATACTATAGATCCTTTTTTCCTTTTTTTTTTTTTTTTTGCTCTATACCATTTCAAACAGAAACTGAATCTATATTCAGATGCATGCTTAAGAACAAAAAACTCAATGATTGTGTAGATTAAGGAAGTCTTGAGTTGGATAAAGACAAGTTAAACAATTCTTTCTACATATATATATATATACTATATGATACCAAAATTCTGTGTTGCATCTGAGTGTGTATGCATGTGGGGGCAGGAGAGAGAGAGAGAGAGAGAGAGAGAGAGAGAGGAAAGTGAAGGAACCAACAAGGCTAAATGCAACCAGGATGTGAAGCCCTGAATTTAGGCACAGTACCATATCTTATGAATACCCAAGTAATAGTACCATTTAGATTAAAATGCTTGTAGGGTTAACCACAATCATGTCTGACTCGCATTATCTTTTACGTTCTATCCAAAAGCCATGACACGTATATCCTTTGCAATAAATGAGGCATTCAAGTACAAAGAACTAATCAGGACGGGTTCAAATATTTGAAGGTTTAACTCGAAACCTGTCCGACCCAAATTAAATTTTATCTTTTATTCCCAAATCCATGGTGGGGAAATTGCAATTTCTACGTGAACTATGGTGTCGCGCTACAAAGACAGGAAAAAAAAATTTGTGACCTATAAAAAACTTACATTTGTCGTTTTAACATATCACTGGCCGAAACACCTTCTGCAGCAGGAGTCCCCTCGAGAATAAGTCCTTCCTAATATAAGTTTGGTTGAGAAATGTTAACCACACTGGAGAAAAACTCAAAACAATTCCAAACCAAAAGTAGAAAGTGGAAGTTTTGAAATCAACCTTTGCCAGGTAAAGATTGCGATGGTCATGATCCTCGCTCTTGGCCTTCTCTATTTCCTTGTTGTGTGCTGCCTTCTTATCCAAAGCTTCCAAGACTGTCAATTGCCTACCTTTAAGAAAGATACCTGCAACGTTTGCGGCTGAAATAGCAGCAGTAGCTGCATCTGTTGTTTTAAACATGAGGAAACCAGTTCCTTTCGGTCGCCTGGCACATAAAGATGTCATGTCTAATTTCAGTACATTCTTACAAATACAGATGCATATCAAATCAAATATCACATACCCAGTGACTCGGTGAGGAACTGGCACAAAGGATTGCACTTCCCCGTAAGAAGAAAACCGTTGTTCTACTTCTTTATTGGTGATTTCAAATGGAAGGTTGCTTATAAAAATTGTTCTCTGCAATTTTTCCTTTTCCTTTTCCTTTTCCTCTGTCTCTTTCCCTTTGTCAGGCTCTCCAGGCCTAGAAACTTCTGATGCCTTTGCAGATTCATCCAATAACTTATCAGGCGTAACTACCGATTCATCCGTATTTGGCTCCATGTTCCCCTTTGGAACAGAATCATCATCAGCAGGGGCTAGCGTTCCTTTAGAAGAGGACGCTAACAAGTTCTTTAGAACCTTTCTTGCTATGTCTGCTTCTTCGTCAAAATCAACTTCAGCAGGCTTATCTTCTTTCTTCATGGTCTTGGAGTCATCAGAAACGCTATCAACACCATCGAGGTTCTTGGATTTTTTATCTAACTCCTCAAAATCATCACTGGAATCATCACTATCACTTTCAGTTTCTCCATCTCTTTCATCGCCATCCCCTGAAAAAGCCAGGTTTTAAGCATTACAAGTAGAAATAGCATTGGATGACTTAATTACTGATAGACTATTCGTTGTCAGTAACCAAAGAAAAATAAGCAAGCACAAGGTGCAAACTCCGGTAAACAGCATCACTCATGGAGAGAATAGTCGAGTCCATTTCACCCTTACAATTATTGCTTAACAAATATTATCATAGATTTGCTGTCATAGAAACAAAAATATGAAAGCATCTTGTAAGCAGGGATCAATATTTCTATGTAACAATGAACTGACGCTATCATTTTCTAACATGTAAATCAACTATACACTTTCAGCCAAAAAAAAAAAAAAAAACTTTCACAGTGGACAACACAAAGCAATGAACCGTTGCTGCTCGTTCAGCTCAGAAATCATACATCCAGTTCTTCAAGAACAAAACCCAGAATTCAAAAACTTCCCACAGAACTATAAAAACAAAAACATAAGTTTCTGAATTGCATGGAGTGACAACAATATTAAATAATTACCAGCTTCTGGAGTAAGACCAACATTATTGCTGAGAGTATATAGTTTCTTAGGAACAGCCCAGTCAACAGCAATCGGTCTTTTTCCAAATGTTTGCCCGTTGAACTTTTTAATTGCCTATAAAAAGAGAACGAATGAAAACACGTCCACACCAGAACCTAATGACTCATTTTATTTTACATTTCAGCACATGTAGCAAAAATTACATTTTCAGCGTCACTTTTGGATGTAAATTTGACAAACGCAAAACCCTTGGACAATCTGCGAAAGATAAAATAAAAGATGAATTAAAAAAAAAAAAAAAAAAAAACTAGTAATTCTTTTTAAGAAGAAAAGAAGATTCTTGATGATTGGAAGATACCCTGTATCAGAATTGTGAGGAATGAACACATCCCACACAAACCCTGCCGACGAAAACATCTCGTTTATCTCATTGGCTTTTGCCTGCATCAGTTTTTCAGTAATATACTTAAGAATTCAAGTTTCTACCAAAAGGTAAATAAGTAGGACCGTCAATATTCTGAGCCAACCTTGAAAGGGAGATTTCTAATGATAAGTTTCCACTTCAGAGTCTTGGAACCCTGGACAAGAGTACAACAGTGAACTGTTTAGATTTCCTCTGCAGTAACGTTTAAGAATAACAGCAATAGCATAAGCACCCGAGTCTCACCCACGGTTCACCCAAAGGAAATGACAAATAAATCTTATTTTTCCTTAGCATAGTAAGTACAGATATATGAAAACCACTGGTGAGTTGACTGCAACTTGTTCACATGGAAGGGGTAAATGAAGGGACGTTTTCCTAGATTGTGCTCAGCCGTCAGTCCTCTAAAAACCACCTTCAATCTGGTCAACCAAAGAGTCCTTCCTTATGGTAGGCATACCGGCAATAAAAATTTTAGCAAAAGTGTAAACAAAGACACATGATTTGCACATATAAACCTTCTTCCTTTGCAAGCCCAGTATGTCCTCCAGATATTAAAAATATTACAACATCCTTAAATCGCCTTTTTTTTTTTTGGCTGGAATCTCCAATCATCTATTTGATGAACAGCCAAGCACACAGAGCACTACTCGAAATTTTTTTTTTTTGGTGGCTGGAATCTCCAATTATCTATTTGATGAACAGCCAAGCACACATAGCACTATTTGAAAAGATTAAAAAGTAATTGTAATACCAAGGAAAAAAACACAATGAAAGTATTTATCAGTCTTTTTTATGGAATAAATCACATAATCTAACTTAGAAGCATCAAAACTGAAGGGGACTGCTCAGGGTGAAACTTTACCTCACCACCAAGCTGGCGAGCCCAGATAACCACCCCTTTAATCTCTTTTTGGTGCAGCATTGCTACAGCAGCACGAGCTGATTTGACACTTGTATAAAGAACTGCCGAAGCATCCATTCTGCATCCTTCTTGCATAACACCTAAACAAGCGTCACACTTTATCTTCATGCTTGGTTTACCATCCAAAACCAAACAAGTAATACCCATAAAAGATTCAGAAAATAACTCAATCCAAGCAAAAGTCAACTTGATATTTTAAGGACAACGTGTGTCATGCCAAGCAAGAAAGTATCAGGGAGATAGAGTATGTAGATGCTAAAACGGATAAATGGAAATGCACTGAACGCTATGACTCAAAGATCCAACTTTGCACAAGGATACCCTATTTTACTACTACTATAAGGTATGGGTGTTTACTCGAACGCCGAACAGCGAGAGAATATAAGAGCGGGAAAGACATGCATACGTAATCCACTTTAGCTTTACAAGACCATTTAAATTAACACAAGTGCATATACACACACAAACAAAATCACAAGTAGTAACCATTTCTATGCAATGTACTTGCAACCAAATTTTATAAGAAAAATGAAACTAAAATGCTTAATAACCAAATTTTACGGATTTTTTCAGCAACAAAAAAAATTACGGATTTAGAAAGCTATAATTGGATTTTGACCAAAATGATGGAATCTAAAAGGCCCACCAAAGGAGGATAAGATATTTATCTTATGATGCACCAGAGATTTTATTTGTAACGAATTATGTTGAAACATTAAATTGGATAACATGCTGTGTCGAAACATCAAACTGGGTAAAACATTCTATGACATTTTTTGTTTATATATACAAGTAGATGCACCACAAACTTAAATATCATTCAATTTCTTATTTTTGTATCGCTTATTATTAGGAAAATCAATATCTTAGTCCCAAAGTTTACTTCCCTAGTACTGCAATCTCGTCTAATTGATTTCGAAAGTTAAAAATCACTATAAAAGTCAGTTATGAATAGCAAAAAGGACACAAACATGTTTTGCATTCAATAAATCACTTGCCATGTTTCTCAAGCTCTTCTTTTGGAAGAGGGTATGCCACAGAACATACAGTGCCAATTTCTCTAGCTTGGCCATGAACTTCTTCTGCTATTTTTGCGTTAAGAAGACCACCAAATATGACAGTCCTCGCAACCCTTCACATTGACAAGGAACATAGGATGTCATTACAGCATGATCTTATTCCTTCATAAGCCTGGTATAAAAGACTACAATAACAAAAAAAAAAAACACGGCAAAAAGGTACATCCTGGTGGTGAAATAAAAAATATTACATGAAAAGTAGGTCGGTTGGTGTCAGGAACTAAGTGTAGGAATCACATATTACAGGGAAGGGAACTGATGAAACAATGCAAAAAGAAAACTTTGGGCTAGAAAAAATATTGTGCTTATTCTGTTATCAGGACAAGACCGAAAAAATCATGGTCCTCAACTAGAAAAGAGTTAAAACAAGTCCATCCTAATTGATCATGAGTAGTGCTAGCTAGGGCCACCAACTCTAATACCGAATTTTTGATACCAACTCATATGACAACAAGTAGCTGTATTTTCACTGGTACATATAATCTTTCAAATTTAATTTGACGTGCCAATTTTTTAAAACATCTACCAATAAAATTGTGACAACTCACACGCCACATAGGTTGGTATTAAAAGTTGAGATTAGTAACCCAAGCATTATTCATAACTCTATCCTATTAGCCTAATTATATCAAGGCATTCTTACATCATAGTTCATCTAACAACACTAATATTTGTCTAAATGCAGTCCAATTTGGGTTTATATTTCGAATTTCTAAGTTCAGTTCAATATTTTTGCTAAGAGTAGCTATCGAAAGGAAAACAAGTTTGGCCATTCTGGGAAATTCATTAACTCACATACCATGAATTCAACAAAGAATAGAAGGATGTTATGAAGCACTATACCCGTAAAAGTAAATAAAGTAAAAGTATGACTTAGTAATACTCTCTTATACTCCATATGTGAGGACCTTTAAGTGCGAACCATATAGGAAGGGATCCGATATTATACCATACCTCTGCTTTTCTGAACCACCAGTTTATCCTCTAAATCAACATTAAGTTTTGCAGCTTTTTTGACCTCAAAATGTTTCTCTGTGCTTTTTTTTAGAGCCACAGCTGAAATAGAACAACAAAATGAGATCCCAAAAAAAAAAAAAAAAAGGCATAAAGCATGAGAGTAATGAACATAGAGTTTAACAACCTCCATCCAAGTTTGGAGCAGCCTCTTCTGACTTGGAAATACCACCATCCTTGTCCTTCTCCGATTTCAGGGCATTATCCAAGTTTGCTGCTAAATAATTCGAGAGAACATTATTACGGGGAAAAAGAGAAATTGAAGAGAAATCAACACGTTCACATGCCATTTATCAAGATTTTTTCTTTCTTTTTTTTTTCCTTTTCTGTAGCAAAAGAATGGTAAGCTCAAAATGCAAACAAAAGTAAGATGTTTCAACCTTCATTTGTCTTTGATCGTCTTTGCTCAAGGGGAGCTCGGTGCATAGCATGTTTAACTACGATCTTCCGATCTCCAACGGAAGTACCATTCTTCACCTCTATAGCACGGTTAGCATCTTCTGTGGCAGCACTACAAATGAATGCAAAATGCACAAAAAGAAAATTATACTGTCACAAGGAATGTAACCATTGCTACACTTCATTATACCTATACATTATTTAACTATAACAAAATACAAACAAATAAATAGATAAATAAATCCAATCTCAATCATGATTAAAGAAAGCGGAAAATTTTAGAGCAGTAAACTTACAATTGAACGTAGCCAATACCTCGTTTCTCGGTTGAACCTATGAAAACACAAAGAAAATGAATAAACACATTGATGATACATACATATATATATATATATGTATATATACATACAAAACGTTTATTTCAGTTTTACAGACTTTTGATACATGCATTCACAAGTACATTCATAAGTACATCTCAAATTAGATAAAAATTTGATATTTTGGAGTCAATAGAACAAAGCTAAAACGAAAGTGATAAGAAAATGTGTTAGCGTACCCTTTTTCGCGACCATGAAACACCGCCTAATGGGTCCGACATCGCTGAAAGTTTCCTCCAGCTGAATCATCCGTAAAATAACACAATTAGCGAAAAACAATAGCTCCATTGAACAATCCAACCAAAAAAAGAAAGAAAGAAAGAAATAATAATTCAAATTTAATTAGTGCTAATTTCGACGTTTTCTCAGGGAACAAACAGGGAAAGGAAAATGGAAAATAGGATACCTGAGAGTTGGAGAAGGAGAAGGGCAAATTGGCGACGAAAACGGTGGAGGGGGAGAATTTGGTTTGAGTTTTGTCGTCGCCGTCGCCGCCATCTCCGGATTTCTTCTTCTTCGCCATGAATGGAATGCTCAGTGGGGGAGAGACAGACAGAGAGTGTGGGGTGTGCGTTCTAAAACCCTGAGCAAACGACTGAGGTTTTTTCTGTGTGTGAGCTGTTTGGGCCTGCTTGGGCTCACGATGAGCAGAAATTACAATAAATATCCAAAAAAAAGAAAAGAAAAGAAAGAAAAAAAATAGAGTAATTAGGTTGGATGACCCATAGTAATCACCTAATCTAATAGATATATTAACTTTTATTTATTTAGTTAAATAGCTTAATAAGCATATTTTGGTCAATCAATCTCCAGAACCCCCTCTCTCTGCCTCTTTCTCTGTCTTCTCTCTTTGTGAAATCCGGCACCAGTGTTGGAGGAGGCCAGCACTACAACTCCATTGGCAACGCGATCGTACTCCACTAGCGATTCAGTTCCGGCATTGCTTCAGGCTAGCGTGGAGGACATCAACTCCGACAGTGGTTCTTTCTCTCCTCTCCACGATTGGTGGTCGAAGATCGACGCCGTTAAGAGGCGTGGAAAACAATGAAAGGCAAAAGCTTCTTCGAGCGACGACGATCTACGACTGGTGAAGCTTCTTTAGTGGGGAGGCGGTGACAGTGGCTACAATGGCGCTTGCCGGTGATTTCGCAAAATTTGAGATCCGATCGTCAAAAGAGAAAAAGAGAGAGAAGGAGAGAGAGAAGGGATGTTAGGTTATCGAGGGAAGAGAGAGAAAGATGATATTTTTTTAATTTTTAAAAATTTTTAAATAGTAAATCAATGATTTATCAATAGTTAATCACTGATAGACCGGAAAATTGATGATTTCGTTTATGGTCAATCAGTGATTGATTATGGTCAATCAGTGATTGATTATAGTCAATCAACTATAATGATGAACTATGAAAATTGGTAATATATTTGGTCAATTAATGATTTACCGTGGGCTGATCAATGTTTGACCAAGAGTTAATCAGTGATTGACCAGTGGTCAATCACTGATTTACTATTTATAAAATTGATTGATCATTTTAAGAAAAAATGTCTTTTAACTAGTTTTAAAAAACTTGGACCATTTGTTTAAAAATAATAATAATAAAAGGCTATTTACTTCTATATCCCAAAAAAAAAATTATAGTAAATAGGGCTATTTTAAAAAATATATTTTACAATAAAAATGTATTGTAAAAAATTTTAGGTAAATAATTTATCCGTAAATAAGTTTTTTTTTTTTTTTTTTGTAGGTAAACGGCTTTTTTTAGAATTTTTTAACTAAATGATCGAAATTTTATAAATTAAAAAAGCATTCGTAATTTAAAAAATAGTTAATCAATCAATTTATATAATCACTAATTAACCATTATTAATTAATAATCAATCAATATTTTTTAAGGAATAACCGATCAATATTAATTAATTATAATTAATCACTTACTACAGTCAATCACTGATTAACAAATATTTTGTTAAAAAAAATTTCGAGCATTTATTTGAATAAGTATTTAAAAACTGGAAGTTTACCTTTTTTTTTTCTTCTATATTTTAGGTAAATCAACAATGAAAAATTATAGTAAATAACATTTATATGAAAATAATTGAAATTAATTATAAGTGTTTAAAATATCTAAAGTAGATAGCAAATTTATAAGATAAATAGAAAATTTACTAGTTAAACAGTAAATTTACTACGTAAATAACAAATAAATTATTTATGTATATATGTTACTTATCTTGTGGTTGAATACATAATGTAGTAGTAATTTCACATAATATGCAGGGTTCTAGTCCCCGATCCCAAATACAAAATATATATATATATATATATATAGATATATTACTTACCTTTATCTTTCAAAATATGCTATTTAAATATTTTTAGAAAAGTACTATTTACCTCTTTTTCTCATAACTATCTATTTTTCACTTATTTTTTTCTATTTTATTTTTCACTCCAAATTATAGTTTTACCCAATAATTCATTTCGAAATAGTAATTGATATGAATGGTCTTTAAATTCTTTAATTGCTGATGGTTTGGTTCATATATTTTAATTTTTGACCAATCAATCCATAAAATTTTCAAATATTGGCAATTGAAGGCTTTATGTCTATTTCCATTAAATTTTTAACAGCCCAATTTTTGGAAGTTTTTGGATGAAATAATTGTTGTGGTACAAATTAATAATTCAAGAACCAGTTTTGTGACATTTTAAAAGTTCATAAACTAAAGATTATACTTATAATCTAGAGACAAATAATATTAAACCTAAAATTAATCAACCCCACAGGACTTTTCCAATCTCGTCCAAACAAAGCCAGCCGCCACATTAGAAAAAGCGTGACACCACTTTAAAACTTTCAGACATTTATTTATTTATCAAAGAAAAAACATTAAAAATTCAACGACAAGATTTAAGCCAAAACAAAATGATTTTGTCAGAAGACACAGAGAAGGAAAGAGAGACATTTTTGTTTTAACCAAAAACATCATGAGTGGAATAAACCACAGAAGGGTGTACACAAACGGAATATGGATGCACATAGCAGAGAAAGGGGAAGAAGGCCAAGGCCCCCTGGTGCTGCTCATCCATGGCTTCCCTCAGCTCTGGTCATGTTGGAGTCATCAAATATCGAGCTTGGCCGAGCACGGTTTTCATGTCGTTGCACCCGATCTGCGAGGCTACGGCGATTCGGATTGTCCCCCGGATCCATCTTCTTACACACATCTTCATATTGTTGGAGATCTGATTGGCCTTCTTGATGAGCTAGGACACAAACAGGTACACAAATTTTTTTTTACGTAGAAGATTACACAAGAAAATGATGTAATTGTGACTAATTTACGTTTTTGGCACTTTGTTAAAAGGTTAAATCGTATTGTTCTCGATGATAAACATTGCTAGGCTAATTTATTGTGCATCAATTTAAGTTTTTAGGACTACTACTAGTATTGTTTAACAAGGTGTGTTATAGCCTGATTTGACGTGAAATCTAGAAGAATGTTAGGCTCCTAATTATTATCAATTTCTTTATTAAAAAAAAAAAAAAAAAACTCCATTCGGGAGAGAAATTTGGATGGAAACATTTAGATTTAAAATATTTTTTGCATTGAAACATTTAACACGGTAGAAAAACACCTAAATAGCCAAAATATTGTACACCTCCCTTAACATTTAGAATTTTGCCTAAATGACAACATTTCACAATATTTTCTATCATTTCAAACGTTGTTTCTCAAACACCCATTTAAAATGTTGGGAAATAAAACATTTGAAATATCGAATAATGATTGAAACAAACGGAGAGATAGAGAGAGATTGGAGTTCCTAGATAATCTCGAGTCATGTGGTGTGATGACTTTAACATCTAAAAAGTAATCGGAACAAAAATGTGTGATGACTTAAATCCAAGACTTTTTGTGAGATGAATAAGTGCCAAGCCAACCTACCCAAGATAAAGTGGCATTGTCCCTAACTTTTTAGTACTAACATTTGTTGTACATGCAATAAAAGCTTCTTTTGAATATCAATCTTTTTTCTGATGATTTTTCTTCTTCAGAAGGGGAAAAAATTACCTAGAATTCATTTTGCCAATTTTCTATTACTAATAAAACTCATTTAATCATTTAGGTTGGTATTAATGAATTAGAATGAAAGTCAGCACACTTAACATTATTGTATTTGTTATGTTATTAACATGACTTGATATTCGTTATTGAAGAATTTTGTGCCAGGAAATACTCACGCTACTAACTTTGCTCATTCTCTAATACGTTCTCATATTATATCAAAATCAATTAGACAAAAAAATGTAGTCATATTCAATGAATTAAAGATATCGATTATATAACTTAAATCTTATGTTTTGGACATTTTTTTTTATACTAAACATTACAATTTCCCAACTTTGGTAAATATCCCACCAGCTAGTTTTAGTCTCCGTTTGATAAGTTTGTTAGAGATGAAATTTTTAAGTTATAGTTAGTTTGATTTTTAAAAAATTAGTTATAAATTTTGTTGACTATTTAGAAAAGTCAAAAATTGAGATAAAAATGTATAATTTAGATAGAGTTAAACTTATTAAAACCAAATGGAGGCTTACTCTATATTTGATCTTAGTGGTGAATTGAGGAACCATAAGGTGTTGCTTAATTTCCTGTTGGAATTAGCTCAGTATATAAGAAGCGGATTCAGGATCTTACGTACTAAATTCGAGACTTAAAAAGGTTTTCTTTCAAATTTATAAAACAGATATCTAAAACGATACTAATATAGATATATATATATATATATATATGTATATGCATATATGTGTGTGTAATGTGTTGCATAATGGTGAGCAGGCATTTGTGGTAGGGCATGACTGGGGCGCAGAAACTGCATGGCATCTCTGCCTTTTCAGGCCAGATAGAGTGAAAGCACTTGTCAATTTAGGCATCCCATACAGGCCACGTTCCCCAGAAATGAAGCCTCTTCAATTCATGACCAGAGTGTTTGGAGAAGGACTTTACATTTCCCAATTTCAGGTATATACAACAAGAATTCCATGATACGTTATGAAAAAAAAAATGTACTTTAACGATAGGCTCCATTTGAACGTCGGATTCATATCAGATTCTGTTTTCTTTTTTTCATATTAAAAAAAAGGTACTTTCTTTTGTTGTTCCAAAAATATTGCAGGAACCAGGGAGAGCAGAGAAGTCGTTTTCTAAACATGACTGCTTAACCATATTGAAGAAATTTTTACTGCTTAATGGACCCGATCCTCTAGCTGCTCCCCCTGGCGTGGAGATCATAGATTTTCTCGATACCCCGTCTTCGTTGCCTCCATGGATTTCCGAGGATGAGCTTCAATATTGCGCATCTAAGTTTCAGAAGTCTGGTTTTACTGGGGGATTGAACTACTATCGTGCCATGGACATGTAAGACACATCGTTATACTAGCATTTCTAATTTTTTTTTTTAATCTCGTTTACATCCTTATTTATTTATTTGTTTTTATTTTATGCTTGAGAAGTATTAAACATAACCAGTGTTGTTAATCATAGTTGATTTTCGAGGAAACAAAATTACAATTTATAGTAACAACATGTCACCACATAATATAACTAACCATTGGGGGTCTTGGGATGTCATTCCAAAGGTAACCTATCTCAACTCCTTTTTAACCCGTTTCGAATTTCATGTCCAACTAATTTGGGACATTTGCTCGTACACTTCTAATAATCCCCCTCAAATGAAATCCATGATCATCACAACCCCTTAAACAATAATCCATCTATTCATATTCCTCAAACAGGGAACCATCTTGAGAGTTCAGTTTGCACCATGGATTTTCCATCCATTGTTGTCTCTCTGAGAACCACCAATTTTCGTCCATTTCTTCCTTCGAGATTCATCTTGTGCATGTGCACGGCTACATCTGAAACCAAGCTCAGATATCACTTGTTGTGGTCTTTGAGTTCCATTCCAACAAGTCAACCTATTAAGAGTAGTAATCCAAGTCCTTTTAACGCTATTTCCAATTCACCGTCTAGCTAATGTAAAACTTTTTGTTCGTACTCTTTTTTAACATTGACAAAACATGGTCTTCTCCAAATACGCCCATACTGGTCCCAGCAGGGACGGGTACCCGGGCGCGGGTAAAAATGCAAACATTAGATGTGAATTCATTATGTGCGGAATTATTTATGTGACAGACAAATAAATTGATTGCAATTTGAATGCGAAACTGTTGATATTCGACATGGTTTGATTTATCCTAAAGTTGACGGGTAGAGTTAATTAATGCAGGAACTGGGAACTCCTTGGAGCATGGCAAGGAGCAAAAATTAGTGTCCCAACAAAGCTGATAGTAGGTGACAAGGATATGGGATTTCAGTCATTTGGAACAAAGGCTTACATAGAAGGACAACAATTCAAGAATCTTGTACCAAATGTTGAAGTCATAGTCATTGACGGCCACCATTTTATCCACCAAGAGAAGGCAGAACAAGTTACTCTTGAAATTTTATCCTTCTTCAAAAATATATCTCCTGCTTAAATTAAATTTGAAAAAAAATAAAGGAGGTCATAAATTGATATTGCTGTCACATTTTGAATAGAATTTAGACGGTAGAGTACTCTTATTAATAACGCGTGTTTTTTTTTTTTTTTTTAATGTTAGATTCGGTCGAGATCGAATCAAAATTTAAAAAGAAAAACATGTAAAACTGACATAATTTGATTAATATCATGTTCAAAACAATAGCCTATACCGGTATGGTACCCTACCAAATACATCTAATTAGTGGTTGTGATCTGATTTTCTATGCTGTACTTTCTCAACTTTTTCTTCATTGGGAATTAATGTTGAAACATCTTCATGTGGATCTAGATAGAGAAGCAAATATACATATATATTCGTTTTTAATCAATAAAAATGGAGCTTTATAGCATTTCCTTTTAAATATAATATAATATATATATATATATATATATAAAATATGTATGGCAAGTGCATATTAGCTATATGGTTGAGCACCGAACTAGATATTGTTGTGATGGTATGGGAAGTTCAGTGAAGGCTTTAAAAGCCGCCAGTTGTCATACAACAACTGTATGGACGTGAAAATGTGTAGATATACACTCAACGAGTATCTCAATAAATTCAAAGAAAACATACCCCCAATAACATGATAATGAAATGGTATCTTTTGTGACATTAAATGCCTCCGAAGTACTGCAGATGATTGATGAAAAGGATACTAGTTTGCTTTTAAATTGTTTGATGGATAAAAAGTAATAATAATAATAATAATAGATTTGTAAAATTACTATATTATTAATTTATTTGTATTATTTCTCTTTAAAAATAAGGATAAAAAAAGTAATTTTAGTTATCTTTGATGGATTTATGTTTTCCACCTATTTTTTGAAGGACCAAAAAAAAATAGTGGATTACACTATGATTTTTTTTTTTTTTTGATTATTTACATAGATGTCTAAATTGAAAGTGTTGATTTGAAATATGTTCATTTTTCTTTTTATTTGCATACACATCTAAAAGAGTAATTATAAAGACAATATTACCCTTCATAAAGAATAGAGAATAACAAATAAAGAAATTACAAAAAAAGAAAAAAAAAAACAGAATCTAAGATATTTACCAAAGAGGGCTAAAGCTGATTTAATAGAATTGCTAAAGAAATGATGTAAAAGGAAAATATGAAAAAAAATTTAATTTATTGTAAAGGTGTAAATCTTCGTAATGAACCAATTAGGGAATGTTTTATCAAAAATCAGATCAATGAAAATGAGCTAAATAAAGAAAAAAGAACATCTCAAAAAATCTTTCATATAATGAATCAGTCTTCATTATAGAGATATGTTAGATATCATTCTTACTAGTTAATATAAAGAATAAGGTTTGTTTGTAAACAATTCGATATTATTTGTTGCATTATTATTCAATTTGTTTGGTTGAGATATAAATGACAATCATTTTATTTGTAGTGGATTACATAAATAAATAGGTTTTTTCATAATGAATTCATTGGTTTTTTATATAAAAAGTGTGAATATTTTAATTTCATTAATCTTCATTGTTAATATATTGTGGTATGTTTTTTATTTGGTCTGAATTATCATCTTTATAGTAAATATTCTATATTTATTATAATTATGTTGATGCTTATAGCTAATTTGGGTTTATTAAAAGTAATTTACATTTATCAACAAAAAAAAAAAAACCATCAATAAAGCCAAAAAACAAAAAGGAAGATAAAAGAATTTGTATAAAAATGAAGTGATGTCAATTATAATAAAATGACAAAATATGTATTACATACATTCATTTATTAAAAATAGATATATACTTAATATTGTTAAAAAACTGACATATTTTAAAACGGTACTCTAAAAATGAACTTTTTGTGTAATTATTTCTTGTACACTCCTATTATCATTTTCCTCCTCTTTTCTTTCTTACCAAATAACTAACTATAATTTTCCCTCCACTTTTTCCTCATCTCACTTCCTTTCTTCCTCTTTTCCACCATACCAAACATAGCATTAGAGCCAAAAGAAAGAGGACATAGAGATGGAAAAGAGAAAAGGGGATCATAAAGGACCTGTTTGAGAATGTTTTGGAAATGATCATGTTTTGAGTATGAAATAAAAATAAAAATGTTTTAAAATGACTTTGAGATCTTGTTTGAATTTGTATTGGATTGTGTTTCTAGATAAATTGGTCTGAGTACAAGAAAAAGTTAATTTACGTTTAGATATGTTTTTGAAAATATTTATTAAGTGTGTAAAGCTTTAGAAAAACAAAAATGGAAAGGTGAAAACAACAAACTCTATTTCATTTTCAAATTCTTTAACAAAAAATGAAAACATTTTTTTATTTTCGTTTCTGTTTATTAATTTTGTACAAAATAAACACTATTTCAAAATCCTTTTTAAAACAGTTTTATTGGAAAACTGTGATATTCTTTTTTAAAATGTTTTGAAAACAATATCAAATGAAACCAAAGTTTTTGGATCCAGTGTGGGACCCACATTCTATAACTTAGTAGGTCTTTTTATCTTACATATCTTTTTAATTAGAGTAATTGATCAAAATGATCCCTAAACTCTTTAAAGAGTGACGGTTTGGTCTCTGTTTTTTAAATTTTGACCGAGACGATCTTAAACCCTCTAAATGTTAGCAATCTTAGTCATTTCCCTTAAAGTCTGTTAAATTTCTAATAGGATGAGTCGTGTGCAATGCATGTGAACTAACTTAGGAGGGTATTTTAGTAATCTAATAATAAATTTAATTTATTAAAAAAACTCATAAAAAAAACCCTAGACTTTTGGTCTCTCCTTCACTCTTGTCTCCCTCTCTCTCTCTCTCTCTTCCACCACCACCATCACAACGACGTCGTTTCCTTCGCCGACCTCCTCATCTTTGACAACTCCCCCAACGAAGACGAGCAGTAAAGTCCTGGATTCTTCTACGATCAGGCAAACGGCACCATTCATTGGGCCTCCACCATGAATCTGCCACGATGACCTGAAAAAGGTGATCTAGATCTCGATTTAAGTTTAGTGAGGAAAGAGGGAGAGTGGGGGGGTGGGGGGAGGGGGGCGGCGCTGGGTTTGAGTTCGTTGGGGGGCCTGGGTCTGAGTTCTGGTGAAGGAGGAGGCGGTGCTGAGTTTGACTTCTGTAAAGAAGGGGCCTGAGTTTGAGTTCGAGTGAGGGAGGGGGGTGGCGCTGGATTTGGGGGGCGGGGGGGGTGGCAGCTGTGTTGGGTTTGAGTTCGGTTGGGGATGCCAAGGTTTAAGTTTGGTGGGGTGGGTTTGAGTTCAGTGGGGGAGGGGGGCGGCTTTGGGTTTGAGTTCAGTAGGGGAGGGGGGCTAGGTTTGAGTTCTCAGCTCTCTCTATCTCTCCTTTTATTTTATTTTATTTTTATTTTTATGTTATAGGTGTGAGGTATTGTTTTAATAAGGATATTTACGTCTTTTGATGGTTTAATCATTAATAAGCTCATATGATTGGTCATGTGACCTATTCCGTTAGAAATGTAACGGACTTGGACGGAAACGACTAAGATTGCCAATATTTAAAGAGTTTTGGGTCGTCTCAGCTAAAATTAAAAAAAAACATGGATTAAACTGTCATCTTTTAAAGAATTCAGGGATCATTTCGACCAATTACTCTTTTTATTATTTATATTCTTTATAGGCAACAACACATCACATATTATATAAATAATTTTTGATAGTTAGTATATTCTATTAATATATGAATATTTCATATATTTATCTGATAGCCATCTCCCTTTGCACACGCAGTCATGCACCAAAAAAAAAAAAAAAAAAGGACTTCTAGTACCTATTATTCTTTACTATTAAAAACTGTTTTTTAACTTTTAAAATAAATTTAACAATGAATTGATTTATCAATGTTGATTAAAAGAGTTTAAAACGCACCACCTAAAATTGTTTTAATTATAAATCATTTTAATAACTAAAATAGTATTTTTTTTATTGTACGAAATTGAAAATTTTAGTATAGAAATTCTCAAAAAGAGGGGAAGAAAAATGAAATTTTGATTCTTGAAGTTAAAATATGGTCTTGTGGGACTAAGGTTGAACATATGGGCGGATTGGCTGTTTCGAACGGGTGCATGTCGGGTTTTTTCAAAGGTAAGTTGAGGATTTATAAAACCACAAACCGCTCCAGGATGGGCAGGCGGTTTGCGGGTGGTGTGCAGGTGGATTGTGGGCGGGGCAGGCGGGTTGGCGCATTTGGCTATTTATAAAAGAAATTGTAACAAATGTGCAAAACAAAGATATTAAATAGTTTCCCTAAAAAAAGATATTAAATAGGTTTTTGAAATTAACTTTAAAATAAAATAAATATATATATTTATATATATATAGACACACACTTAGCTCTATTATTATCACTAGTTTTTAATCTATTCCAGTTTGATGTGAAATTTTTTTTTAAAGTAGTTTGATGTGAATTTTAAAACAAAGCTTTTAAAAAACTCGATACACAAATAATTACTTCTATCGTTGAAAAATCAATGGAAATTTCCTTATGAACATATATTTAGAATTTTATGTGTTAAAAACTGAAGAAAAAATAAAAACTAGTGGCGGTCGAGTGGAGTTCAACCCATCACAAAAAAGCCCTAACCGCCCCTCGCCCACCAAAGCATATTGGTGGGCGGGTTGAACCCGACATTGGGTGGGTTGATGATGTGGACCCGCCGAGGGCGGGCGGGGCGATTCGGTGTGGGGGCGGGGGTAGGGCGGGTTTTGTTCACCCCTATGCGGGACCCAATTTCCTTCACCAAGAGAAATTAATGTTATTTTGCTGCTCAAATACCAACTTAGAAAACTATTTATACAATCTTCCACCCAAAAAAATAATAATAATTAATTAAGGGTTTAATTAAACAATCACAAATAAAATAGAATAAATTCTATGTTTAAAACTTTACCTATGATAGCCACGTATCAGACTAAATTATCATTGTGTGTGTGTGTTTTTTTTTGGTGCCTAATTTGTCAACTGGATAGCCAAATTTATCAATTTTGTAATTAATTATATTGTATTAATATATAGATTACCTACTCGGCTACGCAAAGTAGAATACAGTTGGCAATTTCAATGAAACAACTTGTATATTTTTCAATTGATTATAGAATAAAGGATAAGGTGGTTTATAACAAACTGACAATCTAGAATCGCAAGTAAAATTTGATTTATTTATTGCTTGATTAGATGTTAGATAATGTTTAATTTTGGTTTATGCAAGATATGCGTGCCGGCCTAGCCCTTGCCTTGTGGGACCCCCATGAGATTTTTTTAATTATTGTGGACTCAACCAAACGTCCATATGTATATGTTTTTAAATGAATTGTAATTATCGATTTAGGCACTCCAATGGGCAAAAAAAAAAAAAATTAAAAAATTAAATAGGAAATTAATAATAATTAGGTTTTTCCTAGGAGGGTCGTTGCTTGGTACAAATTTTAGTTTTGTATAAATTGTTGGGGAAGTTTCGTTAATATTTATTAATAGAAGTGGCAAGATAAACGTTGTCATCAAATGTGGTTCAATGTTTATTTTTGTTGGAATTTATTTTAATGGAAGTATATTTTTGTTAAAATTGTAACATGGAAAAGTCTACACAAGAAAGGCTTATGAGACAAGAGAACGGGTTAATTATAAAAAGAGAAGAATATATTTAGAGTTTGAAAAACGTTCCTCATTTTTATTTTTTGAAAAGGAAAAACAAGATTCTTCTAAACATAAATTTTAAAGTCATTTCATGTTATGAAAACATCTCAAGTATAAGTTATACTTTGTGTATCACGTATTGGACTTGAAATAATTGCATGTAAAATCAAGCATAAGAAAGAAAATTGTATCAAATTTTGTGTCATTGGTATTAAAACTCTTATTACAAATCAGTATGAAATAAGTACTTGGATAATTCTCGGTTAAGATAAGAAAAAACATCTTTATCATATGAACGATTTTGAAATGTTAAATTTAAATCAAATGTTTAACTATCATATTTGTTTTAGTCTAATATGATTTTGATGTCTCAAAATTGTGTCATACTGATAAAGTTGTTAAAGTTATCTCAAGTATTAACGTAATACAAAACGAAGGTTTTTTAAGTCAAATTTCCTGTTTGATGCGATCAAAAAAAAAAAATCCTGTTTGAAGAGCCTGTATTCAACACAAACTTTTTATGTTAATTAATAAGATTTAGATGCTAAAACAACTAACTTGTAGAGTAATAGAATAGTGCATTTTAAACTAATTTGTAGGGTAATAGACTACTGCATTCTAATTAAGATTTTTTCTAAAAAGTGAGAAATGTGAGCGTTGAAATTTAGATTGTCCACAATGGTGCATGACCAATAGTCAACTTACGGATTTTATTTTGAATAAAATTCAAATAGAGAAATATCAATTTGGAATATTATGGTATAGTCTCAATAATATGGTTGATTGAGTGCAATGTGATATTCACTTTTGTCAATTAAAGAGGATGATATTTTTCACATATTATGTTTGTCTAGATAAGTCCCCAATTTCCATAGAAATGGCTTTAGATATAAAGATAAGCAAGACAAACAATGTTACCATACATAACGTGAAATCACCAGAAGGCTCCCTACTTCTCTTAAATATCTCTTTCCTAGTCCTTCATAGAGTTCTTAAGTTATAGATTATGATGATTGTTCGAGTTTTATTTTTATACTAATCGCACATTGTGAGAAATTAAAGATAAGGCTATAATCGTGTTCATGAAAAATCATGGCTTAAGGGATGAAAATTATGTTCTTGACTCTAGAGTATCGTGAATCTATTCTTGACAAAATTTAAAGCGGTTGAAGATCATAAGTCAGATCGAGAACCGATAAAAATAAATAAATAAACACTTCTACACGACATATTGAATTTTTTTTTATCCTTTGGTGGGAAAATAATGAAGTAATTTGTTCGTTTAGTCCTTGAACTATAAATATTCTATCACTTTGATCCTTGAACTTTTGATTTTGATAAATTAATCATTGAATTTTTTATTTTTGACGATTTTAGTTCTTGATGAAATGTTTTATGAATTATTTACTTCCTTATTCTTCTTAAAGTCCTAAAAACTAAAATCTTTTGAACTTAACATGATAATTTCTTCAAAAATTTTAGTTCTTATGCGATAGGACTACGATTATCTACGTTAAACTTCAGAAATCGTCCATCAAACTGCCAAAAATCAAAAGCTTAGGAACTAATTTGTCACAATCAAAAGTTCAGGGAACAAAATGAAAGAATATTAATAAGTCGGGGACTAAATGAACAATTTCCAAAAATATAACTTCCTTTGTCCAACAAAACCAAATTAAACTCTTCGGTTCCGCCTAGTAATGGCATCAAAGAGTAATTAATTAATTAATTAATTATTGTTGGAAGAGTAATTAGAATCTTAGTTTTTCTTAGTAAAAATTCAGAATCTTAGTTGTTAGTAAATTAAGAAGTACCTTAATCTAAAATTAAGGAATCTAGCAGCAACCACCCAGCTAGGACACATAATAGCACATGGGTCAGTTTCAAAGGCCCTCCCTTGAGCTGTTAAACCTATATAGAGTGATAATATAGATTATATAGCTCCTAGTTTTAACAAAAGATTTGGTGAAAATCCAAAAATTATATATAAGTTTTCGCTAAATAAAACGTTTGTCCTTGTGTTTTTAGTAATTCAAAAAGTATCCCAACGTTTTTAAATCATCAAAAAAATTATCCCTTAAGTTTTTTTTTAAAAAAAAAATCCTTAACTGGTCAAATTGGTAAAAATGTACAAATAATAATCCCTATTTAAGCATTATCTTTCATTATCTATTATTTTTCTGAGTAATTTGGCTATCACAAGAAAGGGCAACTAAGCAATAACTAGTCAATGACCTTTGCTACATATTGAATCTCCCACTCCCATTTGTGGATGATTAGTCAAAGTAGATCTGATTTCACCCCAAAAAAAAAAAATAATAATAATAATAATCGTCTAGCTAATTGACGAGATTGAGAGTGAAAGATTCATATAAAAAACTAACCGGTTAAATTGGTAAAAATTTCACAAATACCCTTAATAGTCAGTATTTAATCAGCTAGCTCATTGACGAGATTGAGAGTGAGAGATATCCATATTTAAAAAAAAAAAAAAAAAAAAAAAAAAGGTTAAAAAACCCCCTTAACTGGTTAAATTGGTGAAAGTTTCACAATTACCCTTAATAGTCAGTATTTAAGTAAATTAGAGAAAAAAATTTATAAAAATAAAACTTATTTAAAAAAAAATCAAATTTTCCATCTATCTTTCTGAGCAGTTTGGCAATCAGAAGCAACCAGACATCATCTTGCCGACGACCTCCACCACACATCGAATTCCCAACTCCTGTTTGCGCATAACTGGTTGGAGTAGATATGATGCTCGGAGTAGGAATTATATCAGGTTTTCTAAAAAAAATATTTCTATCTCATTTTTTTATTCAAAAAATATGGAGCCATTATGACTACAGACATACACTAATAGTAATATCAAACCTGATTTCATCAAAATAATATAGAGTTCGAATTCACTTACTCTCACCTAAAAAAAAGCATGAAGCCATAAAATTGAAAGATTTTTTTTTTTTTAAACTTTTAAAGAATAATTTTATAATTTTTTAAAATGGAGAATTAAATTGGAAAAAAATAAACTAAGATATATGTTTATACGATTAATCCATATATTTTATGAGTGGGTTTATTGACACCTCACATTTTATTTTTCCTGCCCACTTTTTAAAACCACTTACCATTTAATTTTAAAATTAAATAATTACTTGTTCCACCCTTTAATTTTTCCAAAATTAATAATTTTTTTTTCTTACTTTTTTTTAAATGTTCTATTTTGTTGTATTTTTTAGTCCATTTCTAATGAGGAGGTTGTTTACCAACAAATCAAGTACTTTTGAGTTCAAATATTAGTAAGTTCTCAAGCGCTTTGGTTAGTTTAATATGTTTTTATGTGATCTTATAGGATTTATAAATAAAAATAGGATTTAGATGAAAATGTGGTGAAATGGAATTTTTTGGAACTAATTGGAAAGAGCCGTGAGCAAACGAAGTAAATCGAAACATACCGGATTAGATAAGACTCGAAAAGAGGATCCTAAATTCACCAAATAGAAGATTTAGAGAAGCAAGAAGCGGGCTGCAGCGTGTGCCCTTCGTTCCAGCCAGAAACGGCTTGGCTACAGTGCTCCAAACAGGCGCTGCAGCGAGGCTGCCAAGCCAAAAAGAGCCTGACTGCAGGCTACAGTGGATAAAAGGCCAACTCCAGCCCACTCCCAACCAACATTTGCACACTGCAGCAGGCCTTTCATCTGCTGCAGCGTGCCTTCGAGATGCTCCAGTTGCCTTATGCACTTTGCAGTGCCCCATACATGTGGAAACCTAATTTTGAGGAAACTGTGATGTCTTGGGGAAGCTATAAAAGGAAAACTGGCTGAAAATTGTGGAGAGCTTTTAGAGACCAAAAAATTCGAGGGATTCAAGGCAAAAACCCTCAAGTTTAGAAGGATTTCTTAGAGATTCAATAAAGATTGAAAGCTTGGAGCTTAGTTTCATCTAGGGGTGGCAATTCGTGTCACGTGTTGGGTTTGTATCGTGTTAGAGTCATGTCTATTTTTTCCCAACCCGAAAGCGACCCGCGACACGAAAACGACACGAACCCGTCACGGGTTAACACAACATAAACTGAAATTGACCCGCGACACGAAATTAACACGAAATTGACCCGCGACACGAATTGACACGAAATTGACATGGAAAAAAAACGGGTCGTGTCCGGGTTCTACGGGTCCAACCCGAACACGACCTTTTTTTTCATGTCAATTTCGGGTGACCCTAAATCGACCCGCCCCCTATTTTTCCCAACCCGAACCCGCAAAATTCGTGTCGTTTTCGAGTCGTATTGTCGTGTCGCGACCCGTATTGCCACCCCTAGTTTCATCAACTGGTTCTTCATTCTATTCTCTCTTCCATCTCTTTTAGATTCTTGAACTTGTATTTTTGTTCTTGAACTTGTGCTATAATGATAAATTAGATGTTTGGTTTGTTTATGGATATGGAGTTGGATCTTTTCATGATTAGCTAAACTTTTTAAGCTAAGGGGCATGATGTAGCTTGATGATGACTATGTTTTGATGATTTGAAGGATTGTTGATTGAATTTCATCTTGAATCATTTGTGTTTCTCTATGTTTTTTCCTAATTTGATTTTTCATTAAATTAAAGTTATTATATGTGTGAAATTGGGCTTGGGTGAGTTAATTTCATATGTTGAGAGCTAAGCTTGGGAAACACAACCTAAAGTAATATTAAGTTTGGGAGGCTAATATCACTTGGGTAATCACTGCATTAGGCTTTGCTTAATAAGTGCTTAATTATTTGAGTTAATATGGATATTAATTTGGTTAATTTTATATATTATTTTACTCGGTACTCGGGAGAGGGAGTGAAATTAAAATTGGAACCTAAGATTAATGATTTGGGTGAAATTGATTGACATCCTCTGAATTGGAATAACATAATCTAGTTAAGTGAAATCAAAACCCCTAACCACATATTAGATTGAGTTCCTTTCAATCCATATCTCTAATTGCATTTATTTCACTTGTTTTTAGTTTAATTTAGTTGCTTAGGTTAGTTTATTTTCTATTTTATGTTTGCATAGATAAAGTTGGGTTGCAATAATCATGGTACTTAGCATTAATCTAAGAAACAATCCATGTGGATACGACACTCACTCACCCTATACTATCAAAACGTGACAGCCTAGTATACTTGCGAGTTATCACACAACAATTTCCATGAGATTTTTTTAAGAGAAGATTCTTTTATTTTGTTTGTTATAATTCCTATTTTCGAATAATTTTTGTAGTTCCATGTTATAACTAGTTTTTTTGTTTTCTAAGAAATAACAAGTAAATGGAAAACACGTATACAAGATGTGGATATATAATCAAACATATAGATTTGATTGATTATTCATTTTATAAATAATTGAGAGAAATGATTAGGAATTCATGCAAACTCTGAATTGTGAGTTTTTTCTAATTATCTAATAAAAGTATTAACCAAATTCATAACATTTGCAACCATACTTGTGAAATGCTCAATTTCATCAGTATATTATCCTAGAGTTTTTATCGTCTCAAGAAGTAAACCACAGAAGAAGTTCATAGATTTTTATCATAACATATAAACTGTTAAAAAAAATTCATTGGATAAAAAGAAAAAAGAAATCTCGTAAGAAAAAAGAAAAAAATTTAAAATAAAAATAAAAATAAAACAAATTTTTTTAAAAAAATGTACAGTAGTTTAGATTAATACGTGGAGAAAGAATATAAATAATAATTTAATTATAAGGGGTTTTGAGAAAACTAAAGGGTAGAACAAGTAATTTTTTAATTTTAAAACTAATATGGTAAATGGTTTTAATTCTAAAACTAAAATGGTAAGTGGTTTTAAAATGTGAATGGAAAAGCAAATGAATATATATTTAATTTCATTCAGCACCATATGAATATATGAAAATTTGACCATTCATCTTTGTTTTCCCCCTAATTAATGAAACTAGTAGTGATTGGTATTTTCTTAAAATAAAAAAAAAATAAAAAATAAAAAAAGGAGGGTGGTGTGGCGCGAGGGGCGGCGGGATTAGTCTCACTCACCCATTCTACACCTCATTGTCAACGAAAATGTGCATAAACATATCTCATGTTTTAGGTGTAATAAGAAAGTATATGATGTTATACTCATTAATATTCTAAATCAGTCAATATTCGATTTTATCAAATTTAGTTAAATCTGAATATCTTAATTTTTTATTGCAAATACGATCTTACGTATAAAAAAATTGTGAATTCTACGATAGGGAAGGGTTGGAAAAAAAAAAAAAAAAAAAAAACTCAAATCGACAGGGTTATGCTTTTTTAGATCATTAAATATGTATAAGATTATATTAATTTTATTTACTCTTTTATTTTAATATAATTTTAATAAGATTTTTTAATATTTAGAAACATGCACGATCAATAGAGTCCATTTTTGTTAAAAAAAAATATATCATAACGTTCTATTCTTTAATTACAAAAAAAAACAAAAACAAAACAAAACCACCTATATTAATGTGGAAGAGTCGAAGAGATACTAATTCCGTGAATATGGTCGGAATTTCATGTGTTAAAACCGAATTACAATACTATAAGGAGAGCTTTTATGGTAAGACTTTTTCTATTTTGCATCGATATATAATAAATAAGAATTACTTTCAATTATGGAATTTATTTTTTAAGGGTTGACATGTAAGTATCTATGCCAAAATTTATAGTGCGGATTCCCCCATATCCCTCTCTCTCTCTCTCTCTCTTTCGTGAGGTGTTTAGGGTTTTTAAAGGGTGTGCCTCTTAGAGGACCGAGAACAGGCGGTGGTGCCTGGCTTATCATCGGTTTTTTCGACCCTAAAGATGAAGATCTGATCATTGCGGGGAGGTTACTAGGTGTGGAGGTGACTGCGAGGTTAAGAGGCATGCATTTCGGCGAAACGGAGGGGAAGGGTCATGGTCTTGATAACACTTTTAGCCTGTATACTTTGGATGTGGTTGTCATCTTCTTGCCTGCGGCTTTTCCGATGTTGGTAGATTTTCATTTTGTTTTAGTATGTTTGTGTCTAGGTGTAATAAATGCATATCAGATCTGGTTTTGTTTGTTGTTTTGGTCAGTTTATTTTCAGTCCTTAATAATTACGATGGTCTTTCCATCGTTCGGGCTCCTGGTTTGTTCGCCAGATTTAGATCTTGGCAATTTGTTGATCATGCTAGACTTGTGGCTGTGCAAAGTGTTTGGTGATCTTTGTGATTTGAGGTTGTGGCTCTCAGTTGATTGGTAGTTTTCGTTGTTGGTTGGGGCTTTGTTAAGTAGAGCTTGGTGCATGCTCGTTTCTGGCATGTCAAGGTACTTTTCCGTTTTCGGGCCTTAGACTTGCACCGTTCCCACTATGCGTCAATTGTTTGTACTGATAGTTGATGGTTATGACTGCACAATTGCAGAATCTTTGCATTGTATTGTTTAATTTGTAACTCTTTATTACTGTTAATGTATTTTTTTCCCTTAAAAAAAATACAATGCACAATAAATAATTTTTTTTAGTAATAGATCAGAAAGTTAAAAAATTAATCTAATTAACTGTAACATTTTAGCATTGTTGTCCCATATATTTGTCGATAATTCACAATTTACCCCAAACCACTACTACAGAATAGAGATTCGACGGCGGTTAAAAACCGTCGTGGTAATACTTAAACGACGGTTTTCTAACCGTCGTGGAATCCACAGTCGTGGTATATATTTGGATTCCACGACGGTTCGAAAACCGTCGTGGTAGGTAACAACGAAAAAAAAAATTTACGAATGGAGCTACCACAACGGTCGAGTAACCGTCGTGGTAGGTAACAACGAAAAAAAAAAAGTAACCGTCGTGGTAGGTAACAACAAAAAAAAAAATTTTACGAATTCCCACTAAATCAACACTTTTTATCGGAACACATTTAAATCACAAAATCAACACTTTTTTCGAAAATTTCCCAAATCAGTGCCTTACCCAACCAATTTAATTCAATCTAAAACACAACCACAATGAACAATCACCGAAAATGTAGGGGACGGATTTTGGCCACTTCAGACGGAATATTCCCAACTCAACAATCTACAAAATCAACATTTTGGACGAAAAATTCTCAAATCCGTGCATTACCCAAGCAATATACATTACAACTTACCGGCTTGTCGAGCGTCGGTATGGGCGGAGTGCGGCGAGAGAGAGAGGGAAAGCCGTGTGAGTTCCTTGGTGAACCCGTCGGAGAATGGAGGAGGCCGCGTGAGTAGTGGAGGAGGCCATCGGAGAATGGAGCCAAGAGAAAAATTTGAGAGGTAAGATAGAGAGAGGAGGCGCGGTGAGATAGAGTAAGTTTTAGGAGATTTTAAGTAGGGAGGGAGCGGCGAGAGAGAAATAGAGGGAAGAAATTGGGTGGCTTTGGGTATGGAGTTAGAGAGTGAAAAAGTGAAAAATACTCGGAATGTAATGGGGTGGGAAAGAGGATATTTTTTTGGGTTTTTAATACACGCTCCAAAAAATTGAATTTAATTTAAAAAATTTCAAAATTCCCACCTTAGTACCTACCACGACGGTTTTTGGGGAAAACCGTCGTGGTAGAGTCCAAAAATTTAAAATTTTTTTTTTTGAAAAAAGAGGGAAGAAATTGGGTATGGAGTTAGAGAGTGAAAAAGTGAAAAATACTCGGAATGTAATGGGGTGGGAAAGAGGATATTTTTTTGGGTTTTTAATACACGCTCCAAAAAATTGAATTTAATTTAAAAAATTTCAAAATTCCCGCCTTATAACCTACCACGACGGTTTTTGGGGAAAACCGTCGTGGTAGAGTCCAAAAATTTAAAAAATTTTTTTTGAAAAAAGACCCTTCCACTACCGTTTTTTAAAAAACCGTCGTGGAAAATGCGGCAAAAACACGGAACGGAACAGAGCTTCCGAACGACGGTCATAAAAAACCGTCGTGGAAGAGCATGCTTATACGACCGTTTTTAAGGAAGCTTGCCAAAAAAAAAAATTTTGCAAAAAAAAAAAAAATTTTTTTTTAGCTTCCACGACGGTTTTATAACCGTCGTGGAAGAATGGGATTCCACGACGGTTTTAAAAACCGTCATGGAAGCAAACAAAAATTTTAATTTTTTTAGCAAATTTTTTTTTTTTTTTGCAAGCTTCCACGATGGTTTTCAGAAACTCTGTTCCGCTCCGTGTTTTTATCGCATTTTCCACGACGGTTTTTTAAAAAACGGTCGTGGAATCTACATTTTGTAGTAGTGAACCTTCTAATTGTTTGCTTATGAACTTTTTAACCTATTGCAATATGTCTCATTTTACTAACTTTTCACTAAATTGAGGATTTTAATTTTAAAGATTTGCAATAGAGTTTGAATTGGATTTAGAAATTTTTGATCTTACGTATGCATAAGAAGGAGTTGGACGCATCGGAAACTATCCAAATGTAAGACAAGAGCTCCTTCAACCATATCAGCATCCAACCATGGAGGCAGGTATGCTCTAAAAACTCTTGTTCTGGATCGCAAACTTGATCCTCCTCGTTCCTTGTAAGACATTCTATCTATGGTTCATTAGGATGGGTTTCATCTGCTAACCACTACCACCACCACCACCACGACAACTGACCATTTAAAAGCCCATTACTTTTTCTTTTTTTTTTTTCCAAGTTGAAAAGAGATTTTTTTTTTTTTTTTTTTGAGATTTATAACTAAATAGCATTTTTTTAAGAAGTTTTTTTTTAATAAATTGCCGAAGTTTTTTAAAATTAGTAAAAGACTATTTTTTTCTAAAATGATTAATCAATTTTCTTAAATGGTCAATCAGTGATTAACTGATTGACTACATAACAATTAATTAGTGATTGACACTGATTAACCATAATGTAAATCATAAAATTTTATAGTCAATCACTAATTGACCAAATCTGAAAAATGATAAACGACCATTTTCTTAAATAAAAAAAAGTTAAGACATCTGCCATATTAGGTGATTAGGAAAGGTCATTCATCCTAATTTTCCTCTTTTTTTTAGTCGAAATAAGATGACTATTTTTTTTTAAATCGCACAAAATAATGAGAGAAGCGAAATACAATCCTTCTTGTATTTTTTTTACAAACACATTTCAAATTTCTAGACTGTCTTCAATATTACAGTTCATTTTCAATTTATACTTTAATCAAACACACATTTCAATACACCATCCTTTAGGTTGGTGAATAGGACGCTCGTCATTCTCACTAATATTTGTATCCGAGTTACTCTCACCGTATTGATCAAGATATATGATCAACCTACTTCACAAGAGATCTAACCTATAAAATTTTAACTTCAATCATTATTAAAAACATATCATAATATAAAATAAGAGATCATTTCATTTAAATTCCGACTAGGGACAAAAACTTAGAGAGAGAGAGTACAAGGATAAAATTTTGGTAAGGGGTAAAATAGTCCGGACGTGAATCCATTTTGGTGTCAGAAAACGTAAAGCACGCCACAACGTAAATAATCTCTCAAGTTTTTAAAAAAAAAAAAAAATTATTATTTAATTTTAGCTGGTTAAACAACGTAAGTACGGACACTGGCGCTTGAGCTCATGGCAGTGGCAGGGCCTTTTGGCCAATCCAATTCAAGCCCTTCACTTCCTTAGATTTTATCTTCACTTTTCTTTTTTCTTTTTTCTTTTTTCTTTTCTTTCCTTCTTTCTTTTTATTTTTTATAATCAAAATTTATTATAATTTATTTTTATTATTGGGAGAATCCCAATGTCATGTTTCTGTTTTCTTCTGCTGTCCAGCTCTGTGTTGGTCTGTCCTATTATTGGCTGGAGTATTATTCAGTAAGGGCATCCCCACCTGTCCTCTCCCTGAGCCTTCACCTTACACATTCATTTTGCCATTATTTTAGCCTTTTTCTTCTCTTCAAGATCTGGGGGACTTTATTATTCGGGGGACAGGCTTTTTTGACCATCTTTCCTTTGGTTTTGGCCCTTCCTCCGTGTTACCATGCCAATTTGAATGTTTTTTTTTTTAATAAATAAATTTAAGAAGGGTTTTCTTTTATTTACCCAAATAAGAACACACATAATTTTACGAGGTTTTTGCCATCTTTGCTTTGGCTTTGGCTCTTTCCTCCCTAATACCATGCCACCTTGAATGTTATTTTTCAATAAAATAAATTTGTTTGTTTTTTTTTTTTCCACAAGAGTAAAAAACACATAAAATCCCATGAGGTTTTGGTCATCTTTGCTTTGGTTTTGGTCCTTTTTCCCTAATACCATGCGACTTTGATTTTTTTTTTTCAATAAAATAAATTAAAATGAGGTGTTTTTTATTTTTTATTTATTTTATATTCACACAAGTAAGCACACACAAAATCCCACTAAATTATAACTTCCAGATAATTACTGACTGAAAGAAAACTCATGACACATTATAAGCCACTTAAAGTCCTCAATTTCCACCAATGTGGGACTCGCAATAGTGACTACCTTTTTTTTTTTTTTTAATTTACATTAATAAGAACACACACAATCCCACGAGGCAGATCGATAACAAGAGGTGTTGTATCTATGAGATTTTTTTTTTTTTTTTTTTTTTTTGTAATTATAGCCTCTACTCGTATCCTAGCTTGTGTGAGAGCTAGATTTGCCTATCTATGGGAATTCTACCGGATGTGCAAAATATTCTTGGTAAGCTATGTTTTTGAACCATCATTCTAAATTAGGGGTCATGTTAGTTTTATATATTTTTTTAAAATTTTTATGTGATTTTAATTAGATATTGCACTTTAGAACAAGTTGTATTAACTTGTAACCCAATGGTGTTGGATTTTCTTCCAAGTGATTTTATAAATGACCATATGGTAGGTTATTTTAAAGTGATTTGATAATTGATAGATAATTAGGTGACATGTTTTAGGTTATGAGTCTTATAGTGCTTAAAACTACCTTCCGGTTCAATATTCAATATCTATTAATTATAATAGTGTGTTTTATATACAAATTTAATTTATAGTTATTATTCGGCATGCAAATGGACCCCTTTTTCAATTATCGTCATTCTATACTCTCTTTTTTTTTTTTTTAAATACAAAGGAAAAAATTTTGTGAATTTCTCCATGAATTAACATTAGTGTCAATATGCCTCTTAAACTTTGAAACGTTTGTGTTGTGCCCCTTGATCTGTAACACATCTCTAGGTTAAACCCTAAACTAATATAATTGAATTAAGATTCACTCTCTCTACTTTCCCCTCTCTTTTCCTGCTTTACGGGCAACGACTCTAAAGATAGAATATATTAGAGACTTGGTGCCTAACTAGTTTTACTCATGAAGTGAGGACGTCCAATAAGTCGTCAATATTATATTTAATCTTAAACCAAGTATACCTCAACAAATCTACGCAAAAAACAATGCTTTTAATAGTTCAGAAGATTATAGAAACATATTATAGATCAGAATACTTAACAAGTTCATTTCAAAATTTAAGAAATATTTTGACACAAGTAATATAATTAAGACGGAATTTATAAAAAAATTTCACGAATACTTTGTGAAGTGCATCAAGAACCCGAAAAGAACCAAATTGAACTATGCTTCATGGAGCTCATCAATAACTCTAGTCGAGTTTTTGTCCTTTGAGTTAGATAATAGAAATCTTATCAATCAAATCTATTTGGGAGTTTGAAGTTGGAACCATGAAACTCAACTTAAAATTATTGGCATTTATTTTTTGATGAATAAATAATTTTTTTTGAAATAATTGGCATTTATATTCACTCTTTCATTGGCCAAACTGCTCTCTCTCTCTCTCTCTCTCTCTCATTACTTGAAAATTGAGCCACCGGCAAAGGTTGTTAGCGTTTGAGTTTTGCAAGCTACAATTATTGCATGTGTTTAACTAATTCATCTCTTTTACTTTGCTTTATTTTGTTAACAACCAAGGATTGCTTTGTTTATTCATTTGCAATTGCCCCTTTCGGATTGTCATTATAATGTATCTTTCTTTCTTTTTGACTAATTACCATAACTTGTTTCTAAACTTTTTCATTTTTTTTAAAATTTATTTGTTTAATCCCTAAATTATGTACATTCTGTCATTTTAGTCCATGAACTTTTGATTTTGATAAATTAGTCTCTATTTTTTAACAGTTTTGGTCCCTGAACATTTTATACTTAGTGTAATTATTTTTATAGAATCTCATGTTATCGTGGAGTTGAAACATAATTATATACACTAAATTAAAAAAAAAATCATCAATTTCAATGTGATGGACTAAAATTGTCAAAAAACAAAATTTCATAGATTAATTTGTCAAAAAAAAAAGTTTAGGGACCAAACTGACAAAATATTCATAATTACTAGGGACTAAACTAAAAAATTACCCAACTTTTTAGTAAATGACAACTTAACCCCTATTTGGTTGGGCCGCTTGAGTTGGAGTTTTTGAGATATCTTGATTGGAGTTGAATTGAGTTTTAAAATTGTGCATTTGGTTGAAAAAGAATTGCTTGCAGTCAAGAAGTGTAAAAATTTAAAAGGTGTAAGGAAAAAAATAGCAATATTTATTTTGTTTCATTCGTATCAAAATTCTATGCAAAAAATTAATCTCATTTTTTGGAATAACAAAGTTATGGACTTTTAAGACTTTTTATAGAAAAAGAATTAGAGTTAAAATCTCTACAGGTACAGCTATCAGCCATTAGAAGACAATCCTTTACGGGATTTCCAGAACCACCTGAAGTGCCGTGGCGATTCACTACAATCCCAAGACAGGAACAGCCATTTCCTGTAGTCCAGATTCACAGGAATCCTCTATGACTGGCGGATGACATTAGGAGAATACAGACAGCTGATGTTTCTTCAGCTTCCATCTGTAGAAACTGCAATCTCGCAGCTTTTTGCAGAATTTTGTGGACAGGACGCATCAAATATTGAAAAAGCCAGATCAGACTTTTTCAAGATGCGATGCTGCTCTAAAATTGTGTTTTGAGTTGAAAAAAAAAAAAGAGTTTGGTTGGAGTGAAGTTGCCAAACAACCCCTTATCCCCCGTTTTAATTTTGACAAAACAACCACACACTTTTTAAACATTTGCAATTGAAGGTTTTCGTTCAATTCTATCAAATTTCTAAACGGATTTCATACATGTGATATGTAACATATATTCTGTGTATCATGAAATGATAGAAAATAGCCTAACAAATATGGAGAACTAATAAAAACCTTTAAAAAGAAAAAACTCAAACCCTAAGATAGAGAACAAACTCAAACCCTTTTAGAAAGAAAAAAACCTCAAATGCTAATAAACTCAACCCAGTTCGATGGCACCACCCTCGCAAGGCAAACTCAAACATGTGATACGTAACATATATTCTGTGTTTGCGGGGGCATGTTGGTCAGCTTTTCAGATTTGCATATCCACCTCTCTTCTCAATTTTAAGCAATATTTTAAATTAAATTTTTGTAAAACTATACATCTGATCACATGTATTGCACATATTCTATTCTGTAAACTACTTAATTTCTAGAAGTTAACATAAAGTTTTCAATTACAAAAATTTAAAGAATTTAGGGGGTCATTTAGTCAGAATTAAAAAATCGGGGGTGAAGCAATTACCTACTAAAGAGTTTGGGGACAAACAATGCTAATTGTTTTTTTTTTTTTTTAAATGAATTTTAGAGAAAATAAATAAATAAAACGTGGATGGAAAATGTATTTATTAAGTGATTGTAATTGTTGGGAATCAGTTAGTAGGTCGTTAAATGGGTTGTTAATGTCAAAATCAACAATAACTTCTTGGAGACGAGAATTCAAACGGCGACAGTTCAGTTTGGAATGTTTAATGTGATTGGAAATTTTGCAAAATTTTTCCCACAATAACATTAATACAAGGTACATTTTAACTGAAAATTAGTACTACAGTAGAGAAGAATTATATGTCAAATTTATTGTTAAGGCCTTGTTTGGCAAAAAGTTTAGTTTAAACTAAACTGTACTTTTTTCATCATGTTTTTTGTCTTTTTTTTCCAAAAAGCTGTTTGTCTTTTCTGAAAATTCAAAAATATTTATTATTTAAACTTACAAATCTTAACTCAAACTTACACACCAAACAAAGTTATTTCTATAACCACAGAACTAGCTCCTTAGCATCTTAATTAAACTTTAAAACTTAATGGTCTATATGTAAAATAGTACAAGTATTAATTTACGGAAAAAATATTAAACTTATAAACACATATTTCAGCCCTTTTTGTTTGTCGAAATAAAATCAGAGTCATATTACAGTAGAGTCGATTATACATATTTTTTAATGCCAAAAAGTCTATTACAATTTAAATCTCATAACTTGTAGTGTTTACTCAAGGCACCATAATAGATTTAATAAGGCTCAATTTAATATATGCCATAAAAGTTTTTTTTTTTTTTTGACAAGAATATATTACATAAACTTTTGGTTATGTAATCAAGAACAAGAGTTTAACAATAAAAAAAATCTATAAACTTTATTTTGAACCGCTATATTACTAGATTTTGTCGGTACTAGCGAAAGTTATTGTTTTGTACATAATTATCTCTATTAGTAATTTTAAATTTACTTGTATCTCTTTTATTTAAGAAAAACTCTTTTTTAGGTGATTTATTAGCATCAAACAACTTATATGATTTTGTGTATTATACTGTATATTTATATGGTTGCCATTGCTATTTACGAGTGAATTATTCTATTTATTCCTAATCGTTGGATATAAAACATATTCACATTAAATATCTTTGTGTTCTCTCATCTTATTACTTTTATTATTTTCTTAATTTAATTTCTATAGTCAGTTCATATGTCTATTTAATAAATAGATTTTTAAGCAGATTTAATATTCATATGTATTTACTACCCATAATGTGCTCTATTGTAGAAAGCACATATTCAAATTATAAATTTAAGTTTTTATAATAGAAAATATTATTAAAAAATAGTTTTTGAAAAATAGATTTAAAACGAGATTTTAAATGGGAGCGGACAATTAGATGAGTTTTATGAAATTGTGAAAAATGCCCTACCACCCTACAATCAAAATCTTTCTTTTTTTTTTCTTTTTTTTTTTTTAATTTTTTGGTAAATAACCCTACAATCAATTTTATATAACAATCTGAGGGGGGCAATCTATGATTAGGTCAGACTCATAAGATTACAAGTACGTCAGAAAGGACAGTATATCAGTATTATATGATTTCATCTCACAACCCACCAAAAACCTCCCAAATAAAATAAAATATAAAATGGAAAACAATGTAACAAAATGAACAATTTGGTGCATGGGGCCCACTACACCAATGTTGCAATGCCATTGGTTCCCTTAATGCATAATCATGGGACCCACCTTCCCCAAAAGTAAATTATTAAAAAAAAAATCATAGGTTCCCGTCATCATCTCCATCATGATCATCATCATCTTCCTAAAAATGGTTTACCATAATTATTTCTCGAGGTCCATAGCCCCAGAAAATGACCCTGTGAAGTGTGAACCAAAAAGAAGGCACTGACAATGATAGTTTGGTGTCTTAGTTCAAACTAAGATTTTCAAATTTTTTTTTATCTTTTTCTTAAAAAGTTTTTATCTTTTTTTCAAAAATTTTTTTGTCTTTTCTGAAAATTAAAAAAACTTTACTATTTAAACTTAAAAATTTCAACTCAAACTTACACACCAAACATCCCCTTAAAAAGGGAAATTCACGATGAAATCCAGTTATTTTTTCATGGTAAAAACTTTTGATTGTACAATTAATTTTTCGATAATTAATTTAAAAATGGGTACTCTATCGTGGACTCCCGGGCGGTGATCATCTACGGCTTCATCGCCGTCGTGGTATGACCTGCGACAAGAGCGTCGAGAAGGTGAAGTTCTTCGCCACTGCAACCTCCGGCCACTCCACATTTGCCGCCCATGAGATTTGGAAGAAAAATCAGACTAGTTTTTTCTTTTCCTCCTAATAATTTTGTGTACTCACAATATCTAACCATTTAAATGTAATCTAATGGTTGAAAAATTTTTCCGGAGAAATGTGAGGGGGTTTTATTGTAAAATTAGCCATTTAAAAAAAGGTAAAAAAACATTTTTTTTAATGCCCTGTTTAGTTTTACAACTGCATATCACTTAACATATGGGAGCAACTAGAGAACTAAATCTATTATTTCAATAAAAGTATATACTTAAAGATAAGGTTTTAGAGAAAATTTTAATTGAGTGTATCATTTGCTCACGAAAAAAATGAAAAATTTTTAAAAGTAAATTTTTTTAAAAGAAAATGTTTATTGAGTGCAGAATTCTAAAAGGATAAATGCACTTTTAATGTTGGACTCACTTTTTTAGTCTTGAAAATAAAATTTGTAACCATTTTAAGGAGAACTCAACCGATGAGTCCACGTCAACTTAGCAAACAGTTTTATACCAGTAGAAGAACCATCATTTACTTAAGCATTTAAGAAGCCCTCTCTCTCTTTCCGTCTCTATAGGAAATTTTGATTTTCAAACTATTGAGCGAGGCATGTAACCTTAAAATCTACTTTAATTCTAAGTGTTTGTTTGGTTCACAAGTTCAAACTATAATTTTCAAAAAAATTTTATCTTTTTCCAAAAAATTTTTTTTGTCTTTTTTCCAAAATTTTTTTTATCTTTTTTAAAAATTCAAAAAAATTTACTATTGCAACTTAAAAATTTTAACTCAAACTCATGAACCAAACAACACTAATTATGATATTTTAGTTCTATCGTATGCATGTTGGTAAATACATTTTTGAAATTTTGGGAACCTCAAGTTTTGGGTTGTACATTAAAAAAGAAAAAATAAAAAATAAAAAGGTTTTGGGTTGTACATTTATTGTTCTTAGGCTAAAGTGCTCATGTTGTTGAGTTTTGTTTTTTAGTTGGTAGAACAGGAACTATGTACCATGTACGTAGGAGCAGTGTAAGGATTTACGTTTTCGACCGAAATTTTATATGGCTTCCAAAGATAGATCTTGGTTTTTTATTTATTATTTTATAAAGATGTTAGTGTGTCATAATAATCAATTTTCTTTATTGAATATGAAGTTGGCATCGAGTCGTTTTTAGCTTGCGTTTAATTCGCTGGTTGGAGATGTAATTTTTAAATTAGAATTGTTTGACTTTTTAAAAACTAATTATATTTGTTGACTTTTCAGAAAAAGATAAAAATTGGTTGGAGTTAAACTTAAATGCCAAACGTACCATTAATTTAAGGAACGAAATTCAAACTCTTGACTTTAAATAGAATTAAGTGTGGAATTGCTGTTAAATTATGCATACAATAATGACATCATGCAATTTTGAGATATAAACAAAACCAAATAAACTCTTTTTTTTTTAGGTAGTAAAATACTAATGAGAGAACTTGCTTTTTGACACTTTTTTTTTCCTTGTATTGTAAAGTTAGAAAAAAAAAAAAAAGGTGGGGAATTTCTTTAAAATCTTTAGTTTGAGAAGATTGCTACCAATACCTTTCATTTTGCTTCTTTAAAACCAAAAATACTAAAAGAAAAATAAATAAAAATAAAAAAAAAGGGCTAAAGACACCTATAGTGAACATCGTCCCACACCCACTTTCCAAAAGGCTGTACCTTTCATTAGAATAACAAAAATGCCCAACCCCACTTCACCACTCCCCTTCAAAGAGATGCCTTTTTCATACTTACAAATCTAAAACATCAAAAAAAAAAAAAAAAAAAAAGATAAAAGATAAAAAGTGGGCACACAAATAAGTAGTGTCACGTTAGTGGGTTAGGCACGTTTACAATGTGGAATTTTCCATCCTCAATGAACCATTTGTTATTGTGACTATTCTTTTTTGCTCACAAAATTTTAGGGTAGGACATATAAAAGTGAAAACCTTACTTTTACATATGTACATATCAAGTTTTGTTAAATTATCATGTTTTTAATCCGATTTAATTTGTTAAAATTGTGTTGTACAAGCCCATTTTTTATGCCTCAATTTTTCCAGTCTGTTTGATTTGTCTCTTAACTACTCAATTTGAACATCATTTAAATTTAACATTTTGATCATATCAAAAATACTTAAAATTTAATTGGAAGGACAATTAAAAGAAACATGAAAATAAGATAATAAAACTGAACTCGTGTTGTATTGATTAGGTGTTTTTTTTTTTTTTACACTGTCACAAAATTCTCTTCTTTCTCTCTCTCTTTTTTTTAACTAAAGTAAAAGAAAGAAAAAGATTTTAAAAGAAATTTTTTAGTTTCAATAGTAACTAAAAAAATTTTTAGTTTGGTGAATGCGTTTGAGTTGAAATTTTTTAGTTTCAATAGTAATTTTTTTAAAATTTTTAGAAAAGATAAAAAACTTTTTCATAAAAAATAAAAAATTTTTTCAGAAAAATACAAAAACTGAATAAAAATATTTAGATCTAAAAGAAACCGAACTTCCTCTTACTCTTACTCTTGGTCAATGAGACATTCCCCTTAAAGAAACAACCAAAGTGGTTAAAGTGCATTTTAGCTTTTGTTTGTTTCATTAAAAAAAAAAAAAAAAAGTTAAAGTATGCATGGTGCGGATATTTTTTTACTTCTCCCCACCTCTCTCCATTAAAGTATTATTATTTAATTTTACATACATAGCATAAATAAGCGAAAATTATGGGTAAAATTTACAAATACATAAAAGTACGAGCCTCTCATTGCAAAGACCATAGATTTGTTAGGACAAAAAGACAAATACAGTGATATGGGCACCTACTAGGTGCGCCTATTATATTAAAAAAAAAAAAGAGTTTATTTCCCCCTCTCCTTAAAATATACAAAATCAACAAGAAAACAACGAGTAATATATACATTAAAAAAATAATAAAAAATTAATAATTTATAGAGTAGAATAGAAGCTTAGGACAACAAACAAAAAACAAAATAATAAATAAATAAACAAAAACAGAATATGTTTTATTTATTTATTTTTAATTTTAATATTGGTGGATATTGCAGCAAGCAAAACCCAACCCAGAACCAGACCTTCCATTCTCATAGGGATACGAGTGAGAGAGACAGGAAAGAAGCTAGAGAGAGAAAGTGTATAGAGAGAGAAAGTGGATGGTGCTGGGAAGAGAAAGAGAAGAGATAAAAAGAGCATGGGAGAGGGGTTTAAGGGAGGGTTTTAGTTCTCGTTTTTATATATTTATAAACATAAATATAGGTCTACCAACTGGTTGTTAGAGATTGAGCTTTCTTAACCAAACTCCAAAAAATTCATTTCCCAGCAAACACAGAACCCAAAAAAAGGAAAACCCAAATAGAAGAAGAAGCAGAAGAAGAAGAAGTTCTCTGTTTTGAACTTTGAAGAAGAAAAAGCGAAAAAAAAAAAAAAAAAACTACAAAAGGCACCAACAAAAAGAGAAGCCCACAACAGCAAAAGGGAACTCCCATATTTTCTCAGGAGATAGAAGGAGAAAAGGGGTCATCTTTTTCTCTTCTTCTTGTCTAGAGAGAGAAAGAAGAAGAGAGAGAGAGAGAAAGGAACAGTTTGGTTGTTGGTTGGTTCGTACGTTGAAGAGTGTGTGTACGTGTGAGTCTCACGTGGGGATTGATGATGGCAATAATGGACGGAGAATATATATCATGATTATGATTTCAATCATAAAAGTGAAAAAAAAGTGAAAAAAAAAGGAGAGAAAATCCCGTTTCTCTCTACAAGTTCTTGATCAGAATTATTAAACTTTTTTTTTCTTTTGGGTTTTTGGGTTTATCATTTGTTGTTGTTTAGGAAAAATAAAAGTGGGGGATTAAGGTTTCTCGGGATCTGAAAGTGTTTGGAATTTAGATTGTCTGTGTAAGTGTGTGTGTGTGTTTTTTTTTTTTTTGAGTTTATAAATTGAAGAGATTATTGGTTGTTGTCTCCAAGCTTTTCTGTTCCCCATATCGCCCACAACTGTTACGGGTCTCCAGGTATATTTTTTTAATTTTTAATTTTTGATATTCTTTTTCTACTTTTTATAATTTATTTCTTTCGTTTTTCTCTTCTCTTGACTTTTTTCATTATTCACCTAGCTACTGCTACTTTGTTTAATTTAATTGCCCTTTATTTATTCCTCTATATATGTGTATCTATAAATTTTTCTCTTTTTTCTCTTTGTTTTTTGTGGTTCTCTTTCTCTCTCTCACTCTCTCTCTCTCTCCACTCTATTTTTCTCTTTCTTGAGATGAGTTGAGATGAAGATGATGATCATTTGAACCTGGAAATTAGCAGGTTATTTTCATTTTTTTGTTTTATTTATTATCTTTCAAATTTCCTTTTGATGAGGGTTTAGAATCTTAATTTTTATTTGTGTTTTTTTTTTTTTTTTTTGAAAAACATAGAACATGGGTTTGTTCTGAAATTTCATTTTCTTCCTCACTTGAGATGATTTCTTTTCTGGGCTTATTTTAATTTGCATGGGATTCTGGTTTCTGGGTCAGTCTTGCTCTTTGTTTATAGTAATTTCAAACAACTTGGGTTAGGTTAATTCTCTCACCTGATAAAGTTGTGCAGCAAAAATGGTAAATCATAGTTTATGTGTATATATATGTGTATAATATAAAAAGTTTATATTATTATTGGAATTGGTCTTAGGGTTCTTTATGATCATTTTGTATCTGTAAATTCTCTTTCTAGTTTGTGATTTTTCCAGTTACCAAAAACAAGATTTCTGGTTGCTGGTTCTGGTTTAGAAGATTAATTTTCTGTAATATGTTCATGCATACAAACCATGCATAAAAAGATTTTATTTATTTATTTTTTTCATGTAGATTCCCTTATATGTTTGTGATGATAGATAAAAAATTAGTTTCTATTTCTTCTTGTGTATGTTTTTTTATGATATTTTCTTCTATACATATAAATATATATAAATATGAATTGCATGAAGCTGAAATACTAGTGTTTGCAAGCAGAAAAATGAAATATGTGAATTTCTTTGAACGGTTTAAGCTATTCTGGTGAAGCAGAAATCTTAGATCCAATAGATTTTTTTGGTATTTCTGAATTAGAAATTCAAAAATAATAGCAATAATTAACTATGAGAGTATTTCCTTCTTGGGTATTTTCATTTTTATCTTTTTTCAGTTCCATGTCTGATTATGAGATGTAATTTGCGAAACCGGTCAAGAAAGATTCAAGCTTGAGAAAGAAATAGACATGGCAACTTTTTACTCTAGTCCCAACAATCAAAGAGAGCCTTCTCCAATGCTCTATTCAAGGGACCATTTGCCGAGTTCGTATCCGGAATCTTCTGTTCTTCCCACAAACATGATGATCTACATGAATTCGGGTTCGTACTCGGATGCATTAGGCGGGAATTCTCAGCAGCAAAGTGACTGCATTGAAATGCCACCAATGGGGGCTTCTGATTCCACCCCACAACAGCAGGACATCTTGTCGAATCTCGGGGGTTCGAGGATTGGAGAGCACGATTTTGGTGAATGGAGAGACGGGAAAAATGAGCTGGTAGTGACTCACTCGATGGCGGGTGGTGGTGCTCCGAGCATTTTTCATGGTGGACAGAGCCTGCAGGGTCAAGGATTGTCCCTTAGTCTTGGCACACAAATCCCATCAGGAATTCAGATGCCTTCGATCTCGTTCCGCAATCCTAACATGGGTTTCGCGTCTTTCTTGAGCCCAAACCCGTCGATTTCAGGGGAAAGGAATGGCTCTTCGAGGGATGATCAGCCACGGAATGTTGAATATTTGGCGCCTGGTTTCCCTGGGAGTAATAATCAAGATGTAAGCAAAGTGGGATTATCTCCATATGGACTGTCTAGTGTTGCTAGAGCGGTTCCGAGTTCTAAGTATCTCAAGGTGGCTCAACAACTGCTCGATGAAGTCGTCAATGTCCGAAAAGCATTGAAGCAGCATGAGAGTGAGAAGGCCCAAAGTGGGCAGGAGCAGCAGATGAAAAGTCCCAAGGAGGGTGAGGATGGATCGAAGAATGAATCTACACCCGGAGGTGGAGAGTCAGCAAGTAACTCGCAACCTGAACTTTCACACGCTGAGAAGCAAGATCTGCAGAACAAATTGACAAAACTTTTATCAATGTTGGACGAGGTATGGCAATTTAACGTCTGTAATTTTTGAATCTCTTTACGTATACTTTCTTATCTGATCATGAATCCCGCTATATGGAGGATGAAAGGCTGGTTTCTGTTTGATCACCACCGAATTCTTATATCATGGCCGAAAATTTGGTAAACTTGATGTTTGTTGTTTGGCTAAATGTCCATAATCCTATTTTACGAGTTTATGAATCTTACACACAAACGCATTCATTGACCTTGTCCAATTTATGCAAAGAAAAGTAAGCTTCCGAGGATGATTTACGAAAAATTGTAGCGATTTTTTTTTCCCTCTACATTAGATCTTCTAAAGAAGTTGAACGTACTTTCGTTTTAAGTGTCTCCTTACCGTGCACAAATAAATTTTTTGAATAAGCATTGAGTTTCATCCTCGTTTCTTTGTATAATGAACTAGCAAAGAAGCTACGGTAAAGAAATTTATGTGAAGAGACTAGAGCTTCTAGGGATTTAATCACACATCCCACTATTAGAGATAATATCCGTCATCATTTTGAGTAACTGCATTATAATTGTTTTGACCAAAACCCCACATTTTTTTTTTTAAACATGTCTCTTATCATTTTGTAACATTTGTTTGTTACTTTAAAGAATATGACTGAATATAAACAGCACTGTTTTTGATTTTGAATTATTAACCTTTCATGCAATGTAATCCGCATTCTGCATTAGCAGCAAATGCATATATGTTACTGCTGTAAGTTAAGGCTAGTTCATCTTCCTTTACTGCTTTGAAGAGGAAACAAATCGAAGGAGAGCACGTAAACCAGTAAATTGTCGTCGATTAGCGATGGCTGAACGGAAATTAGTTGAAACCTTGATTCTTCATAGTATCCCCAGATAGATCATGATGATATTTAGTGTTCTGGATTTTTGATCACAACTTCATGCTTGTATTTTCACATTTACAATGTGGTGGAGTGATGATATTCGACCCGTTGGTAATTCCTTAAAGTTTATTTCAACGAATGCATGTATATAAGGGACCACGGGGCCACAAAAGTAAAGAAATTTGAGTTTCTTTCGATGTTCACATTCAGTCGAGTAGATTCAAATTGAACAGATAGAAGCTTCTTCATCCTCGCCTTTGTCGTTTTCTTAGTCTTCAAAATGGTATCTTGATGATTGATTTGTTTTGCAGGTCGACAGAAGGTACAAGCAATACTATCATCAGATGCAGATTGTGGTATCATCATTTGATGCGATCGCAGGATGCGGATCAGCTAAACCGTACACCGCACTTGCCCTCCAGACTATTTCACGCCACTTTAGGTGTTTACGGGATGCAATCACAGGCCAAATAAAAGCGACCCGCAAAAGCCTTGGCGAGGAAGATGCTTCAGGAAGCATCAGAGGAGTTGGAATATCTCGCCTGCGATACGTGGACCAGCAGCTGAGGCAACAGAGAGCTCTTCAGCAGCTTGGTATGATGCAACAACATGCATGGAGACCACAAAGAGGGCTTCCAGAAAGCTCTGTCTCGATTCTACGTGCGTGGCTGTTTGAGCATTTCCTTCACCCGTAAACCTTCTAGCCTCGACCTTTTTTCTATGCGTCTTTATTTCTCACGATTCGCCTGGCTTGACAAATTCAACATCAAATAAAATGTGAAAATTTTTGCAGGTATCCAAAGGATTCTGATAAGATCATGCTTGCTAGGCAGACGGGCCTAACTAGAAGTCAGGTAAAGATGAAATAATCTTTCCGTGTATCATTTTGATTGGGAATTGCGGAGTTTCTGTGTGCTAGTTTGGATGAATCAAGACGTCGGAATTATACTCTTGAAACAGATTTAGTAGGGATTGCTTCATTTTAGTTGGAAAGAAAAAGAATTTTTGGGTAAACCGTAAACGCATTATGTTGCAACAATCTAAGGTAACCTTGACATAACGGCCGAGAACGGTGCAATCAGCCAATTTTTCAACGAAATTTGATGAAAGAAGTCTAGATTTAGCTGTACTTTAAATAGAGGCAATTTTTTATTTCGATTTATGCAATTGGATGACAAAAATTGGCCTGCTCAGGTCTCGAACTGGTTTATAAACGCGAGGGTGCGACTGTGGAAGCCCATGGTTGAGGAGATGTACAAAGAAGAGACAGGTGATGCCGAGATGGACTCTAACTCATCATCCGAAAACGCTGGCAAAGCAACAAAAGGCGACATTAGGACACCTGAGGACAGGGGGGAAGACTTGCAGCAGCAAAGCGCGAGTTCAACGGGCACCGAGAAATGCAGCACCGGCCAATTCATGGAGTCAAAAACCGACCACGTTCCTGATGTAGATATGGCAGGATCAATTGGATCCGCCAGCTTCCACAATATCACTCGCCGCGAAGCAGAAGCTGATCAGTACGGGCTGATAATGAAGCGCAGGGAGGAGCAAAGGCATGGTATGGACGACTGCAGTCTCTTTCCGGACACAATGGTTCAATCTGAGGGAAGCAACGAAAGATTCATGGCGGCGGCTGCTGCGTACCAAATGTCGGAGTTGGGGAGGTTTGGGGGTGGAAGCGGGGTGTCTCTCACTCTGGGATTGCAGCATTGTGACGGCGGTAGCCTACCGATGTCTAGTGCACCCCATCACAGTTTTGTTGCCATGAGAGGGGACAATATATACAATGCTGCGGCTTCTTCAGTAGGAGCCGAGACAGCAGATTTCGAGTGCGTGAATTCGGGGAACCAGCAGCCTCGATTCGCCTCTCCCCATTTGCTACACGATTTCGTAGTGTGAAAAAAAAAAAGAAAAAAAAAAAGGCTTGATTTGGAGATATCAACAATGGAGTGACAACAATTCTTAAAGGTGAAGGACAAGGCTTTGACGGTGAAAGTCAAGGTCTTGCTTTGCTTGCAATGGTAGGAAATTTGTTAGTCTTCCAAATATGAAAAAATATATATATATATATATAAAAATACATTTGTATTATATGAAGAAATTGGTTGGTAAGGTTAGCATATTTGTATAGATATATGAGATGTACAAGTAGTAACAAACTTTGGTATTGAAGAGAACAAAAAATGGCAAAAAAAAAAAAAAAAAAGATACTACAGTTTGAAATTAATAATTTTCTTAAGTTGGTTGAGTTTTGCCCCTCGACCAAAAATAAAAAATAAAAATAAAAAAACCGAAAAAGATATTATTTTAGTAGAAATTAGCTCTGCTTCTCACAATGACCTGTGGAAACAATATCTATAATTGGTTATTTCTTCTTATTTTAAGTTTTCCTTTATTATTATTTTTTGTTTAAATTGTTTATCCTCCAATGTTCTATTTGACAAGCCGCAATGGGGAAGCCAGGTACAGAGATATTCAGCCAATCAGATGATATTCTTTTCTGGTAACGTTTGGCTCCTGAGAAAATTTCTTTGCTAGATGATTATTGTTATAACTGTTAAGAAACGAGAAGTGGAAGGTTACAAAATTAAAAACAAAAAAACCAGATGACAGTTACCAAACCTTTTTTTTTTTTTTTTTAATGTGCTAGTCAATCCGGTTAATCAATAACTAATAATAATCAATTAACCATACATTCATGAAACACATTGATATTGATCAATCAATAATTAACCATCAAATTATCAATCAATAATGACCTAAGATAACGATACCCTCTTAACTATTTTTTGAAATTTTTTCTCCTGATTTAATACCAGTTAAATTGAGGGGGAGGTATAAGAACATTTTATGTCCAAAAATAACTTCTTGGTATCAAAATGACATTTTACATTATTAAAAGCATAATATTAGAACAACATTTTTCCTTTTTAATTATTAACTGAATTTTTTTAAAACTAAATCCAAAGTGAACATGTTGTTAAACACGGATCCCACCTTTGAACCTCGGACTTTGGGATCCACTTTTTTTTTTTCCTTTTCTTTATTTTTAATGATGTTGAAGACCACCGCCGCCTTTTAACATTGTTCAATAAGAAATACCATAATTGATGTTATCTCATGAACAGTACATAAAAAACTCTTGCTTTTCTCCAACTTGCATAAAAAAAAATAATAATAAAATAAAAAAAAAAAAAGGGAAAAAGAAGAAGAAGAAGCAAAAATTAGCATTTTTCTAGTTTCTACCAGTTGGTATTTGCAAATCCCCTGTGCATTCGTCCAAAGTTCATCTCCTACCAAATTCATTAAGATTCCCTTCCAAACACCACCACCCCCCCCCCCCCCCCCCCCCCCCCCTCCTTTTTTTTCGGCTAAGCAGATCCGGATTTGTTCGATTAGGTCCTATCAGCTTGACCTCGTTTCAGTGCAACAGCAATTTACAGAAAGCATCTACATACAAAAAGCTCAAGAACCTAAACACAAGGGTAAACTATTAACAGATGAGATTACAAATCAGTAAGCTGTAAGTCAGATCCCACTTCGCTCTAAGGCCGCACGGGTCCGGGCAATACAAAGATAGCAGCATCTATCTGAAAAAGATAAAACCGAAGAGTTATTTAGAAGTTGAAATTAAAAGGGACAAAAGGATGCATGGGGGAATGGTAACTGACCTTCTGTATAGAACCTTTACATCTTCTGCTAACATCGGACTGCTCTCCAAGAACTCGTCATCACAATCGTTGATGTCAACGGTCTCCACTGCAAAATCCCGATAGCCACAGTATTCGTTCCACTCAAACCACATCTTGGAAATCTGTTCCTTCTTGAAACAGGTGTCGTGATCTTCCTCTTCTGGTGACTCAGCGGCAACCAGTCGATATGCAGCCACTTTCTTTGTCTGCCCGGGACGGAATGCACGCCCAATTGCTTGGCGGGTTACGGATGGATTCAGATGAACATCCAGGATAATTATTCTCGATGCCCCCACCAAAGAAATACCCTCTCCGCATGCCTTAATTGAGCCAAAGAAAACCTTTGCAGAAGGGGAATTGTTAAAGCGCTCCATCGACCACTCCCTATGCTCGGGGCTTGACTCACCTGAGATAACAAATATTTCTCTTCCTGGACACCACCCCTTTTCTTTCACTGCCAATCTCTCTAAAAATTTTAAGGGCACAAGGTACTGGCTGAAAACCAGCAGCTTTTCCTGTTTCGAGTCGCATAAACTTAGCATATTCAGAAAAAATTTTGCCTTGACTCCCTCTTCTACATCTATGCTTTCTAGCAACTCGTCCATCTTATCGTCGGATGTGGACCAATTATCAGAAAATGCCTGCAACTTCGGATGCAGATAAACAGCACTCCCAACAGAACTTGCTTTGAATTTTCTCGACAACTTCTTAATTTTTCCAACTTCACGTTTCTGTTTGGAGCCAAGATTGAGAACTACAGTGAAATCGACTAGTCCAGGAAGCTCGTCGAGAAAATCACCTTTATAATAGTGCAGGACCTTGCTGGTCATCTCACGCAGGTCATGTATAACAGACACTTTCCTTCTAAAATCTTTATCTTTCTGCAGCGTATGCTCCACCATATCAAAGAAAGCTGCCTCGCCTGCAGCTTTGAAGTGCTTCCTAATGCCCGATATATCTACTTTACTCATGATGCGCTTCACAATCGGCCGGGACGTCTCCATTCTCAGAAACTTTGGTCGAACGAGGTTCAGGATATTAAACACCTCCTTGACGTGATTCTGATAAAGCGTTCCTGAAAGCACAACTTTCCGGGGTGTCTGCACCTTGGCAAGAGATTGCAGGACATCGGTATTCTCGTTTCTTGGAGTATGCCCTTCATCCAAAATTAGAATCGAGGGAGCCTTAAGCAGTATCTCACGACAAGAGGTAGCCGCCTCACTGTTTTCCGGATCACAAACAATGGAGGAGAACTGTTTGTAACCTAGGAAAAGAATACTTTTTGTCTCTACCCATTGTTTCAAAACCTCTAACTGCTGATGTCGACTATCAGCTTTCGCAGTGTAGCAGTCATACAATGGAATATTCTCTATCTGCCAAATCTGAAACTCTTTCTTCCATGTGGTCAAGATTCCTTTCGGAAGAACAACTAGGGGTCGAGCATTCGGATATTTTGCCAGGAAACTCTGCACAAAACTGATTATCATAAATGTCTTTCCCGATCCAGGTGCATGGGCCAGTATGCAGCCTCCAGGATTATCACCCACCAAGTTGCTGACAAGAAAATTGAAACCCTCCACCTGGTGAGGTTTCATTTTCTTTGTATGCCTCGGGTGGGCATATACTTCAGTAGCAATCAGATCATCACCAGACAAATCAAGTCCAGCGATTCCGGTTGACTCCTTGTCTCTGGAGTTTCGAGACTCTGGCATATAAGTTCGAGAAGTCCTTTTTACCTGAAATAATGGGCAACCAAAAACACACATGAAACACAACTTTGTATACAAAAGAAAACGCATAGAAAAATGATTAAAGCAGTAATAAAGAATTTAAGAGATGAATAGGGCACAGTTGTAACTCATAAAGACTCCAAACTACCACTGGTTTACCATTTTGATTTATGACTACGTAGTGCCCTATGTTGACCGTATCAAACGGCAGGAACAGACTGAAAAGATGAATAAGACCACCAAAATAATAACCTGCCTAAGAACTATTGATTCTTAAGAATGGGAAAGTAATGCATCAATGTCTTGTCGATTTTCCAAAGAATACCAAGAACAATCGAAGTAGACTGTTGTCTACATAATAAAGAAAACTCAAACTTGTGTTCCAAATGACGGATTGCATAGGTATTTGTAAGCTCTCTATTTCATGGCCCAACCTTAAATTAAAAAAACAAAAAATTCTAGATTCTCTATCTCCTGAAAATATGTAATTAATTATATGGTGCATTCAAAAGTACTGGTTACATCTAAAAGATAATACATTCCCGTTGGCCACATGTCATCAAATTTACAAATCCAATTTTAAGCATTTAAGCGAAACAGATGCACGTGTATAGAGCTATTTGACACGTTTGTTTAGTAAAAACAAAGGGTAAATATAGAGAAATATAGAATATATGAATGGACAAAACGAAACCTTACCTTGTTATATTGGAACTCAAATATATTCTCAATTCCTTTTTCAACAACCCCGCAAACGCGACAAACATAGCCAAGATCATCTTTTAAGATAAAAGAATGTTCGCAGTTTTCTTCATCCTCTTCTTTCACTTGTTCATCTGATGAAGGATCCGTAGCAACATCCTAGAAGCAGCATGATAGAACAGAAATACACACTCAGTACATATACTATACGTATGAAAGCTTGCAAAGTGACAAAACATTTTAGAAAGAACAGAAATCCAATGTATGAAGGACAAAACTTGAAAGCAGATTCTAATATGACCCACATTGAAAGTCAGCCTTCAGGTTTAGTGTGAAACATGTACTTGAAAGAGAAAACATAACCCGTCAGGACGTTCGGATTCTCTATCATTTTTGCCTTTAATTCCCTATGCTTCTCATTTTTCCACCCATTGCATATTCTTTAACATATTAAGTTGCCTCTCAATTTTCTAATCTCGTATTTCAAAGTTGAGCCTGAGTTGGTAAATTAACATCCTTTAGTTATACTTAAATACACATATTGGGTTAAAATGGTCAATCTATTGATCATAGGAAATTTCAAAGTTGAATGTCCCAGCATTAAAGGTTCTAGTGTAAAACTATCTCAAATTTTCTTACAGAAAATGAAAATGCACGGGGATTATACCGAATAAGATCACTAGGTAAACATATTACGTTTGCAAAACCTACTGTAAGTAGTCCGTAGACACTCGTCATACAATTGAAAACTTTGTGTTCTCAAACTTTTGAAAAATCATTGACTGAACAAATAAGAAGCTTAAAGTCTTGACACAATCTACAAAAAGAGAGAAACAAACTTATTTGAGAGGAACCTTAGGCTAAATAAAACTATAAGAAAATACTATTATTGCAACCGATCTTTGTAATTCTACCTTGGAAAATTCTAATGCCATAGACATTTCATTCCACATGTCTTGAAGCCCATCTTCCTCAGCACTATCCTCAGAATCACTTTCATCTTCAACACCTACATAAACACCTTTATCCCTGTTGACGTCAGTATTAGTTCCCCCATTAATATTTATAGGTTCCACGCGAACTCTTCCATTCACAACGTCCCTAACCTGCACAAATAATGCTCTCATTAATTCTATTCAGGGATAAAATGTCACTGAATCAATGAATAATGCAAACTGAAACTTCGTGAAAGCAAAAGTCCACTGTTTCATTATTTATTGTTATTTTTTCCATCGGGGGCGGGAATTGAACATGTGAGCTCAAATTTCAAATAGGTGTAGAACTACACCTAGGCTAAGCTTGTAAACACCAAAAATACATTATTTACAACATGGAAAGAATATTTCCTCCTCAAAGTGACAATTTCCGTTCGAAGAAGAAAATCAGAGTGCACATACATTTAGGGTACAACATGAAGCTATTCAGTGAACTGATTTGAATTTGGGATTTCTAAAACATATATAGATTTATGGAAAAGCGACAACGAGAAATTAACATAAAGTAGTCATCCACATGAAGGGAAACAAAACCATAAACCAAAAAATGCGTTCTGTCACATATGAGTTTGAACAATGCACATGGATAATCCGTTTTAAAATAAAAGGCAATGATGAAAGAATTGTTGATTTGTGGACTCAGGCAAGTGGAGATTTGATGCATACGCATATAAAACTTAAGTAAGTTACTAAGTTCACAGAGTTGCAATATGAAACGAAAAAATCCTACCAATGCAAGATTGTTGTTTAGCAACGCTGACGGTAAACCAACATCTTCTACCATTCTATGTCATATTTAAGGTTGAATTACCTCTATATCCTTCATGAAAGATCCTCCAGATGGTTGGTTCAAGAAAACAGCCTGAAAATTATAAGAAGGTCCCTGGTCTACTCCATCTTCTTCATCAGAATCAATCGTTATAACAGGAAATGGTCTAGTTGGAGTGTCATTTGCAGCAGAATCATCATCCAAGTCGATGACATTACTGCATGCCGAATAAGCCATTTTCCCATTTTCCAATTTAGAAGACTCTTTAGCTTCATTCTTTTCAGCATCAAAGAACTGATTTATAAGGGATGGGTACTTCTCAAAATACGGGTATAAAGTTAGCATCTTCAGAGCAAGAAGGGCCTCTATATCTTTCGTGACACTTCCAAACTTACCAGCATCTAACCCATCAAGAAAACCTCGAGTAGCAAATGGATCAGAAAAATCCACAACTTTTGAAGCAGTTACTGGTTTATCCGGCTCAGCATCATCACTCGCATGCGAAGGGACGGCCACCGTTGCGTCATTAAGTTTTCGATCATTAGACAGTCTAGGTCGTTTATGTCCTGGGGAAATGGACTGTTCATTACGCATACTGGATGGGGAGGCGATCCCGTCTTGATATCTTCCATCAATAGAAAATGCAGGTCGTTTTTGCCCCAAATAAAACTCTGATCACAAAATGAAGTGAAAAGAAAATCGCTAAACGTTAGGACCACATTCAACTATATTGAAACAGTACCCGCAATGCTAGAAAACACAATCTCAGAAGCAATTAAAAGTTAAGTTTGTTTACTCATACTCTGTGTAAGAAAGAAAACAGGGTATTATTCATGAAAATTGCAAATGCCTCGTTGTTGAAGAGCAAAAAAAGGAATGCCAAATGCTTTTATATTTGGGCATATCCAATTGAGTCTAAATAACCCAGCTATTTTAACAGCCATTAATTTAGATGGTACGGCTGCTCGTTCTCATCAACAAGGTCTTGGGTAATCAGTCCCACCGAGGTGGACAGAGTATTTATATAGACAATCCATTTCGTAAGTGATCCATATACCACGCAAAGATGCACTGCTTCCCGGAGTTCCAATTATGCTACCCTCTATCCCTATAACCCTTTTCGTCAATTAAAAAAAAAAAAAAAAAAAAGAATTCCTGCTATGTTCAGTATTCAGTTTTTTTATTTGTTCATACATTCATTTTCTTCATGGAACACATCAAAGCAAAGGCAGCAGCTAAGCTATAAAACTTCAAGAAGAAAAAAGCAGCAAAATTCATCATCCCATGAATCCTTCGTCCTCTCAAACTTTTCGAATTTACACAACATAAGAACAGTGCAAAAATTTTAAATTCTAGAATTCTCTAAAAAGAAAAAATAGTGCAAAATTTTCGGTTCTCTTTGGAGGGGAAAAAAAAATCGCATGCAGAGGAATTCAAAGCATACAAAAATTCTCAGTAAAAAAAAAAGAAAAGGAAAAAGCATAAATATATTCACGCTTTTCTATACAGAAGAATCAGCCCAAATTGCCTGATAAATTAGGAAAAAATAAAGGGTTTCTGCTGATTTCAAAATCGCAGAAAAAGGAAATTTCTCAGATTCCCGTAACAAAATGCGAAAAAGAAAGCGATAAACGAAATGTAGAACGCGAATCAAAGAAAAAGCGCCAAAAAAAAAAAAAAAGAAAGAGAAATAGAGAGAGAGAGAGAGAGATACCTAGAGACATAATGGGGTAGTAGAGAGGTAATGAGTTCAGAGTGAGTGGGTGAGGTCAAGTTCCCTCACTTCTCCCTTCGACTCGGACAGAAGAACAAGAAATAAAAGAAGAAGAGAAATATTTGGTGGGTGGTACGGATGCTCAGTTTGTGAGACTCGCCCCCACCTATGTGCCTTGTAATTTTCACAATTTTTATACCAAGAAAGATCAAAATAACATATTAAATTACCATCTTTTAAAATAATAACAGAAATTAAAATATTACAACCAAATAGTTTCAAAAAGTTAAAGTGAAAACATAAAAATATTCTTTAATCAGAATCTCTCAAGGCTTAAACCTTCGTCACTTCAAACCTTCAAAAACATAATAACTATTAAGGGTAAAAAAGTAAATCAATACGTTCAAAAACATAAAATCTGTTATAATTTTACACCAATAAAAAAATATGTTATATATTTAAAATATGCCTTTATAATATGCTATGTAGTATAAATTCTGAATTAGTGTGTATATAGAGATTTATAGCTAAATAATTTTTTTTAAGAAGTTTTTTAACAAACCGTTGAAGTTTTTAAAAATTAGTTAAAATATATTTTTTTTCTAAAATGATTAATCAATTTTTTTAAATGATCAATCAATAATTAATTGATTGATCATATAATGTAGTTAATTTGATCAATTAGTGACCATTAGTTAATCACTAATATTGATTAAATCTGGAAAGATGACAAAAAGTCATTTTATTAGATAAAAATATGTTGGGCATCTATTAAATTAGGTGACTAAAAAGATCACTCAACCTAATTTTCCATTTATATATCTTAATTTATAGCAAGATATAAACAAACAAAGCAAAATAAAATATAAATAAATAAATTTTAGTGAAATATCATGTGACGGGTATTATAACAGTCACATGAAGAGCATGGAGGCTAGAACATTCACTTTTTTGTTTATGCTAAAGAATTAGAATCGCCATATGAAGAGCATGAGGCTAGAATGAAAAAATAGCGATTCGCTCTTTTATATATATGCTAAAGATATTTATACACACTAACACTCCATTTGGTAAGAATAAAAGAAATAAAATAAAAAAAATTAGGTTAAATTACTCATTTAGTTTCTAAAATTTTAACATTCTTCAATTTTGGTGCCCATCAAAGAACGATCTTGTAAACTGATTAGAGAATTACTTGAGAAGATGATTTTTTTTTTTTTTTTAGTTGGTTAGTCCTGCTAAAGTTGTGTTTTTTAGTTTGTTTTTTCGTCTTCTTGACCGCACCATTCTTTACACCTTGGCCTTTTTTTCTTTTTTCTGTTTTTTTTTTTTTTTTTTTGGGAAGTTTGAGATAAGTAGCCTTTTTTTTAGAGTTTTCGAGCCAATAGAGTTTTTAACTTAAAATTTTCATTTAAAACTGGTATTCCAAATACAAACAAATCTCTTGTAGACTAAAAGAATCCACCAATAGAGTTCAAGAGTAATGCCATTATTAACAACTAGGATAACTAACTTGAACAATATTTATACAATTACTAGAGGCACTAGTTGTGAAATTATTAAACGTTATATTGCACCAGTTTAGTGAGAGTGCTATATTGAAACTAATTGCTTTAGTTATTTATGAGTTTAATACTCGTGCATTGCACGGGGAAGGAAGAAAAAACAAAAATGAAAAAAATTGAGTATTATATAATAAAAGCAGTTAATTAAGATATAAATTATACGGGGAAGGAAGAAAAAACAAAAATGAAAAAAATTAAGTATTATATAATAAATACAGTTAATTAAGATATAGATTATAATTACAGTAGGTATATTTTTTTAGTATTTATTATTTTAATATTAAAGTACATACATTCATATTTATAAGAGTAATTTTCTTGAAATAAAAAGGTTCAAATAATAAATAAAATTAAAAAAATTTGAAAAATCAAAGGGATAACAAAGTTGCGGGGTAAATTTAATAAAATAAAAACCAATTAAATTAACAAATAAACGTAAAAATAAATAGAAATTTTAAAAAATTTATTTCTAAAGATTATAGATATAAATATAAAAGAAACTTATTGAACATTTTGTTTTAAAAAAAAATAAAAAAATAAAAGAAGTCAAAGAATAAAAAAAATAATATCAAATATTAAAATAAAATATTAAGTGTAAGAATTGTTGTTAATAGAATAAAATATAATAATATATTGTTATTAAAAAATCAGAAAGAAAAAAATAAAATTAAAAACTTTTAAACTTAAATAGTCAAAAAATTTAATAACTTAAGTAAATTTATTAAATTTAAATAAAATTAATTAAATCAATAAATAAACCTAGAAATGGATTAAATATTTTTAAAAAATTTAATCTTAAATAATAATATTAATATATGACATAAATAATAATTTAGCTATAATAATTATAAATATATATTTTTAATAATTACGTTTCATTACAGTAGAAAAATTATTTATTGATTTTTAATTTTATTGTAATTTTATAGACCTTTTTATATTTTGAAATTTCTGTGAATTATTATTTAATTTTAAAATTTTTAGTTTGTTTGTTTATTTTGAAAATTATAATTTAATTGTATTAATTTATTCTTTAAATGTATTATTCTGTTTTTTTTTCCGTTAAATTTTTATTAATTCAATAATTTAAAATTTTCAAATATTATTTAACGTATATAATTTTATTTTTTATAATTGGAAATAATTTAATTAAATATAATTTTTTATCTTATGGTTTTTCTTTTTCTATCTTTATTTTTAAAAAAAATTTATTTTAATGTAGATATATATATCTTTTACTTTCTCTTTCTCTCTATCTCTATCTCTATCTGTCTTTCTTTTTCTCTCTCTCTCTTTCTCTCTCTCTCTCTCTAATGACTGGACAATGCCAAAAGGACAAAACCGATAAGTCACCGTGAAGCCAGGAAAATGCAGGAGAATTGAAGGACAAAAATATCATTTTACTGTACAGTTTACTGTTTGGGTAAATAAAACAGACAAAAAAAATCAATAAAGTATCTAAAAATAAATTTTAAAAAAAAAAGCACTGAAAAAAGATTAAAAAAAATAAAAATACTAAAATATCAAAAATAGACTTATATAAAAAAAAGGATTCAAATGAAAAAATAAAAACAAATTAGGCTAAAAGAGAAACAAAATAAAGTTAAAGGACTAAAAAGTCCACCCTTCTCTCTCTCTCTCTTTCTCCCGTTTGTCAGTGAACAAAAAAAAAACAAAACAAAAGTACTCTCTCTCTCTCTGTGTTTCTCTTCCCATCCTTTAGTGTGTCAGAAAGAAAACAAAACCCCAAAAAGTTCTCTCTCTCACTCTCACTCTCACTATCTCCTTAAAACGCAAGTTTCGTGTGTTTTGGACGAAATGGGTGAATAGTGCCAAAAGGGTAAAACTGATAAATCACTGTGCAATCTGGAAAAAGGCAAAGGATTTGAAGGATAAAAACGCCATTTTACTGTATAATTTACTGTTTAGTAAACAGTAAAAGTTTACATCTTTTTAGTATATTAAGTAATTTGCAATCTTAATATGTGATCTAATTATGTTTGCCATCATTGCTATTTATATAGGTTGTATTTATTTAAGTTAGAACTCACCTAGCTTGTAGCATGTACTGGTTTGTCTTGCACAAAAATTTAGAAGAAGGATTGTATTACTTAGAATCTTTATTAGAATCTTTATGCATTTGATGCATGACACAATTAGTGGATTTGGTTCTTTTGAAAAAAAAAAAAAAAAAAAAAAAAAGGAGAGAGCATGATAGGACTGTTCATGCATGAAGTAACAGAAGGAAAAAAAAAAGAGCATTTTGGCTCACAAAAAATGGACCCTTTCACACATCACTTCTGAGCAGAGAGTTTTAAAAGCATCTTGTGAGTAAAGAAATCTTGATTTTTTTTCTCTTAATCTTTGCTTTTCGAATCTTCGAACAATCTACCTTGATGTTAGAAATTACCTCAAAATTTCACGAAAAGTGATGACACCCTCAAAATCAAAACTCACGGTTTATATATATTACGTCTACCTCTATTACTCATTGACTGGTTCTCTATACTTCGCAATGGATGGAGAAATATCATTGAACAACACCGATTAAAGGTTACCCGATCTTCACCAAAACAAATTACCTTCACCCAAAAGAAAGATAAATCTCTCCTTACAATCTTCACCAAATCAGGAGCTAAGGGTGTGTTTGGAACTCAGGTTCTAACTCAAAATTTTCATCTTAGTTTTTGTCTTTTTCTGAAAAGTCAACTAAATTATAATTAGTTTTTGAAAAGTTAACCAACTCCAACTTAAAAATTTCATCTCCAAACCTTATTTCTAACAAAAGATTTAATCTGAACCCAACCTGACCCACAAGATGATTTCTACCAAGATTTCTTTATTCACAAGATATTTTCATGTAGAGGATTGTACCTTTCTTTTTTTTTTTTTTTTTTTTTTTTTTTTTTTTTTTTTTTTTTTGGCTTTCTCACATTCTTGATATATGTCTCATATCTTTTTACTAGATGTGCATCAATAAATAAATACATAGCTCTTCTCTATCAAAATTATTCTCTCTTTCAAAATCATTCTTTCTAAATTATTCTAATTATATTCTGTCTTTATTATACTTGCAGGTTAAAACTGCACATGATGCACTTTTGCTCATGTTACCGATGAAAGCTTTTTTGCCTTTTATAACCTTAAAATGAATACCTTTTATATCATCTCTTAAAAAAATATACTTTGGATGCTCCCCTAAACTAGTTACGTACGTGGAAACACAATTGAATCTTCTCATCTCTCGTTTTTATTTCCAATGCTTTTGACAATTAAGCCCCTCCAACCAGTCGCTCTTATTGTTGTGATCGTTGAGGTATTTTTGGATTTTGTGTTCTTGCTATGTGTTTGTTTCTCAAGAATATTTACATGCATTTGATGTTAAGATTTGGATTATAGAATTTAAATTTAAATTGATTATACATTTATCGAGACATTTGAATTGCTTAAGTTAAAAAGTGTAAAAACTTTAAATGTGTTCAGAAAAAAAAAATATTAATATGAAATTTATTTTGTTCATCTCGAAATTCTATGCAATTTATTAAAAAAAACTTATCTTATTTGGATTTGTCTATACAAAGTTATGGACTTTTAAAGTTTGAATTATAAAACTATGTGAATAATGAAACTGAGTGAAAAAGATAAAAATTTGAATTGTAATTGTATGGTTTTGGTTGCTAATCCAAACAAGCCATTCTCACTCCGAGGAAATGTTGTTTCGACCCAAAAAAAAAAAAAACAAAACAAAAACTTGACATTTAAATTTAACTCCAACTAAACTGTATTTTTTCATCTTAATTTTATTTTTTAATTTAAGTCAACAAAAATTATAACTATTTTTTGAAAAATCAACCAACTCCAACTTAAAAATTTCATCTTCAACTAGCAAACCAAACACAAGCTAATATTTTGTCAAAAATAAACGGGAATCATTTCAAATTTTCTTCCTTTACAAAAAATTAATGGAAGATTAAAATGGAGTTCAAAATGAGAGAATCTTGTATAGACTGGTATTAAACTAGTCTCATTGTGACTAGACAAGTATTTCTCTTGCAAAAGGTACCAGACCAAAACACATGGATAAACTATTAACAGATTAGAATCCTAGTCCTATGAACTTCACTCTTACGAGATGTCTCATAAGAATGTGGTTAGCCGGATCTACCTGAAACACGAAAACACGGTTAGCACGGAACAACTTAATGGCTGTTGATGGAGAGCCAGAAGTAAAGGAATCAAAAGAGGAAGAGAGGAAACATGTTTTTAAGCACTAACCTTCTGTATAGAACCTTCACATCTTTCGCGAGAATCGGATTGCTCTCCAAGAACTCATCACCGCACTCATTAAAATCGACGGTCTCCACTTCAAAGTCTCTGTATCCACAGTATTCTCTCCATTCGAACCAGGTCTTAGAAATCAATTCCTTCTTAAGGCAAGTGTCATAGTCTACAACTTCAGGTGAATCAGCAGCCACCAATCTGTATACAAACACTTTCTTTGTCTGCCCGGGACGGAATGCACGACCAATGGCTTGACGGGTCACGGATGGATTTAGGTGAACGTCGAGAATTATAATTCTAGATGCCCCCACCAAAGAAATTCCCTCTCCACATGCCTTGATGGAGCCAAAAAAGACTTTGGCTTTAGGCGAATTGTTGAAGCGGTTCATGGACCACTCCCTCTCTTGTTGATTTGAATCACCCGTGACGAAAAATATTTCCCTTCCTTGACACCAGCCCTTCTCTTTCACTATTAATCTCTCTAAAAATTTCAAAGGCATGAGGTATTGACTAAAAACCAGTAGCTTCTCGTCCTTCGACTCGCATAAACTTAGCATGTTCCAAAAAAATTTCGCCTTCACTCCATCCTTGACTACTAAATTTTCCAGCACCTCGTCAATCTCATCATCAGTCACACTGCGGTTGTCCGAAAGTGGCTGCAACTTTGGATGCAGATATACAGCGCCGCCTACAGAACTTGCTTTAAACTTACTTTGTAACTTTATTCTTGCAACTTCACGCTTCTGGCAGGAGCTGAGATGAAGTACAACCGTGAAATCAACGAGTCCCGGAAGCTCATCCAGGAAATCGCCTTTGTAATAGTGAAGGACCTTGCTAGTCATCTCACGCAGGTCGTTTATGACTGACACTTTTCTTCTAAAGTCTTTATCTTTCTGCAGTGTATCTTCCACTATCTCATAAAAAGCTGCGTCATTACTAGCTTTGAAGTTCTTTCTTACACTTGACAATGTCACATCTACTTTACTCAAGATACGCTTGACGATCTGTTGGGATGTTTCCGTTCTTAAAAAATTCGGCCCGAACCAGATTCAAGACATTGAACACCTCTCTGACGCTATTCTGGTACAAAGTCCCTGAAAGAACTACTTTCCTCGGAGTCTGCACCATTGCAAGTGCTTGGAAGATATCTGTGCCATTGTTCCTTGGAGTGTGCCCTTCATCCAGAATGAGAATTGACGGAGCCTTAAGCAGTATCTCACGACACAAATCCGTTACGTCGCTGCTTTCCCGATCACAAACAATGGTTGAGAATTGCTTGTAACCCATGAAAAGTATACTCTTGTTCTCTGCCCACTGTTTCAGAATATCCAATTGCTGGAATCGGCTTTCTGCTTTGACAGCATAGAAGTCATACAACGGAATATCCTCAATCTGCCAAGTCTTGAGTTCTTTCTTCCATGTGTCCAAGATTCCCTTGGGAAGAACAACCAGCGGCCTAGCATCGGGATACTTGGCCATGAAACTCTGCAGAAAACAGATTATCATGAACGTTTTTCCTGATCCAGGTGCGTGCGCTAAGATGCAACCTCCCGGATTATCGCCAACCAGGTTGCTAATAAGAAAATTGAAACCTTCCACTTGATGAGGCTTCATTTTCTTTGCATGCCTGGGGTGGGCATATACTTCACTTTGCATCAAACCGTCACCAGACAAATTAAGTCCGTCTATTCCCATCAACGCTTTGTCTTTAGAATTCCACGATGCCGGCATGTAAGTTCGATTACTCCTTTTTCCCTGAAAAATGACGCATTCATAGCAAAAGAAACTGATTAACTGCAACTTTATTTTAAGAAGGGAACATGTGGGCTGCACAACTATGCAAACAAAATTTACAAACAAGATATCCTTGACAAAATTAAACAGCTTAACAAAGAAAACAAGATGTACAGATACCGTTTTTCGGTAACTATTTTGTTTTTATAAACTTCACGCTGTTCTTGGTAAACTACTTAAAGTTTTTGGCTCTATAAATCCCTGTTCTTGTTGATTGTAAATAAAAAAGTTTAAAGAATTGATGTCATAAAGGAAATATAAAGACAAACCTCATAAGAAAAAGTAAAACAGCTATTTCAAACATTCTCAAGCCTATTTCTCAAGCAGAAGATCTAAAAAAATCCTTAGAAATGTCTGAGAGAAATAGATAATATTCTCGAAATAAATGTGTTGTAATGATTTCTTCTATATTATCATTACCTGCTTTATGTACTATCAATGAACCCTAGAACATTGTTAATTATGTTCCGTAGGACAAATAAATTTGTTGTGATGAATCTTTTTGAATAAAAGCGCTGTCCGGAGCATTTATGTTTAATTCTCATTAACAACTCGTGCAATCTAAGAAGCTGATTGTCCCGGGGGACATTTTCAGGAAATGGCATCATAAACCAAGTCTGTGTCATATGTGGCTTCACTGGGGCAACAGTCGTCGTAAAAAACTTTGTAACATCCTACAAGCATAGATACAAGGTGGGACAATCTTCGAAGGCACTACATTATTTCCCAAGTATAGTGACAAGCCAATCAAATATTGCGGAAAGGACTTTGGTGAGTTGAACCGTAAATAGAACCAAAAGTTTAGAAACCTAAACGATCAATCTGTTAGTTTTATTTGCGAATGCGGTGAAGACCTTAACTCTGAATTTATTTGTTAAACTCCTTTTTTGTTCTAGAATATAAAGGGTGCAGTAAAATCAGTGTGTTGATGGTAAAACCTTGTGTTATGCTTAACAATTCTTAAGTTCTTATTAAGCCAGTTCAAATCTAGAAAAACCTATCTTAATCCTACAAAAGAGAAAATTTTCCAGTTTTGCACAGGTCCTGGAGAGGAGCTAGTGTTATCCATACTGAAAGAAAGACATAGTTTAACAACATAACCAACTCAACATCGAAAATTCTCAAATAATGTTCTTTAGAAGTTTCAGCTTATTTCTTCTCACATATCGCTACCCTTGGGACTGATTGATAAAAAGGAGGGTACGATTAAGAATACATAAAGAACATGAATGCACAAGATGAAACTTTACCTTGTTATACTGGAACTCAAATATCGTCTCGATTCGTTTGTCAATAATCCCACAAATGCGACAAACATAACCAAGATCGTCCTTTAATAGAAATGAGTGTTTACAGTTCTCCTCATCTTCTCTCAATTGTTCATTTTGTGAATGATTAACCGAAACATCCTGAAGGAGAATAATATAAAAAATAGGCTTATGTAAGCTAGATGTGAAATTCTGGAAGGTTATTAAACATTTTAGAGAAAAACATGTTCAAACACGCAACATAAGTCAAGTTTTGATCCACTCAAATATAGAAAGTCGCCGGCCAAGATTACACTTAAGCAACGATTTTACAAACAAGGAAATTGTTCGCGTTTCAAAAGAAAGTAAACCTGAAAAACTAGGTGACATAGAGAAGGGTCTTTGTTTTTGTTGAAATTTTTAGTTTGTAGAAATACCTTGGAGAGTTCCAATGCCATTGACATCTCTTTCCAAAAATCTTCAAGGTCATCATCATCTTTCGTGCTCGCATGGACATCATCATCTTTCGTGCTCGCATGGACATCTCTATTTTCTTCCTCAGTTTCCGTTGTATCTTCCACAAAAACATCTACAAGACCACCATCCTCGGAAACTAGATGGTTGCCTTCGTCTTCTATGCCCATACGAACATCTTTGTCTTCCTCTGTGTCCTTCAACAATGTTTCCCCATTGGGTTGATCATTTAAAATGTCTCGAGAAGGAGAAGATGGCTTCACATCTGGCTGATCTCGCATATCCTCCCCAACTGAATCAACGAATATGACAGGCATTGAGTTTGCTGGAGTCTCATTTGCAACAAACTCATCCTCCAAATCAATAATGACAGCGTCACGCTCCGAATAAGTACTTTGTCGATCCACCAACTCTAGATCCTGATTATGACAGGTCTTAACAGGTATTGATTTTTCTGGAGTCTCATTTTCAACAAACTCATCCTCCAAATCGATAATGACAACATCACGCACCGAATGAGTACTTTGTCGATTTGCCATTTCTAGATCCTGATTAACTTGGCCCTTTCCCTTATCTAAGAACCCATTTTTAGTTCCCGAGAAGCTTTTAGAACACAGGTTTGGAATCTGCATCTTCCGATTTAGAAGATCCTGTATGTCTTTTGCAACACTCCCAAACTTACCACTATCTAGCCCCTCTTGAATAGACATTGGACGAGAAAAATCGACCACGTTTGAAGTAGTGGAAGTCGGTTTCTTTGGCGTAATATCAGACTTAGTTGCAGAGAAGTCCGTTCCAATGCCATGATCTTTCTCATTAGGACAAGTTTTAAGCCTTTTGTGTCGCCCTGAACACGAATCTGATCTCAAATCAAAACGACAATTGTCACGAGAAAATTGCAAGATTTCAGAACCATTTAAACTCTAGTAAACTGATAACCATAGTTCTAAGAATCAAATTTGAAAGCCAGCAAGCTAATTTGAACAACACATAAAGGAGCTAATTGCAGCTCCATTTTATACCTTAACTCATAGTCTCAGAATTAACAACGTACGAAAGGAGAAAATAAACTTTAGGACTGTGTTTGGACAGAAGGTAAGAAATTAGTAACGAAAGAAAAGTATATAACCGACGCGATGAAAATGAAATAACGTCCTTTAAACGATTTGAAATACCTCGATACAATCCGTCACCTTTTCCCTCCTACCAAACAACCATAGGTCGCAAAATCACTACATTTATTCTCTCAACCCTATCCCTCCTACTAAATAAGCTCTAAAGTCATATGAGTCACTAAGGGACCATTTGGATCGTAGGTTTGAATAGCAAGTTTGAACCAAAAATTCAAAACTTTATGAAACAAAACACCGCAGAAAAGAATTTTGAATTGTGAGTTCGAACCTATGATCCAAACACTCTACAAAGCATTGCGAAACTTGTTTGGAGCATATTAAAATTATTAATTGTCTCAGCAGAGCTAAATTCAATGAAAAACATATGATTTTCATTAACGCCAAAGAAAATACGGGGAAAAAAAAAAAAAGAAACTTTACACGAAAGTAATAATATGGCAAAGATTATCGTTAACAATATTATAAAAAAATCACCTGGAGACAAATCAACTTCTAAGTTCATCTTTCACCACAACTTTGATAGAACTGGAGGAAAATAAAAAAAAAACAAGGAGGAGTAGATATTAATAATTTAGAACGTAAAGGTATGAGAAACAAAATTTCCGAGAAAAAAAAAAAAGAAAAATTCCGACAAGTAAATTTTTTTATTAAAAAAAAAGGATAAATTTGAAAAGCTTTATTTTTTATTTATCAAAAATAACATTTTGATTTATTTAGGCCTTACCTTATTATATACAACTTAATGAAATTGAAGACATGAAATATAGTCATTATATCGTGAAAACGAAATCTTAAATAGTAAATACCCGTATCAACTTTCACATTGGTAAAAAAAAATTAAGCTCACAAAAACAAATACGAAAATGAAAAAAAAAAAAAAAAAAAAAAAAGAACGAAAAATAAGAGCAAAAATAGAAAATTTGGTCTTGAAAAGGAGTACAGAGAAAGAAGAAGAGAGAAGAAGAAGAAAGTTGAGAGAGAGAGAACAGAGAGAATACTGGAGAAATGAGAGAGAGAGAGAGAGAGAGTATTTTCCCAAAAAAAAAAAAAAAAGAACCACAATCTTCGTCGTCGTGGTCAATAAGTGAAGAGCAAAACAAAAATGAAAGAAGAAGACGAAGAAGCAGAGATGGTAAAAGCCATAGCCGACTCACATTGTGAAGGTTGTTGTTTCTCTCTCTAGAACAGCCAAATGCAGAAGAGAGAGAGTGTGTGTTTGTGTCCGTACAGTAGAGGTCCTTTTTTCCCGCTGCAGGAGTGGAAATGGAGCGTGTTGGTAGTGTGTTTTTCTTTTTTTTTTTTTTTTTTGACCTTTTTGCGTAGAAGAGACGCTACAACTTCTCCTTCCTTACTCGGCAAGTCGTCTCCGGTGACTATAAAATATTTGTACGGATCCACGTGGCACTTTTTTGGGCCCACTAGATCCATTTGGATTTTGACACGTGTACCTAGTGAGAGGGCAGTTTTCTGTGTATGATAACTTGGATCGAAATGATGGTGTGAGTGGTGGCACAAGAAATTCCCAGGATGCTACTTTGAACAACACGCGCAAAAGATATACAAAGGAAAAATATAAGGTAAAAAAACAATAAATTAAATTATGCATGCTTTCGGTTCTCAGGTGTGAACTTAAAGATCCATTTGGGAGGATATCTAAAAATAATATTTTGAAAGTTGAATTGAAAATCTATGTTTTTGTTAGAAATATTGAGCATAAATAACAAACAAGTTGAATATTTTGGGAAAAATATTACAAGAAAATACAAATTATAACTACCAACAATTCAACCTTAACCTGAATATAATAGCACGAGGATGAGGAAAGCTGAGGCACGTGTAATACATACTTTCCTTAAAATATATTCGCCATCTTCGATAAGTGCATAAGGTTTCAATAGACGTCTGTCTCCCATGATATAATAATGAACAACGGTAGTCCATCATGATTAAAAACCGTTTATGGCAAACTTGAAACCAAAGCCTTCCCTTTATTACTAAAACAACCAAATACCAACCACAAGAGAAAACTACCCAAGAACAAAGAAAAACAAGAGAGAACAAGAAGAACTTAGTGTTGTGTGTTCAAGTGTGCGTCAATCATGCTTTTGAATGCCTCCTTTTATAAGCTTTAAGATAATGTGTTGCAAAACCAAAACCAAGAGGTTTTTTTTAATCCGGATTAATAAGAATTATAACCTTAAAATGTTTAGGTTACAGCCATTCATCCTCTAATGATTAATCCTATGATTAATCATGCCCTATAATACCAAGAATATGAAAAGTAGCAAACTGTCGATATACTGTATCAAAAACAAATAAATAAATAAATAAATTTGGATTTTGTTGAAAAACGCAAATAAAAATTTGCAAAACAAAACCCGCGCAAGGGCGCATACATTAGGTCCCAAACCCACTGAGGCCGTAATTTGCTCCCCCACCTTGCGCATGAGAAAGCCTCTATGCCCAAGCAATGTGGGACTCCACATTCTTGGCAATTTTTCCAACAAATTCCAATACCAATAGGCACACTTTGAGCATCAATTTCTCATTCACCCAATTATCATTTTGAGCGTATGAATATATGATTTTGATCTCCTTGCGACGGAGAACATATATCCATCAAGATCAGTTACTTTTATAAAGTGAGTCCTACTCAAATTTGGACTTCAAAATGGCTCCTCATATGGTTTTTTCCAACATATTTTGGGGAAAAACTTTTGAAAAGTTCTGTGATATAGAAAATAGTGTAAAAATTTAAAATGTGTTCAGAAAAAAATATGCATAATGGATCCTATCTTATTCATCTCGTCAATATGAGCATTTTGATGTAAAAATCATCTTATTTCGATTTGAAATGAGAAAGTTATGAACTTAAAGTTTGAGTTTTTTGAAAATGGAAGAGAAGGAAAGTCTTATGTAGAGTTGAGATTTTGAAATCCAGATGGTAAAATATCATATGAAACTAGCACCCCTAAACGGACCCTAAGTTTTTTATCTCAATTTTTGTCTTTTTCTGAAAAATCGATAAAAATTATAACTAGATTTTAAAAAGTTAACAAACTTTAACCTAAAAATTTCATCTCAAACATTTGTTCCAAACGTACTATAAGCTTCCGTTTAGATCACCGATTGAAGTTGAAATTTATAAGTTGGAGTGATTGACTTTTTAAAAACGAGTTATAATTTTTGTTGACTTTTCAAAAAAATATTAAAAAAAAACAAATATAAAAATCGAGCTAAAAACGTAAACTTGATGTCCAAACAAACCATAAATTGATTTTTTTTAAAAAGGTTTTTTTTTTTATTTATAGAATACCACGTGACGAACTTAGAAAAGAGGAAGAAAGACACTGTTACTTGGGCCTTTTGTCCTTTTAAGAGTATAAAAAACAGTAAACTACAATAGATAATAGATACAAAAATTTATCTTACATATAAAGGTTTTAATTAAAACGTGAAAAAAAATATAAATATCTAATAATTGATGCTAAATAAGTTTTCTATTTTTATTTTTTAAAACGATATGTATCATAACACTTGTAACATTATAAAATAAGAAATAAAGATCACAATTATGCGAGATCAAAATCACAGTGCATTCAGTCTCCAACCCCATTCACGCTCCGTTGGACTAAATAAGTTGATTAGTTGACCGCAACATGCCAAAAATTTGCTTGTGGTCGCAGGTGGGAGATAACCGAATTGTTTAGGTGCCAACTAACAAAACGAAATTTCTGGTTCAAACCTACATATTAGGAGTTTATTGCCCTTAAGTTTGGGCAATAGGATCCTATTTAGAAAGCCAAAATTCATGAAACACAGAGAAATTTGGTTAGCATTATTGTTGTCAAGGCTCTTCCGGTGCGTGCTAAGTTATGGTTTCTTAGGAATAGGGAGACTCATGCTTGCTTGTTTTATGACTACTTTGCTTACGCACATTGTCATCATGCTCATTACATAATGGTGAAGTTCCACGGCGAGGAAGTTCCGGCAATGGGGAAGAGTTTCGTCTTCAAGGTCATTAAAAACCGCCGTTTGGAGCCAATGAAGGGGATGAAAGCAACTCCAACCGAGCGCCAAAATGAAATGAAACTTCATGATGACACCGGTTTTTGCTCTCCAATCCAGTGTAAAAAACGACACTATCTTGATGCAATTGAACATTGTGGAGAGAGCACAACCTTTTTCTATTTTTTAGTTTATTAAATATTTTTTTTAATAATAAAAATTGCCTAAAAAAAGTGTAATATTTTAAGTTTTCACACATTTTAACTCCAATCAATTAAACGCACAATTTCAAAACTCAACTCGGATTCAATCAAAATAATTCAAATTCTCCAACTCAAGCAAACCAACTAAATGCATGCTAAAAATATAATTCTTATAACAAGTTTTTCCTAATAATTAATGTATGCTATTGACGGTAAAAAATTCGTCAACTCGAAATTATCCTCACCACACATTACTCACAATGAATAGTAAAAGTAAATTTGTAAAAAAGTAGAGAACACGGTATATTTTATACAGGTTCACTGCAATCTCTTTGGCTACGTCGTCTTTTAGTGTTGGGAATTCACTATTTTTCAAAGAATTACAATGGAGAGCTCTTGGCTATGAAAAAAAAAAAAAATTTGTACCGTTCCATAGGGGAAAACGAACTTTATTTATAGACTCCATTTGGATGAGTACAAAAAATTCAAATAAATAAATAAAATTTAGTGAATATACCTAAATTGTAATTTGAATTGCTTCCGAGATGTCTGGGGAGAATAATTCGTGGTTTGTTGAATTTGAATTTCAAATACTATAGATTCTCTACCTCAAATCCCACAACTCTTCGGATTTTGCTGAGCTATCACTTTGCCTTGTTTGTGATGTCCTTGGTGTTTAGCACTGAAGAGTTTGCGCTTTGAGTGGAAATTCGGGGAAGTTATAAAAAATTATCTCTTCTGTGAGATCTAATCCCTGCCTCTCCCACTTGGCTAAACTCAATCTCTTCCTTTGGGAATAGCCTCTCCTCCTAGGTGTTAGATAAAAGCTTATTTCATTATTTATTTCTCTCACATGAGCAATCATGAATATGATCTTTTCATAAATAAAGAGTGAGTCTTGAATTATAATAGAACAATTTTGGCATTTAAATATCTTTTGGCTTGCACTGTTTTTTTTTATGTAATTATGCAATTATTTAAATTTTTTTTAATAAATTGTAACACCAACTTCCTCTTTTTCCCATGTGACAAGTACTTTTACTTCTTACACAAAAAGTACTTATTGGGTACTTGTGTTTTTTTTTCCTCTTTTATTTTATTTTATTTTATTTTATTTAAATAGCATATTGGGTACTTGTGTTATGGAAACAACAAACACGACAAATAAACAAAAACAAAATTAAACCAATTATTTTAACCCAAAAATGTATAACAAATAGTGAATTATTGAATGGAAGAACGTTCTATATTTCCTTTTGTTTTTCTTGTTTGTACAAGTTTTGGACAATGTAGAGCAAATGCCCATTTATTTTTTCAAATATCAAGTCCTATTTTGTTATTGTCTTTGAGAATGGTCGCAATCTTTCCCGTTTAATTGTTATCAAATAAATTATCTAGCATGTTCTCAACAAAAATAAATGTAGTCATAAGAAAAACCAAACTTACAGATGAAATAACATACTGATTTCAAACGACAATGTTTTTTTTTTTTTTTAAGAATTATTCTTATCTGTATCCTCTGAATTTTATGATCAATCTTATTTTATTTACTGGATTTTAAAAACTCTTATTTTACTCTTTGGAATTTGAATTTAACAACCACTTAACCACTTCTATCAAAAATTTAGTTAAATATAGACGGGAAAAAGTAAGTTAAGTATAATCATGTGGTCTTTTTTTGTTTATTGTTAGCAGAAATCCTAATAGAGTAAACCTGATAAAACTAATTTCCTTATTATTATATACAATTAAGTATGGTTAAATTCAAAGTTTAGAGGACAAATTGAGAGTGATTCTAATACTTCATTTGACATTTCAATTTATCTTCAACTAAACTGTACTTTTTTATCCCAGGTTTTATCTTTTTTTTTGGAAAATCAACAAAAATTATAACTAGTTTTTTGAAAAATTAACCAACTTCAATTTAAAATTTTCATCTTCAACCGGCGAACCAAATGAAGCATAAAGTTCAAGAGCAAATATGAAAATAAACCCTTATAAATTTTAAGCATGTGTTTGGTTAATTACTCCATCTAGACAATTCTAATTGTTTTTTGTCTTCTTTTTTTTTTTTTTTTTTTTTTTAGTTTTTAGTAAACTCAACTTTATTATATACATCTCAAATTCTAAGTTAAAAAAAATTTAAAAGTCCATAATTTTATTATTTCAAGTCGAAATGAGAATTTTTTTAAACAATTGTATATAATTTCGGAAGAAAAAAAAACAAAATCCATATTTGATTTTTTTTTTTTCTGAGAGTAATGCTAGGGACACAAACTTTAATCCCAACATTTTAAGTATCAACTTATGTGTTATATCTTTATTAGTATATACTTACCAATAAAAAAAAACAATAACTCACGTGTCATACAGATTGGTACTTAAAAGTTGGAATTAAAGTTAGTATCCTTTGCATTTTTCTTCCCCCCCCCCCCCTCCCCCTTTACATTTCAAATTTTTACTCTTAATTATTTTTTTACCAAACGCATAATTTTAAAACTCAACTCAACTCCGATTAAAACAACTCCAAAAACTCCAACTCGAGAGGACCAACCAAACAACATCTATGAGTAGAGGATCCGATCTTTATCTTTTATAATTAAGTCAGAAGTGAAATTGAATATGTTAAATTTTGTTATAAAAAAAAAAGGTTAAATTTTGATGGTTGAAGGTGTGTTTAAATTTTACTAAATGGAGTAAGTAATATGAACAACATAATATTCCCCTTTCTCCCTAAGATTTTTTTTTTTCCATTTTTTAAATTTTTTTGAATAAGTTTCTCCTAAAGATTGTTGGGTAATATTATTAGAAATAATTATACAAAAAGTCTATTTTAAGATATCATTTTAAAATATGTTTGTTTATTTGATAATATTGCATAAATGTTCATTTTCAAATAAACAACCAATTGTATTACCCATTTTGCCCTTTAATCATATTTAACATTATTTTCCCTCTTAGATTCATTATTTTTTTTCCTTATTGTTCAACATTTTTGTATCTTTATCTTAATGACTAGTTTTTTTTTTATTATAGTGATTGCTTATTAGTATGATTTAGGTTCTTTATGATAGTTGTTATGTTATTATGATAATTTATTTTTTATATAATTATTAGTATTGTTTTAATAGATAAGTCTGCGGTAGAGTCTCATTTATATATCCTATCGATATAGCTCCATTTTAAACTGTTACGATATAATCAAACAACTGAAATATTGTTTGTGCATGATAACTATAATGCATATTACCTCATAGTATTATACACTAAAAAATACAAAAAAAAAAAAAATCAAAGAAACTAAAAAAAAAAAAAATTGGCCGGCGACCGTCTATCGGCAGACACCTCCCACTCCCTGACGTTGACAAAGACCCCCTCCTTCCCCCAACCAGATCTGTGCCCCCTACCGACGATGACGAAGAAAATGCCCTCGGTTTGACAAAGGCTCCCCCCTCCCTCAAACCATATATGCCCCCCCCCCCCCCTCCAGCATCCTTTACCGACCAAATCCGGTTGCCCCTGCAACCCATCCCCCCTAAAGCGATGACGAGGCTCGCAACCTAGGTGACGGACCACCCACTCGCGAGCCCGAAGATCCTAGGCAATGACCTGTGACAGACCATGCGACGCCCATGACGACAACAAGCCCCCGACTCCACTGATGCCGAGCCACTAGTGAGGAGCTCCCAACCCATTCCCCCCCCCCCCCCCCCCCAAGCCTTTCATCGATGAAGGTCTGGTATTTTTTTTAATTATTTGTTTAATTTATTAATTAGTCTATAATACCATGAGGTAATGTGCATGATAGTTATCATGCACAAGTAATATTTTAGCTGTCCGATTACGTCGTAACGGTTTAAAAATGAGCTCTATCGATGGGGGTATATAAATGAGACTCTACCACAAACTTACCATGTTTTATAGACAGTTTCTAAAGTTGTTTTTTATTTTTAATTTAAATTTTTATAACAAGATAGTTTGTAAAGTTTAAATGTGATATTAAATTGTTTATTTCTTTATGGTAATTACTATATCATTATGATACTTTTTTAAATGTGCTATGTTTTTTTTCTTATGAAATTACTATATTATTATGATGTTCTTTCTTTATGATAATTGGTATATTATTATGATGTCTTTTTTAAGTTTTAAAGTATTTAGTACTTCTTTATAATATCCTTTTTTAAAAATATATTCACTGTTAATTTATCTTGATGACCAATTATTTATCATAATTCATGTTTTTCATATGTCATATAACTAATATCTTTTTTTTATATATAATAAATTAAGTAAAATAATCTTCTTTTTTTTCCTTTTATAAAAGATTTATTTAATCTGAAATGTTTTAGAGATTTTTTCTATCCTTTTTTTTATCAATTATTTATTTATTTTAATTCTTGATAAAAGGATAATATGATCTTTATTATAAGTATCAATTTAGATATTCATATAAAAAATAAATAATTTTTAATTTAGATAATTATGTAAATAACTCTATTTATTATTGTTATTATTATTATTATTATTATTTTTGAACCTCGAACAAGGCTTTCAACAGTACAAGAGCAGCAAATGTTAAAATAATAATAATAATAATAATAATAAAGTAGAGGGGCAATAAGTAATAACTAAATACTTATCTAATAATAAGTGATAACTAAGTACGTGCACCGTAAAAATCGATAATATAGTAGGAATATATATTGCACGTTTTGAGCAGTTATTTGAGCATATGTCAAAGGATAAAGGAAAAAGTAAAAACTTTATTACAGCGAGTATTTCACAATTATAGCCACTTGACCAGGCAAAAAATAAGGAGGAAAAAGAATATACCAAGAAAAATCTATTAGTGAAGTTTTATCCTGTTCGGATGATATATCTAATTTTAAAAATTGGAAAATTTTTGTAAAAGAATATTTCTCTCAATTTTTCTATCATTCTCATTTTAGAAAAGAAAATTATCTTATTTTTAAATTTATTTTCTATCCTATCATTTTAGAAAAAGAAAAGGAATTTTTTTAAAATCTTCTTATAATGCACAATTCCCAATATCATTTTTCTCATTTCAAACAACTTTTTGTTTTTAAGAAGAAATTTTTTTTACACATCCAAATACCATCTTCTTCTCAAAAAGAAAAACTTTCTCATTTAAAAATAAGAAAAATTTTTATTTTAAAAAATAAACACGTGATCTAAACATAGCCTTATTTTTTATTATTTTTTTCCAACCCCACAACCCCACTAAGAAAAATAGTAGATTATCCATGAAGTTATTAAAAAAATATATATTACTCGTTAAAATTATTATTTTGTCATTCCCAACAACAAAAAATTTTAATTAATCATTTTTTTTAATGATGATCATCAAACATTTTACAATATGTTGTATGATATGATTAGATACGTTTGCTTTAAAAATAATCGAGTACAAAACGGCTAATTAAAACAATGAGTAACATCAGACTCCATCAATAATGGTAGTTTGGTGATAAGAATGTCTTGTTTAGAGTAGTGCCTTCACTTCTACTAACTTACAGGGTTCGTTTGGATCGCAGGTTCAGTTTGAGTTGAGTTGAGATTTTTAAGTTTGTATAGTAAATTTTGTTGACTTTTCAGAAAAGACAAAAAACATGATGAGATTTGAGTTGTTTAGTTTGAGTTGAGATGGTGAGGCAAACGGAGCAACAGATTCGAGGTGTAATGCAGGCAAAAGTCTAGCATTTGACAAAAAAGACTATGGATCTGTTTGACATTGCTTTTAAAGGCTGCTTTTAGATTATTAAAGAATCTACAGCTGGTTATGGGTGTTTAGTAAACCCTGCTTCTGTCTAGCAGATTCTAAAAACTACTGCAGTACAGTAGAATTTAAGAAGCATGTCAGAGGTTACTTCTACATAGCTACTTTTGCTGCTCTTTTACAAATTTACTAAAATATCCTTAACAATAAATAATAGTTCTAATATACTCACTTTATTTGTTTACATACTGAACAATAAAACTATTTATTTAAGATTTATATATTATTTTCCACTTAAAAATAATTTCAAATTGTAAGATTGTAACTTATACTACCTTTATTTTGTCGTGTTTTTTTTTTAACAAAAAAGAAAATTATAATAATTTATACTTAATTTTATAAATTGTATAATTTATCGTCTTCAATAAATCTAAATTTTTAATATAAAATAAAAATTATGTATTCTATAATTCAGTGTGAAATTTTAACACGTTAGACAATAAATATGCATACTAGAGTATTTATTAGATAAAAATATGGTATGTACTTTTTAGTCATTATACGTTTGCATAATAATTTTATTTATAGTTTATCAAACACCTATAATTCTGCTTTTGGTATTCACAGTAACTTTGAATTTTTTTTTATTAAACGTCTATCTGTTTCTAGCCACAGTAACTTTAGACTTACAACACAACTATACAAAAATTTTCCACAGTATAGCAATGCCAAATTGGCTCTATATATACTATATGCTTTTGAAGTCTTGAGCTGATGGTTGTTGAAAGTTTAAGGGCCCGTATGAGACGTCGTCTCCATGTGGTATTTTACCATCTAAATTTTAAAATCCCAACTTTAAATCAAAATTTTCCTTTTTTCATTTTAAAAAAACTTAAATTTTAAGTCCATAACTTTCTCATTTCAAATTGAAATGAGATGTTTTTTATGTCAAAATGCTCGTATTGACGAGACGAACAAGATAATATCCATTTTACATTTTTTTTTCTGAACACATCTCAAATTTTAATACTATTTTTTATATCACAGAACTTGTTTAAAAAGTTTTCCCTCCAAATATACATTTACAACTCAACCTTTAAAACACCATATTCAGATATCCTCCCAAACGGACCCTAAAGTCAAGGATCATTGCCATTCTATCAATAATCGCATTTAAGTCAAGATGATGCTAGTTTGGGAGTGAGAAAAACACCACTAATCTTTTTTTGTTTCCTAACAAAAAGAAAAACGGGCAACATTCCACTTCCAAAGAAGAAACAAAATTTCTCTGAACATGCAAAGAAAATGCTATTGCAAAAACCCACCTTACATTGGCAAATAGAAAAACAACACAAAGTTACAAAACCCCAATATGTTGACCCAAGGCAAAATTAGCAAAACCGGTCAAAGAGTAAACCCAGAAAGGAAAAGAGTCCACTTAACTCTGTTTCCAAACACCTCCACCTCTCACCGCCCCTTTCTCTCTCTGACTCTACAATCAACATACTAGAAGAATAAAAAGCGGAAGCGCCATGCTACGACTCTCCTCATCTAGAGAGAGAAAGTTTAAGAGAGAGAAAATGTATGTGAGACAGCAAAGTGAGTTACCTTGGCACTTTTGAGCTCCTTTTTCTCTCCACATATACACACACATATACATATATAATTATATATATATATATATTCATTTTTCCTTTTTCACTGGTTTTGGCGCCTCCGGTTCTACTAGCCGCCCTTTCCTCGAACCAACCACTCTCTCTTTCTCTCTCCTCTTTCTCTCTCTCTCTCTCTCTCCAGATTCTTTGACGTCGAGGGTTCGATTCCCCACGAACGCAAATAACAAAACCAAACACAAATAAAATCCCCTCACTCTTTCTCTCTCTTCTTTCTCTCTCCGCTTGTTCTTTCTCTGTGCAAAGTTTCGTTGTCTCGATTAATTAAATTAATTTTACCTCAGATTGTTCGTCTTCTATTTCACGCTTCTTCTTCGTCTTCCTTCCCTCTCCCTCTCTCTCTCTCTCTCTCTCTTCTTTCTCTCTCTTACTTCTCTGAGCTCATCACCGTCTCCCATGGCTTCCGACAAGCATTTTTCCACAATTAAGGTAATTCCGAAGCGAAATTCCCTGCGAAACCCTAGGCTTTGAAGTTGATTTTTTTTTTTGTGCAAATTATTTCAATTTTTTGAATTTAGTTTAATTTTTTCTCCTGTGTACAGGGCGCAAAAGTGCTTATGGTTGGAGCGGGTGGTATTGGCTGTGAGCTTCTCAAGACTCTCGCTCTCTCCGGCTTCCAGGACATTCATATTGTGAGCCTTTTTCTTTCTGGATTTCTCTTATTTTACTAGTTATGGTGGATTTTTGGGGTTAGGTTTTTGTTTTTATTTTCCCTCCTTTTCTAGGTCTTCGAAGTTTCTCAGGTTTTTGAAAGGTTTATTTTTATTTTTTTGCTGGAAGTTTTCGGAGTTTGAATTACAAGTAAAATCGTCGTTGATTTAATTTTTTGTCCTCATAATTTATCTATTATGGTTTCCTTTTTTACATATTTGTTTTAATTTTGGCTTTTTCAAAGAAATTATTCTCTTGGTACCAAAACTTTCGACCCCTTGTTAAATTGTTTTGCAAAAGTTTAGCCTTTTCTCTCTCTCTCTCTCTTTTGGTTCAAATGATTTTTTTTTTCATGCCATGAACAATTAATGGAAACAACGCTGCGAACCGATCTTTAGATTTGATTTATCTTCACATAATTAAAGTCATTTGTAACATTGATGCTTAATGGTTTTTGTATTTGAATTTTAAAGGGGTGGGATTCATTGGTAAAACAAAAAGTATTATTTACGAATTCGATATCATGCAAGTGTGTTTACTTGTAATGTCTAAGCTATGCTTGCTTGTTTTTTGGTGGCCATGAATTTGATAATGGTGTAATTTCTGTTGAGATAATTTTCCAGCATTTTTAGTTTTTAGGAAGAGCATTTTTATACTTTGTTCTTGCTGTTTGTCTTTGTTAATCTGTTTATTGTAATTTGCAGATTGACATGGATACTATAGAAGTCAGTAACCTCAACAGACAATTTTTGTTCCGGCAGTCACATGTCGGACAGTCAAAGGCCAAAGTGAGTAGATTCTGAGCTTTGATCTGATTGAATTTGCATTATTATTGTTTTTGTCGTTTTAAGTGGTGATGAGAGTTGTCAACAGGTTGCACGGGATGCTGTCTTGAAATTTAGGCCTCACATAAGCATTACACCATATCATGCTAATGTCAAGGATTCTGACTTTGATCTGGACTTCTTTAAGCGATTTAATGTTGTGTTGAATGGACTCGACAACTTAGATGCAAGGCGACATGTTAATCGTCTATGCTTAGCTGCTGAAGTTCCTTTGGTAGAAAGTGGAACTACTGGGTTCCTCGGACAGGTAAATACTTGCCCAGCAGTTCCTTTTCACCTCATCCTTCTTTGCCTTATTTGTGTAAATGTTCCTTGGTTTTCCTGGGGAGGTGCTTGTCTGACAAGTTTTGTGGTTTAGGTTTAAAATTCTCTGATAAATAATTGCTATGTCAAACTTACGAGAGATATGACTGTTTTGTTTCTTATCAGCCAAAGATACCTGAATTTAGGAGGGTAAATTACGGTTCATTTACATGGCACGTGAAGAGGGTCAAAGGGAAAACTATTTAGGATCATTCTGAGGCCTTTTTTATTAATTTTAAAATAAAGTTGATACTTTATGTTTACTTTATTATTATTATTATTTATTTAATTTTTTTTTTTTTAAGAAATGCCTATTGTAGGAGGGACCAATATGATGACAACCCTGCTTTCTGCTACAAAATGTTGGTCAATAAAAATGTATGTTATTACTTTGAAATTTAAATGTGATGGTGGGTATGTGCTGACAATATGAAAGAGAGTGACTGAGTGAGTGAAACTTCTCCAAATTGTTCAAGTAATGGACTTGTTTGAACTGTGAACGTACAACATGGGAAGGAAATGAGTTGTTTATTAATGAGGATTTGATGGCAGATATAAGTTAATCTAATGAAAGACAGGGAACCAAGTCCACCAAGTTCTTTCACATAAAGAATTCTATAACCGTTCTATTCACATAAAGTCGTTCTTTCACCAAGTTGTTCTATTCGGTAAAGGGATATGAATGTGTTGAGGTTTTATTTCTATAATTCTGTTTGAGTTTCCATTGTGAGCTTGTTATTGTCTATATGTGCATTGATTTGCAACATCGTTTCTATGTTTTCTTTTTCATGTGAATTGCAAGTATCTAGTCTCACATAAGGATCAATATTAAATGTATATGTTATCTATTTAAATAAAACAGATGGACTTAAACTTTCAGTGCATGGCATAAAGTTTCAAATACCAGTAATCATGTGCTTAGATCAGCTTTAGACGGAACGCAGGCTGACTATTCTTGATTTGTCAAGATTTTTGGATGATCATTTGCACAAACATCAATTTATTGTCCCTTTTAACCTGTGTCAAAATTGTTATACAACGTATAAAGTTTGAATTTTGAATACAAATTACGTGTGTGGGTTTTGCTATGAATGATTAATATAGGTCTTGATATTCATCGTTTGCATGTCTTATCATACTAGAAGTTTACTTGTCTCTGTCTGTAATGATACTCTCTCATTTCACACTTGTGCATCGGAAACAGGTCACGGTGCATGTTAAGGGGAAGACAGAGTGCTATGAGTGCCAACCTAAACCTGCGCCTAAAACATATCCTGTGTGTACCATTACAAGTACTCCATCAAAGGTATTGATATATGGTTCTTTCTTGCCATTCCCTTGAATTTTCATTTCTGCATGGATTCTATTAGAAGACTCACACTTGCTTAATAGTGACTTGCTGAGAATTAATGTTAGAGGTTTCTACTTCTGTAGTTTGTTCACTGCATTGTGTGGGCAAAAGATCTTCTCTTTGCAAAGTTGTTCGGGGACAAGAATCAGGAGAATGATTTAAATGTTCGTTCCGGTGATACTTCTAGCTCATCAAACCATGTGGAAGATGTATTTGAACGCAGAAATGATGAAAACACTGAGCACTATGGGAAAAGAATATATGATCATGTATTTGGTTATAACATTGAGATAGCCTTATCTAATGAGGAGACATGGAAAAACCGTAACAAACCGATGCCTATCTACACTAGAGATATCCTTGATAATGAGCCAACTCAACAAAATGGAAATGTGGAGAAAAATGGTGGAACCAGTGATCCATCTTCAGTGTCTGCGATGGCATCTCTGGGTATGAAAAATCCACAAGATATATGGAGTCTGAAGGAAAACTCAAGAATATTTATCGAGGCTTTGAAGCTTTTTTTTCTGAAAAGAGAAGAGGTCAGTTTGCACTCTCAGTTATTGGATAGAGCTCTTGGATCTATTAAGGTGTCTTCTTCTTTTTACCTCTAGTCATGTGAAATGTGGATTATGAATATGTCTAAATTATTGGGGTGTGAACGTTTGACAGGAAATTGGGAATCTGACATTTGATAAGGACGACCAATTAGCCGTGGAATTTGTTACTGCAGCTGCAAATATTCGTGCATCTTCTTTTGGGATTGCTTTGCATAGTCTTTTTGAAGCTAAAGGTATTGCTGGAAACATTGTTCACGCTGTTGCAACAACCAATGCAGTAATTGCTGGGTTGATCGTTATTGAGGCAATCAAGGTGCTGAAGAATGATTCGAAGAGTTACAGGTGTGTGAAGTTATCTTTTTCTCTGTGGACTGTGTTTTTCCTATTCATTTTCAAATTTGGATTGTGGATCCTGTTACTATTAGAATTTTGTTAATCCTGTTTCTCTCAATTTGTTGAGACAGAAGTGTCATGTTTTCCAGAGTCTATGTTGTGTAGGTTTAGTATTCTTTATTTACAGTCGCATCCATCTTTAAATGGACTTCAAGAAAGCTAAAGTCATAATGATATAGATATGGTGATGGAGAAAAAATGCTTGAATTTTCTTATATAACTTGTGAATGGTATACAAGAGGCAATTTTATCGTGGTGCAAGCATTTGGTTTTTGAGCTCTGTTTGGCATGCATATAAATTTGATTCGTAAACTTCTATTGATAGCAATCGTAATGTTTTATTTCCTTCTGGATGACGTAGAAACTGTTATGTTACAAGTGATTATGGAAAATGAGTACTGATATTTGTTAGATACGCATATCAAAAGGCGGAACTTGTCCAATATTTGAATCTTGCTGCATGGTTGTTCGGTCTGGTCAATATATTTGTTTTATAGTGATGTGACAAAATTTAATGAAGTCATAATTTAATTAACTTTTTGGCATATATGTGGAACAGCTGTTTTTATGCGTACATATTTGCTTGGGTTGCGGGTTTTCTTTACATCCTTTAGAATCTTTGTGTAGGATGACATATTGTCTGGAACACCCATCAAAAAAGATGCTACTCATGCCAGTGGAACCCTTTGAACCCAACAAGTCTTGCTATGTTTGTTCTGAGGTAAGTTAATTTTTCAACATTCTGGGATATTTTTGTTGACATCCTCGAGCTATTATTTTGATCCATTCATCTGCATTATGATTAAATGCAGACACCTCTGACACTCGAGATAAATACCAATTGTGCAAAGTTGAGGGATATTATCGAAAAGGTTGTAAAGTCGAAGCTTGGGATGAACGCACCATCTATCATGCATGGTACGGAGGTTCTCTATGAAACGGGTGATGATCTTGACAAAGACTTGCTTGCAGCTTATGCTGCAAAGGCTGATAAGGTATAATTCTTTCTTTGGTCTAAAAATGTCCTTCCGTGCTCTTCTTTTTTCTGAATCAGTGTGTATCTCTCCTTTCCCCTTATCCCTTTTTTTTCTTCGAATAAATTCTTAGGTGCTGTCTGAGCTTAATAGTCCAGTTATTGGTGGGACAATGCTGACTGTTAATGACCTTTATCAAGAACTGCGCTGCAATATCAATATAAAGCACAGGTTTTTCTCTATCCTTCATGTCTCTCTATGGTTACACTGACATTTGAACTCGAGTTATATATTTTGAGCATGATGAAGTGCTAGTTCAACATTTCTTGATTTGCTTATTTGTACGTACCATATGGATGGTATTTCTACAAGCTGCCTTTTAAATTTGATATTACATTAATCAGGGAGGAATTTGATGAGGAGAAGGAACCTGATGGACTGGTCCTTTCGGGATGGACTCAAGCGCCATCTTTAGTGGAGAACAACGGCAACAAGTCTGTTGACAATGCCGGAAGCACATCAGAAGCATCGACATTGGAGGTTGAAAAGGATGATGAGATAGAAATTGTTGCAGGAAAGAAGAGAAAACTCTCTGAGGATGTCATTCCGAGCAATGCTGGGGGATCTAAAGGCAAAAATAAACTCGAAGTTCTTGATGACGAGGATGATGAAGACCTTATCATGCTTGATGGAGATTCTGGCGGCAACAAGAAGATACGGCATCAATAGTTCGAGCTTCATTCCTGATTTTGTACAATTAGGGAGGAACACTGATTCATTTGGTGCTGATAATTTATTTTTCTCAGGACATATTTTGTAGTCTTCTGCTTGAGTTAGGAGAGGAAGGGAAAAAAAAAAAAAAAGAGGAAGAATTAATTGGCATTTCTCATTTTCCCTTTTTTTGTTGTTTATCAGTGTAACAAAAATGTGTATTCTTCCTTGGCTCAATTAACATAGAGAGGGGCAAGTAGTGTTTGACCGTAGAAATTCCATTAACTTTATGGGAAATGAACTTGAAATGAGATCTGTGATGAAATGACCACCTATAGCCCTATCATATGGTATATATTATTATAGTCCTCTCCTTTTAACATGCTTCATGAAAGTGAGATAAAGAATTTTACGGAACTGCTGTTTTAGTGGTTGGATTAGTTTTTTAATGGTCTGACGTATGTTTAGAACAGTTTTGTGTTTTGAGTATGGATAATTATAAATCAGATCGTTAAAAAATTTAAGAATCTTGATTGGTTGGTGATGTTGTTTTGTTTGAAAAATGCTCTGAAGAAAAATTTTAACGGTTTTGAGTTTTAGACCACAGTTGCTATCCATTATGGTCCTTGTTCTTCGTAGAACATTTTCTCAAGAAAATTAAAGTCCACAGTTCCTCAGAAGGTCGAACAGGCACAACATAAAATGTCAAACATTTTCTTGACAATTTTACTTTTATATAGAGTGGCGATCAATATTTATGATCCTTTCTTTCTTCAACAAAAGTAAAAATAAAAAAAAAAAAAAAAAAAAGACAAGACCAATCCATTACAGACAATTTTACAAACATGGAGACATCAAAACTTTGGATAAAACAGTACTTGCAATACACACATTATTTTATTATACATCATAAACTAGATTTCCCATTTGAAAAACAAAAATTGACATTTATTTTTTCATCTTCATCACTACTTATTTACACAGCAACATGGAGAAGCAGCAGTCGCAAGAACAATTGAATCGCGAGGCGACGAACAGTTTTTCTTTCTTTTTTTCTCGCTCGGAAAATATGAAGTTCTCACACCCCAACACAAGGGGGGGCACATTGGTTGGTACTAGAAATTCTTCGACATGGATATGAAGGAATGACATTGTCAAGCAACTCCTTGTTCCTCTCCGAGTATTTCTTCCTCTTCTTCGCATCAGAGTGTTCCAGTTTCTTCAGATCTTCCACGCTATGAACTTCCTCCATGCACGTAAACGACCTCGATTTCCCCGAGTAATACCTCGACAAACCTTTCCTGCTAAAAAAAAAAAAAAAAAAAAAAAAAAAAAGAACATGTTAATAACCAAGAAATAGGAAAATTATAGTATTCTATTAATCAAACATCAAAAGAAAGAAAGAAATTCATACTTTAATGGGAGATTAGTTTTAAGCGTGTCCATGTCGAAACTCGTTTTGTTTTCGGAATTCATAGCTATATTATATAGAGAAAGGGAGATGAATAAGAAGAAGAAGAAGGTATACGTATAGATATATAGACAAATATCATATACTGAAAGAGGGATTAAAAAATATGGAAGTTGAGAGTTTATATAGTCTATATATATATATATATGTACATAAATACAAACGTGAGGAAAAGGGCTGTGAGATAATTAGAAAATGAGGATAAGACCGCACACGTGATGGGGTAAACGTTGGGGGGGAATTTGGTTCGAGAAAAGTGGATTGTTTTGGAGCCTCTGAAAAGGGCACTTTGGGGGTGTGAATTGTTTGTTGTTGTTGTTATGTTTGGTTTAGGATGCAGATGCGAACTTCACCACAATCTTATCTACTTTCCCTCTTGTTCATTCGCCTATATCTATATGGCTCAAAAGTTTGCCTTATAACCCCCTTTTTTCTTTTTTCTTTTCTGTGTGGGGCACCTTATGTATGGAAATTGGAATAGACCTTTTGGCACCCTTTTTGTGATTGATTTTGATGCAAGTGTTACAAAAGCTCTTATCTCTTGTGTCTGTCATCCTCAATCATTTAATCGCAAGTGGGACTAGTTGTCGTGAAAAAAACCCGATCTGTCTTGGGGTTGGATAGTTTTTTTAGTTTTTTTAGTTTTTTTTTTTCTTCGAGATACTTCTGTAATATGACATGTATTTTTTTTTTTAATTCTTATCCGCGGAATATATATATATTTTTTACTTATGAGATTAAATTTCAATAGTTAAATTTATGAGTGGGACCATTTTTATGTTAAATGGTGATTTTTTTTTTTTTTTTACGTGAATGCTTTAAATCCAACTGTTAAAAGTTTATCTGACGGTTAAAAAAAACTTCTTATATCATTAAAGCAGAGCGATGTGGCATATACACTAGAAGTACCCTTTTTTCTTTTGAGAGAATACAGAAAAAAATACTTGAAAGCACTAGTATTAATTCGACACGAAATATCAGAATTAATAATGGAGTCATATTCAAATCAGTGGGGGCATCCCCACTCATATTTTTGAAAATTTGTTTTAGTCCTGAATTTTTGTAAAAGTTCCACTGTGCCCTTGTTTATAAGGAAAATTACATCTACGCCATAGAATAATTTTTACTTTTAAATTTTATGTGGAATTTAGTTATGCATCTATTTTATAGAAAAACCTTTTTTGTTGTGCCTATATTTAAATATTTAAATATATAATCATCTTGTTTTAAGGAAAAAATTCTCTAATTTTTTTAGCACTCACATTGAAATCATTTTCTAACTCCATCTCTTATCAAATTAATAAAAATTACACCGAAAAATATGATCTTGTCAATAGGTCTACTTTAAATTAAAAAAAAAATTATGTCCAATATCGTGGGACCTATTTTTGTGTTGGAATACAGTGTACTAAAACACCTAGCATTGTCCATAAGTCATGACTAAGAACGTGACATTTATCGATTTATCGAGTTGGTTATTGGAAAATCATCAGCAAAAAAAAAAAAAAAAAAAAAAAAAAAAAAAAAAAACTATCTGATTGTCAATGAAAGCAATTTATTAGAGGAAAGAGAGAGAGAGAGAGAGGAATAGATCCGACCAGTTGAGTCCATGAAAAATGTGACTTCATTTTAGATCTAATTTCAAAGATAAGCATGTGCGGGTATGTACTACCATTACTGCTATCAATAATTATTAGTATTGTATCATATTAAAAGCATTAGATAACGTGTACTTTTTGAAATTAAGGGGCGATTCTAAATCTATATATATATATATATATTATGAAATTAAGTATGAAATTATAGATAGGCCGTTACAACCACATAATATAATGCTTTTAGATGTTACTTTTTTTTTTCCGACACTTCTATTTGTAGTCTTATCTCAAATCATAATCTGGTTGATAGATTTCTAGAACCTTTATCATAAATAATGTCCCAAGTTTTGAAAAATTAGGGGAATGATTTATTTTTTTAGTTCTCTCTCTATCTTTATCAAATAAATTTTTCTTCCTAGAAGGTTTTTTTGTTCATCTTCATCTTCTCCATTTTCAAATTCAGAGCCATCTTTCTCTAGGCGTTCAACGGAACAAGGGAGAAAACAACCACCAAAAAGAGAAGAAAGATAAGTGGAGATAAAAGTGATTACATGTTATTTAAAAGTGGACATTTTTTAATTTAATAAAACTTAGGTCATTTACCAAAAGTTTTTGCACGATTTATCCCAAACAAATAAAAAAACACAAACAAAAATCAGTTTGGTTCATGCTATACTTGTGTTAATTAAATTTAACACTAATCATGATGTATGATAAATTTAGTATCAATTGTAGAAGTATTTTTATAAAATAATTAAAAAACAAACACCACGTTAACTATAAAGAGAAATTATTTTTATTTTTAAAGAAACAAAAAAATTCCTTACAAACTTAGTTAACATTAAATTTATTTTATCAACCCTAAATTGTATACATAACTACATGAAAATTTCAATGGAGGATTTATGTGAAACAAAAAATAAAAGAAAGCATGTCTCTCGAAGAGCCAATAACTATTAAAATATGCATTTTTAATTTTTTGATTCATTCGTACATATATATATATATATTTTGCTTTTAGTATTTGAAAATAACTCTTTGCGATTTTTTTTTAAATTCATTTTTTCTTGTTAGGTTCGTTTATGTGATTCTATACATAAATGTTATTTTTTAAATGCAGGATGCTGTCATGGACTATATATAATAATATATTCAATACCGAGATCGTAAAAGTTTTAAAATTTTGTATCCCTTTAGATATATGACTTTATTCTATTTGATTTTGTCAATCTAATTTCTAGCTTTTCAATTCTTATTGTCAGACCATGAATTTCCTATTTTTTAGAGATATTTTTAGGGATACTTAATGTTTACTTTTTGAGAATGAAAAAGTAATTTTTTCTTATTTAGATTTGTTAGTTTATTAAACAAAAAAATTAAAGTTAAAATGAAAATTAGTGTATAAGACAGTTAAACATGATATTACATAAAAAGTAACTAGTATGGGAGAGTTAAACATGATTTATGTTAGGAAACATTTATTATGTGCGGGTATTTATTAATATTATGGGCGTAAATATAACCATTAAAAAATGTCTTTGTTAATAGTATAACTATTTCTGTTATTTTAGTCTTTTTGCTTCAAGGAGTAGGGTTATTCATTTCCCAAAATAAGGGCCTTGGTAATTTAAAAATGTGCTTTTGCAGAAGCACAGTCTCTTCATCTTCTTCTATAACACCATTTCAGATTTGTGCATTTATCTCTAATCATGTGGTTAGAGTAAATAAAGCGAGCAATAAATCTGGGTAATAGTTGGAAACAGTAAAGATCCGAAGTCTCATTTATAAGTAGCAATGGAGGGAGGATAATCATTTTCATTTTTTTATTTTAATTTTTCTGTATCCACAAGTTAAAGCTCTCAAATATCCATCAATCCAATTCGGAATTATTCGTCTAATAGACATCTCTAGATACTGCCCGAGCTATAATAGTTTTAGTTTTATCGACCTCCAATTAAACAAGTATATTGATGGTAAAAAATTCAAATAAGAAGGCGAAAAACATTAACATGTTTATTTAAGAAGTTGTTTCCGCAATTTTCTTATTTAGAAACCTCTAGGCAAGAAACCCGTCCCCTTATTTGAAGCTAAAAAGAAACAGGCCATTCATTGAAGGAAGGAAAGAAAGAAACATACCAAATAGTTTACAATTTGAAATTTGTACAACATGCGGCAGTGTCTACCTGAACATTGGTGCAACTCAAGCATTTCTCAACGTACGATTTGATCGGAACGGCACAAAAATAAACTCCATTGACAGTGTGCGAGAACCAGGCATATGCAGAACAAAATGCCACAAAAACACCCTAGCTAGACAACATGTACGAAACTTGATCTCGTAAACTAGGCCAAAGAACAGTATTAAGGAGAGAAGACGGCTTTGATCTTTCAATGTTGGATTTTGCAAGGGCTAAAGGAAAGCTTAAATGTAGTGTTTCGATTAGCCGGCGCAGGTTACCGAGTGAGATCTCGTCCATACTCTTCTTGTTGTTCTCCGTGATGTGAAGATTGAGAGGCATGGACCGGAAATTTAGCTCATAGATATCCAGTATGTCTTTATTATATATTCCTTTTCTTTTCCATAATTTTTGTAAAACAATATGTCTAATTCATTAGTTGGTCATGTAACTTGTCAAGTCCATAATACTATACAATCTTCAAATGCTTCAAGTGCTTAATTGTCTAACGATTATATACCCGTCGATTCTGAACGTGAGGGATTCGAACTCTTGAGTCTAGATCTTAACATCAGGGATAAAGATGTGGATTTATCGTTAAGTTTATCTCGGTCGGTTCAATATTATTAGAAGTGATTAAAAAAAAAGGAAGTAGGATCAGAAGGTTTTCTAGTTTGTCAATTGTAACACCAAACTTTCAAAACACAAAAAAATTTGCAATGACAATCAGAAGCTTCACTTTTCATTTGGAGTTTGCTCTCTGACTATCTCTATTTACTTGCATTCTTTTCTACAAGTCAAAAAAATTACAAAGCATTTCTGCTTGACACTGCTAATATAAAACCAACACAAATAATATTACAAATATATAAACACACATAGTACTTTAGATTTTCTTCACGACCACATGAACCAAAATACCCACATACCCACATATGTTGAACAGATCAAAAGAATGGAATTTCAAGAAATACTAAAAAGTACAAACAACACATAACAACTTGAGAGTGAGCTATATATATATATATATATATATATATAAATATTAATATATATTTAAAAACCCACCTCAAGAAGAAAACAGAAAAGTGATTGTTGTAGCCTCCACATGATTTTTTTCCCCCCTTCATTATTCATTTATTTTAATTACCTACCATTGAGATTTGCAAATTGTGCAAACATGGCAGTACCAGAATGCTCATCAATGGCCTGAACCTCGGCCGGACCCTTGCTCTCCTCCGGCAACGAGACGGGCCGGTTCTCAGCTGCCACAGAAGGCGAGGCTGCCGCCACTGAGGAGGAGGAGGAGGAGGAGGTGGAGGAAGAAGAAGAAGGAGAAGAGGACTTGCCCTCCTCGTCTGCTTTTCCCTGAGAGAAAGCCTCCTGAAGCTGCAGAGCATACTCCAAATTCCACAGCACATCTCCCATTGTAGGCCTGTCCACTCCATGCTCAGCCAAGCACTTCTCGGCGGCCTCCGCGAACTTCTTCATCGATTCGGGGTTTATCGTCCCGACGAGAAGAGGATCAATGATCTTGTCTATCAGCCCCTTTCTCTTCCACTGCATTGCCCAATCGGCCAAGTTCACCTGTCGATGATCGAAATCGATCGGAAAAAATTAAGCACTTTTCAATTCAACTCGAATCCAAATCTAAATTTTCAGTTTTTAAAAATCCGTACTAAATCCAATTTATGATCTAAACAGACACTAAATTAGTAAATTACGCACAGACGCAAAAATCGAAAGTGATGAAACAATTTATAAACATCAACATCAAGAAGTCCTCATTACCTGTTCTCTTGGGAGCTGAGGATTAATGGCGGGCCTAGCGCAAAGAGCTTCGAGCAACACGACGCCGAACGAGTAAACATCGGATTTGTCCGTCAATTGTTGTCTCCTAAAGTATTCCGGATCCAGGTACCCAAAACTTCCCTTCACAGCGGTGCTAACATGGCCTTGTCCCATGGGAGCATCCTTGGAGAGGCCGAAATCGGCTACCTTGGCGGTGAAGTTATCGTCGAGAAGAATGTTGGTCGTCTTTACGTCTCGGTGAATGATGCCCTGAGCCGTCCCGGTGTGGAGATAGTGAAGCCCCCGGGCCGCTCCGATGCAGATTTCTAGCCTCTTCTTCCATGAAAGATGGGGCAAGTTCTTGCCGTAGAGATGGTCTCTGAAGGGGCCGTTGGACATGAACTCGTAGACGAGGATCATCTCCGAGTTCTCGTCGCAGTAGCCGATGAGAGACACCAAGTGACGGTGGCGGAGCTTGGACAGCATCTGAATTTCGGTCTGGAACTCCGTGATGCCTTGCTCCGACTGCGGATTCCCCCGCTTGACGGCGACTTTAGTCCCGTCGTCGATTTCAGCTATGTAGACGTTTCCGAACCCGCCGACTCCGATTATGGCATTGGCATCGAAGTTCTTGGTTGCTTCTTGTAGCTCAGCAAAAGAGAAGTATCTGTAAAAGAAAGGGACGGGAAAAAAAAAAAAAATCGTTAATCGTTAACATTTAGGAGATATAGACTTCCCAAATACCTTTTTTTTTGTTAAACAATGTTAGAAAATATCAGTGAGTCTCACAATATGAGATCTATTAGTGAGATTTATCTCTCTATTAGTAAGATGTTTAATATTAATGATATTCTAAAGTATTTTTCTTCTTTATTGGTTGAAAATTTACATATACATATACATGTAAAATATTTGGACACAATAAATATGAAACACTATAACGAAAAGAAACGCTATTACTATTAGAGGACGAGTCTCAATAAATTACATATCGTGAGACCTACATTTTTCGAACTAAATCCAATGTTATATCATGTGTGAATATCTATATATAATACTTAGGTATGCATAACATAATTATTAATAAAATACGGGTTTTATTGATAAATCTCTTATTGTAAGACTCATGTTTTATGAACAGGTATTCGGGTTACCTAGCATTATATCGTGCGCGTATATCTTCATGTATAAACACTTGGACACGATTAGTGTGAAACATAATTATTAACAGAAGCGAGTTTCATTGATAAATCTTGAGACCCACATTTCGTTCACACATTACGTGTATATATTGCTCGGGTTAGCTGGCATTATATTATGTGTGTGTGTGTGTGTGTATGTATATGTATATGTATATACCTTCCGAGGCCGGGTGTGGAGGAGTAGAAGGTGGACTTATGAGACGCAGAGGCCTTGCTGGACATGAAGCTTGTATCACTCGCATGAACCGGAAGCAGCCATGATGAGAAGCTGTTCCTCTTCTGCCAGTCCTGAGGCCTCTTGTGCCACTTGATCACCATCGCCCCCAGCCCGACGAACGCCCCAAACATCATCGCGAACCCGACCGCCGCCACCGTCCCCCGCTTCGAGCCCGAGCTCTCCTTCCTCCCGTCCACCCCAAACTCCCCGTCCAAACTGTCCACCGTGTTGCTCATCTTCATCACCTCCAAACCATTTAGAATTGCATTCAAATCTCCCGATCCCAAGTTCGACGGTCCGACCTGGACCGTAATTAGCCCGTCGGACACCAATGAGGAGTTCACCACAATGTCCTTGTAATAAGGAACCGCCAGAGCTCCCATGGTGTGGGACAAGTCCAAGTCGGAAATCGCCATTTTTCCGTTGATGTAAACGTTGAAGTAAAGATTGTTCAATGCCTTGCTAACAATGTCGCAGAAATGCAAACGCAATAGATATCCAAACGCCGTGTCAACCTCAAAATTCCATGTCACATTGAACTTAGGCTGGTTCACATTCGCCTCCGCCATTTCAACCAACGTCGCGTAGACAATTGGCGGTGCGATAAGCGGCGAATTAGTCCCTCCCTGCGGGTATTTCACCACGCTCGGCGCCACTGAAACGGTCTTCGCCAGGCTCTTGGCCTTGAGAAAGGACTCGTCGTTGCCCCAAGTCCTTCCCAGCGTGTCGTTGGCCGATGTCACGAGAGGTCCTCCCATGTTAAGGCGGTAAACGGTCTGGAACGCGAAGGCGAACAGCCCGGCGTAGTTTCCTACGGGGAGGAGATTCGTCGCGGAGTCGGCGATGAGCTCGTCGGGCGCCGAGACGACCTCAATTGCGTTGATGAACGCGGCGGAGTTCTTCTGTGGAGAGAATTTGATCAAAAAATGCGGGTCTAATGCGTTGATTAAGTACTCCTTGAAGACGGGCTTGGTCGTGTTGTTGACATTGAAGCTATGGAGGAGGACGTACTTATCGGTGGCGACGGTGAACGTCGCCTTTTGGAGGTCGAAAACGGTGTTGTTAATGGGGAAAAAATGTAGCCGGACAAAATGGAAGCCCGGCCGGGTTAACGGGAAGGCATACGTCGCTTCCTGGACGAATATCCTAGCCGTTAAGTACACCGGGGACGGGACATCGGCGGAGGGCTCGCCGGAGATCTTGTAGTCGTCTTCGGCCTTAAGGTACTGCGACGCTTGCTGCTCGGTCTTAAAAACTCTGCCGTCCGGCGATGTCGCCGTCGTGGTAGCGCCGCAATCTACAAGAAAATTGTCTTGCGGGACGAATGCGGCGGCAGAAGCGGAGGCGGAGACGGAGACCAAGAGGGTCAGGGCAACCAGGAGGACAGCCATAAGGGGTTGGGATAGCAAAGCGGAGGATATAAAAATGTGAATTTTGTTACTATTGTTATTACTACTATTGGAAGTGGTAAAATTATTGGTTGTGTTTTTATGGTTTGTTTTGGGTGTTTGTTTTGGGTGTTCTCTTTTCTATCTCCTCCATCCCTCCTGGGAAAGGAGGTATTGGGTTCAAGAAAAGAGGTTTTTTTTGTTTAGGCCAAGAGAAACGTAAAATGGAATAATTGTCTTTTGCGTATAACTCTCATTTTTTCCCCCCGGTACAATTTGCTAACGGTAAAGGCCATTAAGGCAACTGTCTGAAGGTCCTCCTTAAGTCATGGCTCCTTGTTATTAGGATTGTCAATTATTAACCTTCACATCTATAGGTTTGTTAGAAATCTAACTAATTACTTTTGCACCTCAAAAATATTGAACTTATTAATTATTATTATTTTATTCCTAGAAGAACATTTTCTATTAGTTAAGAATAATTAGTAGATTTTTTTTTTGTACCAATACCTCCTGAATTATTTAAATTTGACAATGTGGTCCTTTAACTAAAAATTGTGGCAATTGACCCCTTGAACTTGACAATTTGTTGCAATGTTAATCTCTCTGATAACATCCGTTAAATCTTGGATGTTTTTTGGGCACATAAATTACACTGGACCTGCTTTTAAGGGGTGTGGTTGGTCAATTTGTTCAAATTCATTTTTAAAATTTAAAACTTACTGAAAGAAAATTGAGGGAAAAAAAAAACTGAAGATTTGCCATTTTTCTTCTTGTAATTCTAGTTTTGAGTTAATTTGTTTATCTGAATTTTTGGGTACAATGCTTCCCAATCAAAATGGTTATCTTCATCATAATATCAAACACTTTATGAGTAACATCCAGATCACTAGATTTAGCATAAAAAAGCAAGGATAACAGCCCAAATATAATCTAATCCATGGCCACAAACCACCTTGTGTGAATGAACTCATTTTTGAAGCCCCAAACAGAAAATATCTAACATCTAGTGATGGATGTCCATTGTTGTTGTGAGTGATTGGATGCCCATGGTTGCCTTCAGGTGTGAGCAAAAAAAAAAAAAAAAAAAAAAAAAAAAAAAAAAAAAAAAAAAATCCAACCTTAGCCCTGCCCTGTGATTCCTCCCACACCTGTGAGATCCGACATCGCATAGGCCCCACACCCTTCGTGAGATCCGTCGGCGTCGCAGCAACTTCCCACCCCATGCCAGATTTGATGTTCCAACAAAATCACATTTGCAGCTCTTTCTTTTCTTCTCTTTTCTTGACCAAATCTTGCAAGTATTTTAATTTTCAACAGATAAGATGGGATGAACAATGGCAATCATGGAAGGTGAAGGGAAAGTGCTGGGTTTTTTCTCACCAAAGAAATCAATTTTTTCTTTTGTTAATTTCCAATTTTACCCAGAGAAATGGTGCATGTAAGCAGCACATGGATCATTCCATCCAAAAGTTTTTAACCGTGTCACTGATTGGACTAGTTGTCCAAGAATCCCAAATTTAGGGGTCTGATTGCCATGATTTTAAGCTCAAGTACTAAATTGCTAAATTTAAAAAGTGCAGGAGGTATTTATACAAATAAGTATAATTAGTATTAAAAGACGAGGTTTCTCAATGTTAATTTTTGAGATTTATTCCTTTTTTTTTTTTTTTTTTTCTCTCTCTTTTCTTCGAACAATTGACTTCTAATCTTTTCAAACTTCTCCCAACAAAAAAAAAAAAAAAAAACACACACACACACACAAAGATTTTTCTATAGCCACTGAACATGTCCACTTAATAGTTTCCTTTTTAATTTTCTCTTTAATCTCAATTTCTTCCAAAATAATTCATTTGAGAAGTATAAAGAAAAAAGAAAAAGAAAAAGAAAGAATAGTATATTAATATTTAGTTATTTGTTCTTAATCTACTTCAGATTCGACCTTAATTCTTTTAATTCCATTTTTTTTTTCCTTTTTGAGGTGATGAAAAGTTTGGACGTTTAACTTAAGCAGGGTTAGTACTCATTTTTTCGTTGTCTCTTTATTTGTTTTTGTTATTGATATTGATCTTGAATTCTGTTCTGAGTTTTGTACTTTAATTGGGGTGGTTCTTACCGATTAAGAACAATTTTCAGTGAAATTTTATTTGTTTCTTTTGTTTGTCTTTCTTTGTGGTCTCCATTTTTGTTAGTTAAGTGATTTATTCAAGTGTAAAGGGTAGGCTTTTTTGCAATGTTTTGTTTTGTTTTGTTTTGTTTTTTTTTTTGTTTTTAAATAATAATTAGCTTTTTTTGCTATGTTAGAAGAGAAGGTTATTTGGACCTCGACATTGATATTTTAATTTTTGGACATTCTACGTTTTTATTATCTATACTTTCGTCGATTAGACACTGTTGAGGTAAAATTAACAATCAAATCGTACGAGTTAAATTAGGGCTTAAGACTGTATTGTTAAGTCGGATATATATGCGTTGAGTTGACCAAGTGCGCTAGTTTTAAAGTAAATTGCAAGAAAGTAAAAAGAGACAAAGAACATACATAAACTATAGAGATTCACGCTGAATGTGAGAACTAGTTCTCTGTAATTAAGTTAAGAATGGAAAGAGATAAGAATGTAAAAAGCAAAGAGAATCAGCTGTGGGAATTGTGTATAATTCCAGATCCTTTAGGAGTATGATGATACCTCTTATTTATAGGCAATGATTGCTGACTTTAGTTGTATGATTTCACGCAGATTAAGCTTTAATTGCTAATGAGAAGTTGCATTTTTTGATCTAGGTTGACTTTAGTTGCTAATGTAATTTTTGAAATACTTTATGAAGAGTAAATATTAGGGTTTTGTTATAGTTTTGGAATAATTTTGTGTAACTCTGAGGTTTTTTGGTGGAGGAAACTATGGTTGGCTAGAGTCCCAAGTAAGGTCAAAATTATGGTGTGACGAGCTTTTCATAGAGCTCTTCCACCCCGCTCTCACTTGGTTAGACGGGGTGTGATGGTTGGCCTAAATTGTTCACGATGTGGAGATATGGAGGAGGACTCTTGCCATGCTCTTTGAATGTGTCCTGTGATCCGGGAGATTTGGATGCAATAAGCCATTGTTGGTATCTTGGAACGTTTTAAGGGTAGGCCTGTTAGTGCCTTATGTCTTCATGCTGCAACTCATTGCCATAGAGATGATTTGTATGTCTTTTGTATGATCCTCTGGGCTATTTGGAGCGATTGTAATAGGCGCATCTTTGAAGGCAGATTTGAGGAACCAAAGGAGATTGTGGCTTGAGCTGGGAGAATGCTTTGAGGATTTCTTGGCCTGTAATGCTTTAGATGAAACTGCAAATGCAAAACAAGTGGTTTCTAAGCATAAATGGAAAGCTCTAAAGCATGGATATGTTAAGCTTAATGTGGACATATCAATTGATGACGCTCTTGGTTTTATCGGTATTGGAGTTGTGGCGAGAGATGATTGAGGGGTAGTACTTGGGGCGGTATCTAGGCGGATGACTAGACTTTTCTCTCCTCACGTAGGTGAATGCTTGGTCGTTAGGGAAGGTGCGTGTTAGCTATATCCCATGGATTCTCGAAGTGGATTGTCGAAATGGATGCTCGTAATGTTTATAAAGCAGTTTACTCTCTGATTCAACGTTCTGTTGAAGCAAATGTCATTGACGACATTCGCAATTCTTGTTTGCAAGTAGGAAGTGGTTCAATTTGCTATGGATCTCGTGAAGAAAATTCAATAGCCCACTTTCTTGCTAGGTTAGCGTTGTCTAATTCTTGTTCTCGTGTTTGGCTTGATGTATTGTCCAAATTTTTGGGCTGGTTTGTTAAAACTGATATAATTGGTTTGGAATAAAATTACCAGATTTTCCTTCAAAAAAAAATTATAAATTATTTATTTGGGAATTTGATATGTAGATGTGTGTGGAAAGAAAAAAAAATTGAGTTTCTTATTTTGTCATTGAATTTTTATTTACGTAATTAAGTCTATGATAATTGTCCTTTTATGTCATTTTGTTTGAGGGGCTTTTTTTTTTTTTGTGTAATTAAATGAGTTGACTAATTAAAGGGGTATGGAGAGTTAAGAATGTGTGTTAATAGAGCCACTCTTATTAATTTTATTGTCCTCAATTTTTTTTTAAAAAAATTATGTGGCTATGTTATTTTAAGAGAGAGAGAAAAAAAAAAGAAGAGATATTAATTAAATTTAAATTTCTCTTTGAATTTAATACTAAAATTCGGGATGATTTTACAAAACTGCACTTTTTTTTTGTTTCATTTTTAAAAAGGTTTTCTTGTTGGACAATTAATCGAATTTAACTAGATTTAGTTGGCATGGGAAAATACACAAAACACCCTATTTTTTGCGAAATTTCACATTTGTCCCTCTCATTATACAAATACATAAAGTATCTCTTATCTTTGAAAGTCAATCAAAAAACAACCCTTGACCAATTAAACTTTTCGAAAGGCCAAGATTATCCTCATTAAAACACAACAAGTAATTTTTTTTTCCTTTTGGAAAAATTATTACTCTAAACATTTGCTTAACATAAAGTAGTCAAAAATTAAATAAAATTAAAAATTAAAAACTAAAGATAAACTAAAAATCTTGCGGTGAAGATATGGGAAGACGGTGGGATCTTGCTTATGTGAAGGGGTGAAGAAAATCGAAGGGGTGTGTGTGTATTTTTTTTTTGGTGGGGAGGGGGGGGGGGGGGGGGGGGGGGGGGGGGGGGGGGGGGTAAGAAGTTATTTTAAATCATTTTTCAAACACTTCATATGTGGGATGGACATAGTATTTTGAAGGAATACATGAGATATCTTAGACATTTGAAAAATAAAAAGGTATTTTTGCACCCTTGCCCTCTAAGCTTTTGGTGTTTGATTAACCAAACTTGTTACATTTTATGCCTAATCGAAAATAGGGACAAAATTTAAATGGGTTTCTTGCATGTAACTCGCATGTGAATTACTATTAAAGTTGACCTAGGTCTTTTTTTTTGGGGTAGAATTTGATAGTATAAGAACGAAATTATCTCACTTATTGGACTGGTCATCCTTGGACTCATGTGAAGGAGAGAGTTTTGTTCATATAAAATCCAAATCGAACAAAAAGACCTCATGCCTCCGTAAATAATAGTCAAGCGTGAGATACATGCAAGAAAACTGCAAAAAAAGAAGAAAGAATCAATCTCGTTTTTATTTGGTTTAAAATGTAACAGATTTTGAAGTTTGAGTAGTTAATTACCGAAAGTTTTAGTTGAGGGTAATTTGTCAAACTTGAGAAGTTAATGGGACATCCATGCAAATAATCTTAATAAAAGGATATAAATGGTATTTTGGCTAAATACAAAGGCTGTTTCGTGAACTTTTCTTTCTTCACTCCGCTCAGTTTCTTCTTGTTGTTTGTGGACTCTAACCTTATTTAAAACACCAAAAAAGACACTTCCTTTGTACCAATCTCTCCGATTCCGATTCCGATTCCGATGTCGACCGAGGCTGAGGACACCGTACGACGCCGTACCGCCAGCGCCGATTACCGAAAGAAGCTTCTCCACCACAAGGAGCTCGAATCCCGCGTCCGCGCAGGTCAGATTCCGATTCCGATTCCGATTCCGATTCCAAACCCTAACATCACACATTCCGTATCTTCTTTTCAGTTTTATTCCAATAGTTTCGGATCCTAGGTTTTCATTATTGCTGCGATTACAGTATTTTTTGTTGATTGAAATCGTAGGGGTTTAGTTTTTACGAATTGATTTAAATTCTGTTTGTGGTAGGAAAGACTTTTTATTTGTTTGCAAAATGGGAAATTTGAAAAATGTTGATTGTATGATGAGAATATTTTTATGGCAGTGCGAGAAAAGTTGCGGGCTGCGAAAAAGGAGTTTTCTAAGACCGAAGATGACCTAAAGTCGCTTCAGAGCGTTGGGCAGATCATAGGCGAGGTTCTTAGGCCTCTTGATAATGAACGCTGTAAGCTTTCTCCTCCTTTTTTTTTTTTTTGTGTGTGTATTTTTTGTATTTGTTTTTAAAGTTTTAAGGAAGCTGAAAATATGTTTGCTTTGAGAATTTTTTGTAACTAATTGGATATTTTACTTGGTATTGGATTGGATTGGATTGGATCAGTGATAGTGAAAGCAAGTAGTGGACCTAGGTATGTGGTCGGCTGCCGGAATAAAGTAGACAAAGAAAAGCTAACTGCCGGCACCCGAGTCGTCCTTGATATGACTACTTTAACTATCATGCGGGCCCTTCCGCGCGAGGTGAATTTTCTTGTGGAATTCATTGAGGGAGCGTTAAAGCTGTTTCTGATTAATTATTCTGTTTCTTGACTCGGGGTTCTTAACTTTTTTAACATAGGTCGATCCTGTTGTGTACAATATGCTTCATGAAGACCCTGGTAATGTGAGCTATTCTGCTGTGGGAGGGCTCTCAGATCAGATTCGAGAGCTTAGGGAGTCTATAGAGCTGCCTCTTATGAATCCCGAGCTCTTTCTTAGAGTAGGGATCAAACCTCCGAAGGTAATTTCAATTAACTTCTTGTTGATTCTGACATATTGACCGCAACTTCTGTATTTATTATCACTTTCATTGCTGCCCCTCCAGTAGATATTGATGGTATTCGTGAACCTGTTTCTGGATCTCTACTTTATGGAAACAATATTATTTCTGGTGGCATTATTCCTTTTTTGACAAAATGAAATGAGTTAACGTTAACAAGCATTGTTTCCAGAAAAGCTTTGCTCCTTAACTAAGCAGCCTAGAAGAAGATAATCTTTTCATTAACTGGATTTTTTCTGAAATCAGGGTGTTCTTCTTTATGGACCTCCCGGAACAGGGAAAACATTACTAGCGAGAGCCATTGCTAGCAATATAGATGCTAACTTCCTAAAGGTTGGTCTTCTAATTTAATTCCACGGTAGTCAAAGTCTTTACTTTGCTGTTACAATTTTTATTGGTAGGATTTTAATTTAATATGCTCTTTTCTCATCCGTATTAAAGTATTTGATCCAACTCCATGGCACTAGGTTGTATCCAGTGCCATCATTGATAAGTATATTGGTGAGAGTGCAAGATTGATAAGGGAGATGTTTGGCTATGCCCGTGATCACCAGGTAAGAGCTTGAACTATATTCAGACTTTTGACTTTGTATGCCTCCGCTAAGAAGTATGTCTCATGTATGGTCCCTTCTTGTATAGCCTTGTATCATTTTTATGGATGAGATCGATGCTATTGGTGGACGCCGTTTTAGTGAAGGGACTAGTGCAGACCGTGAAATTCAAAGAACACTCATGGAGTTGCTTAACCAACTAGATGGTTTTGACCAGCTTGGAAAGGTATATTGGTTTTCGACCTTTGTTTAAATGATGCTTGATTTTGTAATTTTGATCCCGAGAAAGAATACAAACGTTATTGTTTTGATGATTATACTTTGTCATTCACCCCCCTCCTCCCTCTTGTGATGAGGTGCTTAATCTTTAATTGGGTGTTGTAGGTTAAAATGATCATGGCAACAAATAGACCCGATGTTTTAGATCCTGCACTTCTTCGTCCTGGAAGACTTGACAGGAAAATTGAAATTCCGTTACCAAATGAACAATCAAGAACGGAAATTCTGAAAATTCATGCTGCTGGAATTGCAAAACATGGAGAAATTGACTATGAAGCAGTTGTGAAGCTTGCTGAGGTAGAGCTGAGATGATTGTCCAAAACTGAAGCACCCATTCACATCTTTTGACTGAATTTATGACAACGTTCGTTGTTTCAGGGATTTAACGGGGCCGATCTTCGAAATGTTTGCACTGAAGCTGGGATGTCTGCAATTCGTGCTGAAAGGGATTATGTCAACCATGAAGATTTCATGAAGGTAGGGCAATGAACATAGTAATTTCTAATATATATATATATATATATTTATACATTGTTTAAGATTCTTTTTGCTGTATTCTGAATGTGATTTTTCTTGGTTTACTATTGTTTTTGGCTGATATTTCAGGCTGTACGAAAATTGAATGAAGCAAAGAAACTTGAATCCAGTGCTCACTACAATACCGATTTCAGCAAGGACTGAAGCTAAATTTTTACGTGCCGAGAAATTGATGGAAAATTGAAGTCTAGAGGTTGTTTCTCTATTCTGACCTGAGGCCGATTCTCTGTTCTTAAATAACTTGATGATGTAGATGGTGGCTGTGCGATGCATGTTCTTCGAGAAATCTCCACCATATCGCGGTTTGCACTCAAAGATAAACAGTTCACAAAATCGAAATCTTTTTGCGTCAAAGATAAACAGTTCACAATGTTCTCTCTCTATCATTCTTTGCGGTTCTTCAATTCTGTTATTGTCAGGCTTCAATATGTTTCCTCTCTTCTGGCTTAAAGCCTATTTTACTTTTTTCGGTGTCGCATGTAAAAGCGCTCCATACAGGCTTAGCACATTCTCAAAGTTGAATTTCTCAGAGATTCTAGATTCGTTCTGAGTGATTTTTTTGTTGAACAGGAAGAGTGAAAAGGGAGCTTTTAAGCTTCATCCCAGTGAAAATTTGTTCTTAAGTGAAGGCATTCAAGCTTTTACCTTGTATCTTTGAAGGTGTTGGTCATATTTACTCTTTATCATGTGGATTTTAAATTGGATCACTAAACTGAGCTTGTTAGATGAATATGAAGCATTTACTCTCTCTCTCTCTCTCTCTCTCTCTCTCTCTCTCTCTCTCTTTTTTTTTTTTTTTTTTCAATATAAATCACGGTATTAAACGGAACCAGCCATTTGAAAGTAAATAAATAGGGGTTTTTAAGTTTTCTTTACCTGTATCAACCACAAAACCCAAGCGGAATTGCAATGGCAAAAGGATATTTTATGAAATTCAAAGATTTGAGGACGGATTCGTAGTACAGATATAGGTAAAAGAATAGGAAACAATGATCGTGATTGTATGCATAATTTTGTGGTAATTTCATATTTTATTCTATTAAAAGATTTAGAGTTTGAATTTTTCACTCTCAACTAAAACAAAAAAAGATAGCCAATTAAAAAAGGTTTTTATTTTTACTATTAGTCCCTTTAAGGGTGTATAGGGGGGACATATAAATTAAATCCCTTGACAATAAAAATTGAAAGTAAAATGAGACAATTGAATAGCGTGCTATGAAAATCAAACATTGTGGGAGGGATTTAGGCACGCTCAAAGAGTAAGAGTATTTTTTAAAAAAATTAATAAATAAAGTCTCATACCGGAAAAAAAAAAAAAAAAAAAACCATTAAAGGGCTTTAATGCAGTTTTATTTGGGTTAAAATGTATCCAAAAATAAATAAATAAGAAACCCAAGGACAATATGCAAAAAAGCCAAGGATCAGTAGTGCAAATAAGACAACCTGCAAAGCATGCAAACAAAAAAGACAACCTCTCTATCAGACGGCCATATTTCCACAAAGAAAGACAATCACTATCACTTCATTTGGCGCTCAAAGCCAAGCCTTAAACCAAAACCGAAAAACACTCGGACTTGACTCCATGCCCACAATCTTTGTCTCCCGCCCACCAAAGCTAACAGTGCAACATCTTGTCTTCTTTCAATCCAAAGCATTGTCTTCTTCATCCTCCATTCCACCCCCTTCCCACCACCACATTGCCCGTCTCATCCTCGACCAGAAGTCCGCTTCCCGAGCCCTCGAAACCTTTTCATGGGCCTCCCGACTCCCCGACTTCCGCCATTCCCACTCCACCTACCGTGCTTTGATCCACAAGCTCTGCGTCTTCCGTCGCTTCGACGCCGTCCACCACCTGCTCGACGAAATGCCCACCTCTCTTGGCTCGCCCCCGGACGACGACACTTTCGTCACTGTCGTTCGCGGCCTGGGACGGGCTCGCATGATTCGACAGGTCGTTAAGGTGCTTGACTTGGTCTCCAAGTTTCATGTCAAGCCTTCTCTCAAGGTATTCAATTCCATACTCAATGTTTTGGTGAAGGAGAATATCGATATAGCGAGGGAGTTCTATCGTAAGAAGATGATGGCGAGTGGCGTTGAGGGCGATGACTACACGTTTGGCATTTTGATGAAAGGACTCTGCTCCACTAACCGAATTGCCGACGCTTTTAAGCTCTTGCAAGTCATTAAGTCCCGAGGGATGACTCCCAATACCGTCATTTACAACACATTGCTACACGCGCTTTGCAGAAATGGGAAAGTCGGAAGGGCCAGGAGCTTGATGAATGAAATGGACGATCCTAGTGATGTTACTTTTAATGTCATGATTTCCGCATATTGCGCGGAAGAGAATTTAGTACAAGCTCTTGTGATGTTAGACAAGTGCTTTTCTCTGGGGTTTGTACCCGATATTGTTACCGTTACCAAGGTGCTGGAAATTCTCTGCGGCTCCGGCCGTGTGCCAGAGGCTGTTGAGATTTTAGAAAGAGTGGAGAGTAAAGGAGGCCTTGTCGATGTTGTCGCTTATAACACCATACTCAAAGGCTTTTGTAACTCGGGAAAAGTGAAAGTTGGGTGTCGGATTCTGAAGGAGATGGAGAGTAAGGGGTGCCTTCCGAATGTAGATACGTACAACATTTTGATCTCTGGATTCTGCGGGTCTGGGATGTTGGATTCAGCTGTGGATCTGTTCAATGACATGAAGACAGATGGGATTCAATGGAATTTGGATACATATGACACATTGATAAGAGGTTTGTGTCATGGCGGAAGGACAGATGATGGATTTCGGATCCTGCAACTATTGGAGGAGACTAAAGGAGGTTGTGGGGGTCGAATTAGTCCTTATAACAATATCTTATATGGTCTGTACAACGAAAATCGTATGGATGAAGGGCTTGAGTTTCTAACCAATATGGGGAAATTGTTTCCCAGGGCAGTTGACAGGAGCTTGAAGATTTTAGACTCGTGCAAGGAGGGAAAGGTTGAGGATGCAAAGAGCGTTTACGATAGGTTTGTTAGTGAAGGAGGAGTTCCATGTGTTATAGTTTACAGCCGTTTGATCCACGGATTTTGCCAAGAAGGGCGTCTTAGGGAAGCCTTCGAGCTGATGAACGAGATGATTAGCCGTGGCTACTCTCCTATTGCCGCGACATTCAATTCTCTCGTTAGCGGGTTTTGCGGCCAAGGAAGAAGTGATAGTGCCATAAGACTTATGGAAGACATGATTGGGAGAGGATGCAAGCTCGATTCGGGAAGTTACAGTCCTGTGGTGCATGCTCTTTGCAGGGACGGAGATTTTCATAAGGCTTTAGTAATCTTTTCACAAATGGTTGAAAAGGGTATAGTTCCTGATTGTTTTACATGGAAATCGTTGATTCTTTGTTTATATAAAGAAAAAGAATGGTTGGAAAACAATCATAAGTATCATGTAAATAAGTTACTGAAGTACATTATAGAGACTTAAAACTTATGTTCCAATTATGGCCACAAATTTGTTGACAATATTGAATTGGTGATATTTAGCTTAACGATGATTCTTCTGATTTAAACCTATGATGATTCCTGGTCCATGTTTTCAGAGCAGATTGGTTAATAGAGTCATGTTTTATTTACTTGTTAAATGGCTGTACTTGTTATGCAGCTTTGAATATGAATGTGAGTAATGGGGGTTTTTAATTCTCTCTTTTTTTTTTTCTTGATTTAAAAAAAAATTAAGAGACATCTTTAAAAAGAGAAGTGTAATAATAAGGTAAAATTTCTAGTAGGACATGTACTTTTACACTATCAGTAGGACAAGTACTTTTTGCTTTGACTTTATAATCTAATGATGAAAGATGAAGGTGCATTGTTTAGTATAATACTTCAACATACATACACATATATTTTTTGAACTTCTTAGGATAATTTGTATTTATTATATTATAAAAAATAGATTAAAAGTTAACCCAAAAAAAAAAAACAAAAAACAAAACAAAGCAAAAGTTTTCTAACTAACCATCATACACGAAAAAAGAACCTTCAATACACCCTGAAGTATGCTCTTAATAGTTTACATGTACTTTTAAATTTCTCTTCATATATACAATATAGAAATGTCAAAAATGCTTACTGTTTTTGTCCAAAACGCACGTTTTGGTCGAAACGTGCGTTTTGTCCTTTGTTTTTTTGTTTTTTGTTTTTCTGTGGCTTTGGTTGCCCTGACACGACAGTAGAATGAGGGAGGGAGGGAGGGAGGGAGGGAGGGGGGGGATGCGTGTGGGACTGGGGAAAGAAAAAGGGTGAGTGTGGGGTCCACAAGTGAATTTTTGGTTTTTTTCGAGGGAGGGAGGGGGAGAGACTTTTTTTTTTTTTTTTTTTTTGTGTGATTTTTTTGGCTTCAATTTTCGAGGGAGGGTGAGAGGCAGAGCATTTCCCAAAGTAACTACCGGTAGAGTTTTTTTTTGAATCGTTGTGATTTAATCGAACGGTTGAAATGTTGTTAGTGTATCATACTTATCATATGTTTTACCTCATATTACCATTCCTATCCCAAGTCTTCACCGTCTCCGATGACCTTCCTACCGCCGGCGACAGCCCCGACACGGCAACCCACCCCCAACCCCCCCAACCTCAGGCCCCACCCCCCACTCCCAGGTCCCCGGCACCCGGCACCCCCCCCCAGCCCTCCCTCGCTGGGCCCCTGGCCCCAGCCCCCCTGGCGCCCCCCCCACCCCAGGTCCCCCTCCCCCGGTGCCCCCCACCCCCTCTCTCTCTTCCCCTCTCTCCCAGCCCCTGGCCCCGACGGGGACCCCCCCGTCCCTCCCTCTCTCTCTCTCTTCTCCTCTCTCTCTTTTCTCGCGTTGGGGATGTGAGGGGGGGCCGCTGGCCGGGAAGAGAGAGAGAGGAAAAGAGAGAGAAAAGGGAAGAGAGAGGGGAGTGGGGGGGTCCCCGTCGGGGGGGCGCCAGGAGGGGGGTGGGTGGGGGGAGGTCGGGGGAGGGGGGCCTGGGGTGGAGGTGCAGGGGGAGGGGGGACTTGGGGTGGGGGGGGCGCCGAGCTGGCTTTTGGGCCGGCGGGGGGGGGGGGGGGGGGGGTGGGGGGCTGGGGCCTGGGGTTGGGGGGGTGGGTCGCCGGCGTCGGGGCTGTCGACGTCGATGGAGAAGACTTGGGATGAGAATGATAATATGAGATAAATTATATGATAAGTATGGTGCACTAACAACATTTCAACCGTTCAATTAAATCTCGACGGTTAAAAAAAAAAAAACTCTTCCGGTAGGTACTCTGAGAGAGGCTCTACCACAACCTCTCACTTTATTTCATATTTTATAAATTTTTCTATTGTTTTGTAATTTTTTTGCACATTATACATATACTAAAAGGGTGGAGTCGATCACTGTTCCAGGAATAGTGAAATTACGGTAATGCCCTCCTAAATCAGTGTGCAGCTCTCTCACGCACAGGAAAATGCCGATTCTACCCTCCTCAGTGTGTTTTTCCTTTTTTGCCCTCCAAGTTGTGTCCACCGGATTTTTTTGCACAGTGATTTGTCAATTTTGCCCCCAAAACCCTAAGGTTGTTGTTGGCTTTGTCCCTTGGGTTCTCTACCGCCCAGCTGTGTCATTATTGCATGTTGTCTTGACTATTCATCTTCTTCTTTCTCTCTCTCTCTCGCTCTCTCTCGGTTCTCCTCCATTTTTGTTCTTAATTTTTTGGGTTTTTGGTGTTCGCCTTGCTCTGGCCGTCGTTCTCCTCTCGATTTTGAGTGTATGTTTTTAATGTTTTTTGTTTTTTTGTTTGATTTTTGTATGTTGTTTTGGGTTTTTTTTTTTTTTTTTTTCTCCGATTGGTTATTTTTGTCTCCTTCAACTTCTTCTTTTTTGATCTTTTCTCATTTTCGACTATGTGTATGAAATGTTGATCGCCGAAAATTTTTTTTGGGTTGGGAAGATAAATAAATTTTTCAAAGTCATGCGTTTTGATTTTATAGAGTTTTTTTTTTTTGGTTTTTTTGAGTTAGGTTGTATAATTTTTTTTGTTCTTTATTGTTTATGCATTTTTGTTTTATAAGTGTAGCATTTTGTTTTTATTGTTTTTGAAACTTTGTTTTCGGTTTCTCTCATATTTTCGGCTGCTCTTTTGTCCTTTTTTGTTGTTTTTTCCATTTTTTATTTTGTCGATCTACTGTTTATGATTTTGGTTTTTATTTTTCTGATGGTATGAATAATTTTTTTTTCCAACTCTAGGTTTTGATTTTGGGTTTTTTTTTTTGGGTATTTCCGAGTTACATTGTGTGATATTTTTTCGGTTATCTACTGTCCATGCATTTTTGTTTTAAATAAAAGTTGAGCATTGTATTTTTATTCTGTTGTTGGAATTTTTTTGTTCATCTCTATTGTTGTTATTTGTGATTTGCTATTTTTTGGGGTTTTTTGGTTTTTTTTTTTTTTTCTCCACCGGTGTATATATGTAAGAAAAAAAATGAATTTCTTAGTTTTGTTTTGTTTGTTTCAGATTTTTTAGTATTTAAAGTTGATTTTTCTTTGTCACATTGTTTGGATTTATATTTTTTGAATTCTGGGTTTTGATATTTTGTTCTTCTTTCTTTTTTTTATATATATTGTTTATTATTTTTATGAACTGTTGATCGTTCATTTTTTGTTACTGGGATGTAAAATTTTTTTCTCCTTAATCTTGATTCTTGACTATCTTTATTTATTAGTAATTTATGTTTTATATAAATATGTTATTTTTTGGTTGTTGTTCAGTTTTTGTTTTACAGGTTGAACTTTTGATTTTTATTATTTGCTTCCACCTTTTTTTTTCTGTCGTTTGTTAATTTTCCAGTAAACTGTAGATGTCGTTTTTTTTGTTATTCAGATTTAAGATTAATCTCTTTTTTTTTTTTTTTCCTATTATTGTTATTTTACTTTTTTTGGTCATAATTTTTTCCCTGAATCATTGAATAGAAATTGTTTCTTTAAATTGTTCCCTCCCCCATTATGGTTATTTACATACTTTAATGTACTATACAGTTAAATGCAAAGAATGAAATAAAAGATTTAGGTACGTTTTCCTTTTTTCCCTATTTATCTTAGTATTTTTTCCTGTTCTTTTTTTTTCCTCATAATTAATTGATTTTCAGTTTTTAATTTTTGTAGATTGGAATTATAGAGCTATTCAGATCATTGAGGCGGAATACAAAGGAAAAGATTGAAGATTTTGTTTATGTAATGTTTGTATTTTTCAATGTTCCCAGTTTTTTCCCCTCGGCTAATAGTTGTTTCATTTTGAGCTCAAAATTTCTTCTTCGTTTTTGTTTTGCTGTCATGTTTCATGTTTCATTTTTCTGATTTAGTTTGGTTTCAATATATTGTTAGCTTTTCTGATTACTTAATTTTTTAGAACATTCACGTAATTTCTATTGTTTGCTGTTATCCTTTGTGTTTGCTGATGTGTCATGAGCATTAAATGCTTTTATATCATTGTGTTTTGGTTAAATTGTTGGTATTTGTTATTCCTCTGTTGTTTACAGCTTAGTAATTAATTTGACTGCTCAAGCTTTTTTATATCATTGTGTGTTTTTTATATATTTTTAATTTTCTTTCTTTTTGCGATATATTGTGAAGTACTGCATTTCAGTTTATATATATATATATATATATATATATCTGCTGAAAATTTCTTCTCTCTCTTTTTCACCGACCTTTTTTATCCAACTTTTTTTAAATAAAATTTTCAGCACATTTTCTGTTATAAATACTTTTTTACTCATTTATTACTTTACTCTCACATATTAGCACTGCTTTCTCTGAAATACCTTCTTAATTACGCTTCTGTGAATCCTCCTTCATTGTCCACCGAAATCCTTTGCTCTGCTCTTTTCTGGAAACTAATTGTCTACACATCTTCATATCTGTGCAAAGCTACTGTTTTTGACCAGGTACTATTCATATTTATGTCTCTTAATTATAATTTATTGTTCTTTTATTATATTAAGATTAGTTGCTTTATAATTATTGTTATTATCCTTATAATCATACTATATGAGAAACGATTTTCCTATTGTGTTTAGTTTTTTTTTTCCCCTCTATTTTTGTTTCTCTGTTCTCTCGCCTGCTTTGATAAAAATATTATTCTGATTTTGTTCCCTTTTTTTTTTTATTATTATTACTGTTATTATAAGTTAGATTATTATATTATATGATTTGTTAATTTTGTTTCGCTGCTGTGACTATTACTGTTGTTCTGATGAATGTTTGGTTTTTTTTTTTTTTTTTTTTTTTTTCCGTCTGCTCCCTACTCCTTCTGTTTTCTGTTTTTATTTTCTGTTTTTTATATTTTAAATGTTTGATCAATTTTCTTTCACTACTGTGACTATTACTGTTGTTCTGATGAATGTTTGGTTAATTATTTTTTTTGTTCGTCTGCTCCCTACTCCCTCTGTTTTCTGTCTTTATTTTCTGTTTTTTATATTTTAAATGTTTTGTTTACAACATTTTGGTCCAAAATTTATGACATGCTATGATGATCTCTATTTATAGATATTATAATGCATATACCAAATATATTACCTAATTTGGTATATGTTGCTGAATTCAATATTATTCAAACTTTATATTGAATGACTGCTCTATGTTATTTGATCGTCTTAATTGATGCTGTGAGTGTTTGGGAAATATAATTTTTTTATTATTATTACTCTTATTATAAGTTAGATTATTATATTATATGATTTGTTAATTTTGTTTCACTGCTGTCACTATTACTGTTGTTCTGATGAATGTTTGGTTTTTTTTTTTTTGGTCTGCTCCCTACTCCCTCTGTTTTCTGTCTTTATTTTCTGTTTTTTATATTTTAAATGTTTGATCAATTTTGTTTCACTATTGTGACTATTACTGTTGTTCTGATGAATGTTTGGTTTTTTTTTTTTTTTCGTCTGCTCCCTACTCCCTCTGTTTTCTGTCTTTATTTTCTGTTTTTTATATTTTAAATGTTTTGTTTACAACATTTTGGTCCAAAATTTATCACATGCTATGATGATCTCTATTTATAGATATTATAATGCATATACCAAATATATTACCTAATTTGGTATATGTTGCTGAATTCAATATTATTCAAACTTTATATTGAATGACTGCTCTATGTTATTTGATCGTCTTAATTGATGCCGTGAGTGTTTGGGAAATATAATTTTTATCTTTTTTGATAATAAAACCATATTCAATATATTATTGTTTAACTTATTATCTTATATTTGCTATCTTTTCAACTTTTTATTTTTACTGTTTTGTATTTCCTGGTATTTTTTCTATTTCTGTTTTGAAAAGTTAAATTTTTGCCTCTGTTTTCTGTCTTTGCCGGTTTTTTTGATCCCTTTACTACACTTGCTCTTCACTTTTTTCTTACAGTTCTTGTTGATGCCGAAAACGACTCCGGCAACAACACCCAAAGTGTCAGGGTCGTCCGATCAGTTCAGGCCAATAACTCCGCCGTCGATCACCTGCAAAAGGAGAAGCACCTCGGAATGAGAGGGACACCGGTGTGGTGTCTGCCGCGGGCACTCCGATGCTTAAGTCAGTGAAGGCACTGTTGAGCGTAGGGAGAGGCAGAGATTTGGCAAGGCAAAAGTGACCATACCTGAATTTGCATAATTTTTCTCTATTTATAGGCGTCCTCCCCGGACTCGGGTGCTCGGGGCGACCCGAGCGGGTCGGCTGCCTAGGGCGCCCGACGGGGGGGGCTAGGGTCCTAGGCCTGCAGGGGCTATTGGCCCAAGGGGATCGTGCCACGTGGGGTCTGACTCCAAGTGGGGGACAGAAGGGAACTGTCGCCGGCGCCTGCAAGGGCAGGTTGTGTCAGAGTAGGTGGCGGCGGGTGGCGAAGTGATGTTCTGCAGGAGTAGCTGGCCGGCGCCTGTAGCTGACGGGTGTCAGGGCAGGGTTGGTGTCAGCGGTGGTGACTGTGGGCCCGGATGACCTGGGCCAGCTCGGAAACCACCGATGAGAAGGGGTGATCCGAGAACGACACGTCCCGCGTACGCCGTTCTCGCGAAACCGTATGCCGTTGTCGGCTAGCACCTGGATCGGCCGATCATCCGAGAAGGAGCAGGTACATCCGAGAAGGTGGGAAGATCGTGGATGGTGGTCGGCAGTGGTACGCCCTGGTCGGAGCAGAAATCGACATCAACAGAAGCCCCCCAGCATCTCTGGACTAATTTGTCCAGGGATGCTCGAGTAGTCGTCTTTTCGCCCGCTGCTCGACCATGTTTTTGTAGTCGGTATGTTCTCGGATACTCTGCAAGGATCGGCGTTCTCGGGAAGGTTTCCATACCAGCCACGTGTCAACAGTGCCACGTGTGAAACCGTGACGGGCGGGAAGGCAGAACGATACTTCAAATTTTCGGTTTCCGAGATTGGCGCCGATGTGGATTAATGGTGGGAAATCGAAGCGTCGTCTCGTAAATCGTGCCTGAATTTTTTGCCAATCCTTCGCCTATAAATAGCAGGGGGTATTCCTCATTTTTTCATTGCTTACGAGATATCTGGATTCCCGAGATCTGCCGAGGACTTCCGAAGACTGCATCGCGAAGACTGCCGAGGACTGCATCTCGACCACATCCGAGAAGGTAACAGCTTATATATTTCTTCAAAAATGAGTGATCTGTCTGATTCCGAGAACGCGGCCTTGTCCGAGAGCGTGGACATCTCGGGGAGTGATTTCTCGACGTCGGGTACCAGGACGTCGTCGACAGGAGAGGCAACGGGCCCGAGGGGCAGGACACCCGACCAGCTGTCGGGGATCTCTGACATCCCATCACCGGGCGAAGAAGTCTATCCGAGTAACCGAGTAAAGTCTGGCGCGGCACGGCTCGAGGAAATACTTCGCGCTGGCCCGAGCACTGCCCCCGACCGAGAATTCGTCGAGGAGTTGGGCGGAAGCTCTCGAGCCCAACCGGCACCGGTCGTTGACCTTACGGCCGAGGAAGGAGCCGCCGAGGGAACGGCTAGCCAAGCCAGCACGTCCGGCCGAGATGAAGAGTCGGAGTCGGAGTCCGCCAGCACCGACCCGTCTGGGGAGGACACCGAAGCGCGCGACCGCGGCAGCGGGAAGGCGATGCGCATCAATGACGTGAAGGTGTACCGCCGAGCAGACGCGGAGATGACCAGACTGGCCGGCGGTCGTCCCGTGTACACGGCCGACTACTTCACGACGGCCGTCACGCAGAGGTACCTGGCCTCGCTACGCCGGGACTTCGGGATTTCGGAGAGCGTGCTGCTCCTGGTTCCGGGGCCTGACGACATCCCTTCTCGTCCCCCGGAAGGATACATCGCCATCTCTGCCGAGTACTTCCGAGCAGGGCTGCGTTTCCCCTTCCACCCATTTCTGAGGCAAGCGCTGACCAGGCTGAACGTTGCCCCTGCCCAGCTGAACGCGAACGCGTATCGCCTTCTGGTCAGCTGCTACGTCCTGTGGTCGGCGAGCTTCGGCGAGAAGATGCCCGTTGCTGCCTTCCAGAATCTCTACCGAATGAAGTCGGCCCCTTCGTCGAAGGGGTTCTACTATTTTCAGGGGTTCAAGGGGACCTTCATCACTGGGTGCCCGGACTCGGACAAGCAGTTCAAGCACCTCTGGTTCTACGCAGGTGGTCAGTGGCTGCACGAGCGCTTGTCGTATTACGAGCTGTCTCGGTCCGAGAGGGTCCCGGTTTGGTTCAGGAAGGGCTATGTGTGGACTCGGGCACCACACGTCTCGGAGCAGACCCGGGGGAGAATAAGGGAGCTGCGGGACCGTTCTGACCCCGAGAGGAACCAGCACGGTCTCCTCGCCGAATCCAGTCTAAGGCTGTACTGGGTCGGCTCGTCCTCTACCTCCGGCCGTGCGGACGACCAGCCGAGGACTTCTCCCCCGAGGGGTGACAATAGCGGCCATGCCCCCGCCAGCAGCCCATTTCCGCGCTCGGACAAGCCGACCAGCGGCGGCCGCGGATACTCGATCCGGGGTCTAACAGGGTGTGCCCGAGGCCACGGTCCCCGGATCCTCGTTTGGCGATCCGGCCCCGGGAGTCTGGGGTCCGCGGGTCGCCGATGAGGATCTGGACATGGTCATTCGGGACCTGACCCCTGCCCGAGGCCTCCGGATCGAAGGTCGTCCACTTGTTCTTGTAGCTGCTATTTGTTTGCCGACTTTCCGAGAACTAATGAACTCGTTTGTTTTGCAGAACCGATGGCCGACTGCCGCGGGACCAAACGTCTGAGCCTGGAGGAGAGCAGAGAACGGCTCCTCAAGAACGCCAGGCTGGCGAAGGGAAAGGGGAAAGAGAAAGAAGTCGCGCCGCCGAGCAGGGTGGCGGCACCCCCAGCAGCTCCCTCGAAAGCAGCTGCCCCAGCTGCCCCCGCGAAGGCAGCTGCTCCTGCAGCCCCGAGTAGCCGGCACTCCTCTCGCCATGATGATCGGCCCGAGAAGCCTAGGGAGGACCGGTCGAGGGAGGATATGCCGGGCAAGGACCGGCCGAGGGACGACAGGCCGAGCAAGGAACGGGCGAGGGAAGACAGGCCAAGTCGGCGAGAGCCTAGCTCGAGCCGTCCCCGGGATGATCGGCCTGCAGCTCTGCCACCACCGCCCCAACTAGGCCCGGGCGGGGAGCCACCCCCCGAGTCTTCGGTTCATCGGGTGATGGTCAACAAGTTTGCGGAGGCATTGACCGCCGAACTTGCCGAGGCCTCCACCCGATCCGACCACATCCAGGCCATTCATGATTCCATCCTCGCCCAGCTCGGGGTAGGCCTGCTCTTTTCTTCTGTTCTCTTTTTTTTTGTTTTTTTGTTTTGAAGGTTTCCTGTCTAACTCTGAACTTTCCTGCTATCAGTCCCTCTGCAATCTCTTCTCCGGGAGCGCGGCTGCTCGGGCCCACTCAAACATGATGGAGGAGAAGCTCAAGGTCGCCGAAGCTGACCTGAGGGCCTTGAGGAGGTCCGAGAGGGATGCCAGGTCGGCCCAGGAAGCCGCCGAGAAGGCGAAGAAGGCCGCCGAGGAAACGGCCCAGACTGTCGTGGACTCGTTCAAGAGGGCCGAGGAGACGTCAAGGGCTGCCGAGGCGGCGACTACAGCGGCCAAAGACCAATGGGCTAGGGCCGAAGACTGGGCATGCTCATCGCAGCAGAGGGCCGAGGAGGCTGAGACCTCACGCCTTGAAATGGAGAAGGCGCTGAAGGCAGCCCAGGAGGACCTTGCTGCTGCTCGAGCCGAGCATCAGCGATACATCGACGTCGCCCTCCCGGCAACACGCGAAGATGCTCGTGCGGAGGCGCTGGCCGAGTACCTCGAATCCGAGGAGTTCAAAGCTCGCCTCGCCACCGAGTACCAGGATGGGATGCGGGACATTAAGGCCTGCTTCATCGACAGGAACCCCTCGCTAGTCGGGGTGGATTGGTCCTTCGTCCCCTCCTGGTCGGAGGAGACGGCGGCCGAGGAGCCCCTTGAGGAGGGGGAAGTGGCCGGCGCTGCCCCAGCGCCCGAGGTCGTGGTTGTCGTGGACGAGCCGGAGCAGCCCGAGGCGCCCGAGCAGGCTGTGACTCCAGAGCAGCCGTCGACTGACCAGCCGACCACGCCCAACTTTGAGATCTCCATGGCCGATATCTTTCCGGACCAGCTAGATTAGAGCCGGCCCATTGTTTTTGATAGTAGTTTTTTTTTTTTTTTTTTTTTTTTTTTTTTTTTTTTTTTTTTTGGGTTCGAGGGTGCCCAATTTGTACCCTCCTCCTTGATGTAACTTTTTTATTTTTAATGCATTTTTAATGAATACAATTTTTACTTTCTATTCGTGTATTCTTTACTTTCCGTAGTGTGGTTTTGATCGGGTACTCGGCTCTTATTTCCATCCGAGTACCTCTCCTCCCCCCTGGTTCGACTGGGTGAACTTGGAGTTGATCCGAGTCGAACCACATTGGTGCTGTTTTTTTTTTTCATTTTTTTATTTTTTACAACGCAACTGTGGTCCTGGTCGGGCACGTCCAATACTGGTCGGCGCCTGGTCATAGGAACTGTCTCCTAGGTCCAAGAACCATAGGAGAACAATTTTTAATATATTAGGTCCTGGTCGGGCACGTCCAATACTGGTCCGTGCCCGGTCAGAGGACCTTTCTCCTTGGTCCGAGAACCATAGGTGATGAACAATTTTTAATATATTGGGTCCTGGTCGGGCACGTCCAATACTGGTCGGTGCCCGGTCAGAGGACCTTTCTCCTTGGTCCGAGAACCATAGGAGATGAACAATTTTTAATATATTGGGTCCTGGTCGGGCACGTCCAATACTGGTCGGTGCCCGGTCAGAGGACCTTTCTCCTTGGTCCGAGAACCATAGGAGATGAACAATTTTTAATATATTGGGTCCTGGTCGGGCACGTCCAATACTGGTCGGTGCCCGGTCAGATGACCTTTCTCCTTGGTCCGAGAACCATAGGAGATGAACAATTCGACAGCAAACTACGAGGACTAACATTTTTTTTTTTGAATAAATTCCATCATATATATCGGCCGTGGCCTTTCTTACAAAACTTTTACTGATAAAAACGCTTCAAGTGGTCGGCATTCCACGGGTGTCCGAGCTCTCTGCCATCCTGGTCGGCTAAGCGATATGTTCCTGGGCGGACGACCTCGGTGACCGTGTACGGGCCGTCCCATTTCGGGCCAAACGAGCCGAGGCCGGGTTCCTGGACCAGGACCTTTTTTAGCACAAAGTCACCCACTCGGAATACCCTTGGTCGGAATCTCTTGTCGTAATATCTGGCCACTACCTGGTTCCGGGCGGCTGTTCGGATCAGGGCCTGCTCGCGCCGTTCCTCTATTAGGTCAAGCTCGGGAAGCATCTGTTCGGCATTGTTCTCCTCTTCGTAGTTATCTACTCGGAGACTCGGCAAACCAACCTCGACGGGAATGACAGCCTCTACCCCGAATGCCATCGCGAATGGGGTTTCCCCGGTTGCAGTGCGCTTGGTCGTTCGGTAAGCCCAGAGTACTCGGGGAAGTTCGTCTATCCAAGCCCCCTTGTGCCTCTCAAGGTTTTTCTTCAAGTTCTCCTTGATAGTCTTGTTGGCGGCTTCCACTTGTCCATTGCTCTGGGGATGCCCGGGAGAAGAGAACACCTTCTTGCTCCCGAACTGTTCACAGAGCGCGATGAACTTGGGATTGTCGAACTGCTTCCCGTTGTCGGTTACCACGGTGTGGGGGAGCCCGAACCGGCAGATTATGCTCTTCCACAGAAAACTAGTGCATTTTGCCTCCGTCTGCTGGGCCAATGGTTAGACCTCGACCCACTTTGTGAGGTAGTCTATTGCTACGATGCAATAGCGGAGTTGTGACCGGGCCATGGGGAGTGGTCCTATCAGGTCGAGAGCCCATTTGGCGAACGGCTAGGAGCACACTACCGAAGTCAGCTTCTCGGGATGTGACTTGATCGCCCTGGCGAACTGCTGGCACTTGAGACATTTTTGAGCGAAATCCATCGCATCTTTACCCATGGTCGGCCAATAGTACCCCTGCCGGAGACATTTGAACGACAGGGCTCTTCCCCCTGAATGGTTCCCGCAGACCCCGCTGTGTACTTCTTTCATAACGTACTCGGCCTCGGCTGGGCCGATGCAGCGCTGGTATGGGGAAGAGTACCCTCGGCGGTACAGTTTTCCGTCTATGAGTGTGTACCTGGCCGAGGCGTTCTTGACTCGCCGAGCCTGTTCTCGGTCCTCGGGTAGCTGGGACTCACCGAGGTACCTGACGAATGGGTCCATCCAGGTAGTAGCGTTCTCGGAACAGAGGACCTGCTCTTCTCGCTCGATACTCGGCTGATCTAGTCGTTCGATGGGGAACGAAACTAGACCGTCGAGGTCATTCCCCGAGGCGAGCCGAGCGAGGGCATCTGCCTCGATGTTCTCCGAACGAGGGATCCGGGTAACTACCTGGGTCTTGAACTGGCCGAGCAGAACCTTCACCCTGCCTAAGTACTTCGCCATTCTAGCCTCCTTTGCCTGGAACTCCCCGGTCACTTGGTTCACAATGAGTATCGAGTCGCTGAACACCTCGATATCTTGTACGCCAAGTTCCCGGGCTAGGCCGAGCCCGGCAATCACAGCTTCGTACTCCGCCTCGTTATTGGATGCCTTGAAATTGAAGCGGAGTGCCTGGCTGGTCTTGTACTGGTCGGGGCTTACAAGGACGAGCCCCGCACCGGAGCCCCCCGAGTTTGACGACCCGTCAACGAACAACTTCCACCTTGAGACGTTCACGTTCGGAGTCGTCGGGCCTTCTTCACTGGGCGCTGCCGCCTCCTTCTCCGAGGACCCTGGAGCAGGCTCGGGACCACCCGTGAACTCGGCCACAAAATCGGCTAGCGCCTGCGCCTTGACTGCGGTGCGTGGAACATATTCAATGTCGAACTCCCCAAGCTCGATTGCCCACTTCGCGATCCGACCCGACAGCTCGGGGTTCTGGAGCACCTGGCGGAGCGGGTAGCTGGTCGGCACACGGATCGGGTGACCCTGGAAGTATGGCCTCAGCTTGCGGGCCGAGGAGACCAATGCCAGGGCCAACTTTTCTAGAGGGGTGTACCTCTCCTCTGCGCCTTGGAAGGCCTTGCTGCTGTAGTAGACGGGGAGCTGTACCCTGTCTTCTTCTCGGATTAAGACCGAGCTAACTGCCTTCTCGGACACTGCAAGGTAGACGAGCAGCACCTCCCCGGGAACAGGTTTCGACAGCAGCGGTGGCCTAGCCAAGTACCCTTTTAGGCCTTCAAAGGCTGCCCCGCACTTGTCATCCCAGCTGATCTTACCTTGGCTCTTGAGCGCTTGGAAGAACGGGACGCACTTGTCGGTGGACCGTGACACAAACCGGGCGAGGGCAGCGATCATCCCGGTGAGCCTCTGGACCTCCTTAGTTGTTCTCGGCGGCTGCAGGTCGACGACAGCCTGGGCCTTGGCAGGGTTGACCTCGATTCCCCTGTGGTTCACCATGAACCCGAGGAATTTCCCTGACTCTACCCCGAAGGCGCACTTGGCCGGATTGAGCTTCATCCGGTACTGCCGCAAGATGTTGAAGCAGTCCCGGAGGTCTTGGATATGGTCGTCTACTCGGCGGCTCTTTACCAACATGTCGTCGACGTACACCTCCATGGACTTCCCAATGAGCGGGGCGAACATCTTGTTCATCAGCCGCTGGTACGTCGCCCCGGCGTTCTTGAGGCCGAACGGCATGACTTGGTAGCAGTACAGGCCTTGGTCAGTGGTGAACGCCGTCTTGACCTGGTCCGGTCGGCTCAGAGGGATCTGATTGTATCCCGAGTACGCGTCCATAAAGCTGAGCAACTCGTGGCCAGCTGTCGCGTCGACCAGCTGGTCAATCCGGGAAAGCGGGAAGCAGTCTTTCGGACACGCCTTGTTGAGGTCCGTGTAGTCTATGCAGACTCTTCATTTCCCGGTGGTCTTCTTGACCAGGACGACATTGGCTAGCCACTCCGGGTAGGTGACTTCTCGGATGAAGCCTGCCGCGAGCAGTTTCTTCACCTCCTCGTTGATGGCCGCGTACCTCTCTGGGTTGAACGCTCTCCTCTTCTGGATCACGGGCCTATGCCTCGGGTTGACGCTCAGGTGATGGCACATCACCGCCGGGTCAATTCCGGGCATATCCTCGTGCGACCAGGCGAACACGTCTCTGTGCTCCTGGAGGAATCCCTCAAGTGTCGCCCTGGTCTCCGGACCGAGTCTCGAGCCGAGCATTACGGTCCTCTCCGGATGCTCGGGGTCTAACTGGTAGGGAACCAGGTCCTCGACCGGGTGTGCTCGGATCTCCTCCTCGGGAATCCTCGGGTCCAGGTCGCTCAGGCGGGTTATCTCTCCACTGGGGGTCTCGACCTCATCTACCGTGAAGACGGCCGCCACGACTATCGGGGCGGGTGCCTTTCGGCACACTTTGTTGACCGCCTCCATGTAGCATTTCCTCGCGCCCTCCTGGTTTCCCTGGAACACGCCGACCCCACCACTAGTCGGGAACTTCATTGCCAGGTGGTAGGTAGAGACCACCGCCTTTATTGCATTGAGGGTCGGCCTTCCCATGATGACATTGTAGACGGATGGTCGGTCTACCACGATGAACTCCACCATCCGGGTCACCCTCTCCAAGCCATCTCTGATTGTGACTGGGAGGTTGACCGTCCCGGCAGCGCGGACGCACTCTCCGGAGAATCCATAGAGGGGAGTCTGGGCGGGCGTGAGCACAGCACCCTCTATCTTGAGCCTTGCAAAAGCGTCCATGAACATTATGTCGGCGGAGCTGCCATTGTCGATCAGGACTCGTCGGATGACGTTGTCGGCTACTCGGATCTCGCCGACCAGCGCGTCGTTGTGGGGGTGCAGCAGCTGATCGGCCTCCTCGTCGGTGAAGGTGATTGGTGTGCTGTCTTGACGGCATATCTTGGAGATATGCTCCGCCATGTTGATGTATTCCCCCCGCGCGAACCGGCGGGCCTCCTGAGCGTAACTCCTACGGCTGTTGGCGGTGTCACCGGTAGCCGTCCCGCCGAAAATGGTGTGGACGATGTGCTCCTGCTCCGGCTCGTCAGTTCGATCGGCCTGCCTCGAATTCTGCCGGGGGGCCTGCGCGGGCCTACTCGGCCCCGCACTTGTGATAGCCCTCTCCACGAACTCCCGCAAGTGGCCATCGCGGATCAGCAACTCGATCTGGTCCCGGAGCCGTATGCAATCCTTCGTATCATGGCCTACGTCCTTGTGAAAATTGCAATACTTGCTCTGGTTCCTCCGCAAACGGTCTGCTCGGAGGGGCGGGGGATCTCGTAGCAGCCCACGGCCGCTCACCTGGTGGAGGACGTGCTCGATAGTCGTCACCAGCGGGGTATACTGTTGGAATCTCCCCGCTGGAGTTCTCTGACTGGGGTTGGGCATAGCCCGGTTGTTAACGACCACAGCCTTCCCCCTGTCTTGTCGGCTATGGTCGGGTTGATGTTTCTCCGACTTCCTTCCGGGAAGCCGGGGTTGTTCCCTGGACACGAGTCCACGTTCTCGGACATACTCGTCTGCCTCGGCATGCCTCCAGGCGATTCCCCTTAGCTGCGCGAAAGTGGGAGGCCTATCGTAGGCGAGCGTCCAGACGAGCCGTGCATCCTTGATGCCTTCTCGGAACGCGCCCATCAAAGTGTCGTCAGTGCAGGTCTCGGCCTGCACGACCGCTTTATCGAAGCGCTCGAGGTACGTTTTCAGGGGCTTCGTCTCGCCCTGCTTGATACTGAACAGGTGGGACGCTCCCAGCTTCCTAGTCTTGGAGCTCAGGAAGGCGGCTGCAAGGGCATCGGCGAGCTGTTTGAAGCAGCCGATCGACCCGGGGGCCAGCCTCCGATACCACTGGCGTGCCGGTCCGGACAGGGTCAGGCAAAATGACTTGCACAGGGCAGCCTCATTGGCATTTTGGATCAGCATGTGGACCTGGTAGTTCTCAATGTGCTCGTCTGCGTCGGTCGAACCGTCGTAGGAGGCTATAGACGGCATCTTGAACCTAGCAGGGTACGGGGCCGCCATGATAGCTGGAGAAAATGGCGGGTCCACCGCCCCGAACTGGTCCATGCCGTATTGCTGGCCCACGAGCTGGTCGAGCTGCCGTTGGAGCTGGTCCAGCCTGGTCTGATTGTAGTCCTCGGTCTTGGCAGGTTTGTCAACAGAGCGTTCTCGACCTAGGCGGCGGTGGGCTGCCGGCCTGCCGAGCCGGTCGAAGACGGAGGTGGTGCTCCCCCGGATGAGCACAGGCTCTCTCCCGTGGTTGTCCGGGTTACCGTCTACAGCTGCTGGTTGCTCGGGCGCTCTTGAGCGGGTGGCCTGCGTATGACGGCTTCTGGACCGCAGTCTGCTCGGCTCCGCGGCCTCCTGGGGCTGTCGCCCCAGGCTTTCTTGGTGTGACCGATCGCTCCTCCTGTCGCCCGATGGCGAGGCGTTGCGCTGTCGGCTGCCCGACCGTGGAGGTCTGCTCGGCGTGGACTCGGCCACCTCGGGCGGTTCCTCGGGGAACTGGACAACATTAGCCTCTCCGTGTCCTTCCACCAGCGACCTGACGAGCTCTGTCAGGTTTCGGACGTTCTCGGTGAGAGCTTCCGTCTGGGTGGGCCTTCGTTGCGCTCGGGCCCTTCTCCCGCGCTGGGACCTCACTGTGCCCCTCGAGCCGGAAGGCCCCGGGTTGTCTGCGTTCTGGAAATCTTGGTTGTCTTGGTCAGCCATGGCTTGGGTGAACGGGCACTCGGGGAGTGCGAGCAATGAAAAGAATGCTGGAAAGGCGCGGGCCCCTCCTTCTAGCGCCAAAATGTTGATGCCGAAAACGACTCCGGCAACAACACCCAAAGTGTCAGGGTCGTCCGATCAGTTCAGGCCAATAACTCCGCCGTCGATCACCTGCAAAGGGGAAGCACCTCGGAATGAGAGGGACACCGGTGTGGTGTCTGCCGCGGGGCACTCCGATGCTTAAGTCAGTGAAGGCACTGTTGAGCGTAGGGAGAGGCAGAGATTTGGCAAGGCAAAAGTGACCATACCTGAATTTGCATAATTTTCCTCTATTTATAGGCGTCCTCCCCGGACTCGGGTGCTCGGGGCGACCCGAGCGGGTCGGCTGCCTAGGGCGCCCGACGGGGGGGCTAGGGTCCTAGGCCTGCAGGGGCTATTGGCCCAAGGGGATCGTGCCACGTGGGGTCTGACTCCAAGTGGGGGACAGAATGGAACTGTCGCCGGCGCCTGCAAGGGCAGGTTGTGTCAGAGTAGGTGGCGGCGGGTTGGCGAAGTGATGTTCTGCAGGAGTAGCTGGCCGGCGCCTGTAGCTGACGGGTGTCAGGGCAGGGTTGGTGTCAGCGGTGGTGACTGTGGGCCCGGATGACCTGGGCCAGCTCGGAAACCACCGATGAGAAGGGGTGATCCGAGAACGACACGTCCCGCGTACGCCGTTCTCGCGAAACCGTATGCCGTTGTCGGCTAGCACCTGGATCGGCCGATCATCCGAGAAGGAGCAGGTACATCCGAGAAGGTGGGAAGATCGTGGATGGTGGTCGGCAGTGGTACGCCCTGGTCGGAGCAGAAATCGACATCAACAGTTCTTTTGTTAATGTTATTTCTATTTTCTTCTTCTTAATTTTTTCTACATTATATATGTTCCCAAACATTTCACCTGGTGACTACTAAGACAAGGTTGAATGACATTTTAGTTATTCTTTATAAGTAATCTTATTATATGAGAGATCTGAGCATAATTTAATAAATTTTAATTTTATTTTATTTCATTCAAAAACAGTATGGATTAATTTTTTTAATATTTTGTATGATATAAACATATTCAATTCTTTATTTACATTAGTGTATATATATTGATTGTCTTTATGTTTATTTGTCCCTTCTATTTTGTTGCCATCTTATTATTACTTTTGTTGATGATTTCTGATTATTTGGTTCTGTAATTTCATACAAGTTTTTTCCATCATTCTTATTAGCCTAGGCGTTTTTTTTTTTTTTTTTTTTCAGATTGTTTAATACTTAGATTCATTACAAGATTTTATGTATGTAAATCTGTTTATAGTTACAAATATATGTTCCCAAACATCTCACTTGGTGACTACTAAGACAAGGTTGAATGACATTTTAGTTATTCTTTATAAGTAATCTTATTGTATGAGAGATATGAGCATAATCTAATAAATTTTAATTTTGTTTTTTTCTGTAAAAAAACAGTATGGATAAATTTTTTTAATATTTTGTATGATATAAACATATTCAATTCTTTATTTACATTAGTGTATATATATTGATTGTCTATATGTTTATTTGTTCCTTCTATTTTGTTGCCATCTTATTATTACCTTTGTTGATGATTTCTGATTATTTGGTTCTGTAATTTCATACAAGTTTTTTCCATCATTCTTATTAGCCGAGGGGTTTTTTTTTTTTTTTTTTTCAGATTGTTTAATATTTAGATTCATTACAAAAGTTTATGTATGTAAATTTCTTTATAGTTGCAAATGTTTGTAATTTTTTTTGTATAATTTAATTCTTTATATTTTGTAATTTATGTAATTTTTATTATATCATTCAATTTTTATACTATATTATGTTCTATTCTATGTTATGTTGTAGTAGAACAACAAATTTTTAGGTTATCAAAATTTATTTAATTTGTTAAACAGTTTTGACAGATTATTTAGGTTCATAGTTTCATATTTATATAAAAAAAAAACATAAATTGTTTTAACATATTAATAACAACAAAGAATGATAAAGAAACAATCATAAGTTTATAAAAAATTGAACTTCTGTAACTATGAATAAGTTACCATCCAAGTGTAAAATAAAATGTCCAAATTTTTTTTAACAATATTTTAAATACTAAACGAAAATAATAAAATATTAATGAACAAAAATTCTAACCGAAAACAAACATCCAAAACACATACCAAATTAATACAATTAATTTATACTTATAATAAAAGTATATCAATTAACAAAAATGTTAAAAACATTGCGCAAACTTTGCAGACAAAATGTTATAAACTTTGCGCAAAAAAATTTCACCAAGGCTAACAAATCAATAAATATATTAATACAATCAACTTATGATATTAAAAATAATAAACAAGCAAAAATATGAAAATTAAAAAATAATTTCTTAAAATTTGTAATTATAAAAATTTTATTAATTTACAACAAAATTAGGACTGAAAATTTCAACTCCGAGAAATAAATTCTATTCAATTATTTAAATTCATTAAAAGTACATTTCTATACATAAAACAATATATGATAATTTATATAAATTTTAAAATCTAAAAGTTGTATAAAATTATAATAACTTAAAATAATATAAATTTATATTCATATTTCAAACTAAATTATTATTTATGTCATGGATTATAATTATTCTTTAAATTTAAAAATATTTAAATTCAATTTAGTATGTTCATAATTATCTTCATTTAAATAATAGAAATTTGTCATATTTTTTATTTTTAATATTTTCATTATTATTCATTATTAATGGTTGTTTAATAAAAATATATTGTTTTAGTTTCGTAGATTATGCAAAAAATTTTATTGTTAATATTTTTTTCCAATAATTTGTATTATAATATTTTTATTATATAACTGATTTTTATTTTTAAAAAGAAAATTTCCCATTTATAAATTTTGTTTTATGTTACATTTATATCTATAATTTTTTCCTTCTAATAATATTTCATATTATTGTCCTTTTTGTTTTGAAAAGAAAAAAAAAAAAATCTCAGCAGATGGAAAAAAATCCTGACAATGATGTTAGTTATTTCAGAGGATTAAAGCGTCAAAAGATTCTAAATTATATGAATAATAATGAAGCATCTACATCAAAAAATATATATTCTTCACACAATCAGTTTGAAGAGTCAAATATTGAGATTATTACTGATTCGCAAAGTAATTTTGTGGAATTATCCTCAATTTACAATACAAATGAAGGGACGGCAAATATATTTTCTGAAACTTCTAATTCGCCATCATTGGAAAAAAGTAATTTCTTTACCTTATTTCATTTTTTTTTTTTAAATATTATTTTAAAAAATTTATTTATAATAGGTTTAAATTTTTTCGGTCTTAAATTTTGCAACATAACATAAATTTTTTTTTTTCCAGATCCAAATGATGAATATATAGATATTGGAGATTGTAATTGTATATGTCAATATTGTGGAGCATTATTTTGGAAAAAATGAACAAATACGACGTACAAATCCACCAAAATATTTTTTATGTTGTCAAAACGGAAAAATTAACTTGCCTTTAAATAAAAAAACACCATCGATTTAGATGATCTATTAAATTATTACGGAGGACCTTTAAGTACAAATTTTAGAAAAAATATTAGAATCTATAATTCTATGTTTGCTTTTACTTCATTTGGAGCAAAATTCAATCAGATATTAATAATTCATCAAGATCATATATTTTTAAAATTTCTGGTCAAATACATCATTTAATTGGATCTTTACTTCCGATTAATAATAATCCCCCAAGATTTGCACAATTATATATTTATGATACAGAAAATGAAATTCAAAATAGAATAGCAACACTTCCAAATACTGATAATTTAAATGAGACAATAGTTAAAAATTAATTACAATGTTAGATAAAACAAATAGATTAGTACAACTTTTTAGAACTGTAAGAGAAACTTATAAAAATAATCAAATATCATCAATGAAATTAAGATTATTAGGAAGACGACAAGGAGATAGTACACAATATGATCTTCCAACTTCAACAGATATAGGTGGTTTAATTGTTGGAGATATTGGTGAATATGAAAATGGAAGAGATATCATTATTCACAATCAAACTGGAGAATTACAAAAGAATTAATAAACTTCATCCATCTTATATGGCATTACAATATCCATTATTATTTCCTTATGGAGAAGATGGATATAGAATCGATATAAGTTGGAATCCAAATTTTATAGGTAAACAACCACGTAGACATCGAATATCAATGAGATCATTTTATGCTTTTCAACTTCACCAACGAATACAACAAGGAAATACATTATTTAGATCTGGTCGACTTTTTCAACAGTACATTGTAGATATTTATGCTTCAATTGAAGAAGATCGTCTGGATTATATCAAACATAATCAAAACAATTTAAGATCTGAGATTATAAAGGTATTCAAGATGCTATAATAAGAGGTGATACAGATGCACAAGCAATTGGAGAAAGAATTATTTTACCATCATCTTATACAGGAAGTCCAAGATATATGATTCAAAATTATCAAGATGCAATGGCAATTTGTAGACAATACGGAAATCCTAATATATTTCTAACATTTACATGTAATCCTAAATGGCCAGAAATTAGAAGAAATTTATCATTAATTCCAGGACAAAAACCTGAAGATAGACCAGATATCATAAGTAGAATATTTAAAATTAAATTAGATCATTTATTAAAAACAATAAAATCAGGAGTAATTTTTGGGCCCATAATAGCAGGTTAGTTTATTTAATTTTTATAATAATAAATAAATATATTATTATTATAATTTTTTATCTAAAAAATTTAAAATACTAACATTATTTTTTCATTTTTTTTTTCCAGATTTATATGTGGTCGAATTTCAAAAAACGTGGTTTACCTCATTTTCATATGTTATTTTGGTTATATCCTGAATATAAATACCATGATCCATTACAAATAGATAAAATTATTTCTGCAGAAATTCCTGACCCAATAAATGATCCTTTAGGCCACAAAATTATTACTGAATATATGATACATGGACCATGTGGATATGCAAAAACATCTGCACCATGTATGAAAAATTCAAAATGTTCAAAAAAATTCCCGAAACAAATAAAAAATGAAACAAACTATAGAAGAAAATGGTTTTGTAAATTATCGTCGAAGAGATACAGATTTTAATGTTATTAAAGAAGGAATAAGACTTGATAACAGATATGTTGTACCTTATAATCGAACTTTATGTTTAAAATATTCTGCACATATTAATGTTGAAATATGTTCTCAATCTATGCTTATTAAATATTTATTTAAATACTTAACAAAAGGACCAGATAGAATAAGAGCTGTTATTGAGGATAACATTATTACTGAAAATAATAAAACAATAAATTATAAAGAAGTTGATGAAATAAAAGCTTATCTTAATTGTCGATACATTACACCTTATGAAGCAATTTGGAGAATTTTTGAATATTCAATACACCACAGAAACCCAGCTATTCAACGTCTTTCCATTCATTTATCAAATATGCAAAATATTACATTTCATAAAAATCAACAACTACATAATATAATACGACAACCACAAATTGAAAAAACAACATTAACAGAATGGATGGAAATAAATAAAACAGATGAAGATGCTCGACAACTTACTTATATAGAATTTCCAACAAAATTTGTTTGGAATAATAAAGATAAATTATGGACTCATCGACAAAGTGGACATACAATTGGACGAACATTTTATATTCATCCAAGTTCTGGTGAATTATATTATTTAAAATTATTATTAAATCATCAAAAAGGATCAACAAGTTATGAATCACTTCGAACAATAAAACAATATTATCTATCCCACAAATCAATCAGCCTGTAATGCATTAGGTTATTAGGAGATGATAAAGAAAGAAGCATCATTTTGGTCAACATCTACACAACTTCGTCAACTTTTTATTACAATACTATTATTTTGTAATATTTCTGATCCCATTAGATTTTTAGAGAAACATTGGAAATTAATGTGTGACGATATTTTATATAAAGTAAAATCTTATTTAATAATCCAAATTTTCAAATTCCGGAAAATGAATTATATAATTTTGTATTATATGAATTAGAAAAATTATTAAATTTAAATTCATCTTCTTTATCACATTATAATCTTCCACTTCCAACTGGATCATTAATTGAAGATTTAAATAATAATCTTCTAAGAGAAGAACTGAATTACGACAAATATAAATTAAAAGAAGAAAATATTAACTTAGTACAAAATTTAAATCAAGAACAACACTATATTTATAATCAAATTTTAGAATCAATTGAAAGAAAACAAGATAATTTATTCTTTATATATGGTTATGGTGGTACAGGAAAAACATATTTATGGAATGCTATTATTAGTAAAATTAGATCAAACGGTGAAATTGTATTAGCTGTAGCATCATCAGGTATAGCATCATTATTATTATCAAAAGGGCCGAACAGCACATTCAAGATTTCGTATACCCCTTTCAATCGACAAATTTTCAACTTGCCAAATCAAAAAATGTACTCAACTAGCAAAATTAATTGAAAAGACAACATTAATATTATGGGATGAAGCACCTATGACAAATAAATATTGTTTCGAAGCTTTAGACAAAACATTACAAGATTTAAAAAATGACTTCAATCGTCCTTTTGGAGGAATGACGATTATATTAGGTGGTGATTTTAGACAAATATTACCAGTTATTCCAACGGAACAAAAGAAAATATAATTAATGCAACTATAAATAATTCTTACCTTTTGGCCATATTTTCGTATACTCACTTTAACAGAAAATATGAGATTAAAAAATTTAATTCCAATCCTGATGAACAAATAGAAATTAGTAATTTTTCCGAATGGATTTTAAATATTGGTAATGGAACAGCAGATGGAATAAAACATACAGAAAATGAAGATGCTACATGGATTAAAATACCAGAAAAATATATAATACCATATGATACAAATTCTATTAAACACATTTCTACCACAATATATGAAAATTTTGATCATAATTTTGACAATATTGATTACTTAAAACAACGAGCAATTGTTACACCTACAAATAAACAACTAATGCAATAAATAAATACTTATTAAGTTTAGTACCAACAGAAACAAAAATTTATTATAGTTATGATACTATTCTTTCATCATCTGGAAATCTTGACGAATTAAATATTTTATATCCTACTGAATTTTTACACACACTTAATTTTAATGGTTTACCTCCACATGAATTAGAATAAAATAGGAACTCCAGTTATGTTAATTAGAAATCTTAACCAATCAATGTGATTATGCAATGGTACAAGACTTATCATAACACAACTAACAAATAGAATTATTGAAGGTCGTATTATTAATTCTAATGATACAAATGAAAAAGTTTTATATACCAAGAATAGAAATGACAGCAAATGAATCTAACTACCCTTTCATATTAAAAAGAAGACAATTCCCTTTAAAAATATGTTATGCTATGACAATAAATAAAAGTCAAGGAAAGTCATTAAATAAAGTTGGACTCTATCTGGAAGATGAAATCTTTAGTCATGGACAATTATATGTTGCATTATCAAGAGTAACATCACCAAGAGGTTTACATATTTTAATACATGATTCAATTAACAAATATTCAAATCATATTAAAAATATTGTTTACAAAGAGATATTACATAAGATTAATGAAAATGACTAATCTATAATAAAATAATTTTTTTAACAGATATTAACTTCTTTCTAAGAATTATATTATCAAATATTAATCATAATTTTTAGATATTAAATTCAACTCAAAAATTCATAACCAATATATTTATATATTTTTATTGTCTATAGAAAATGTTCAGTCCACTACGAATACTAAAAGTAGGCGAAACATACGACACCATCCGTGCCCGAGTTTGCCGCTTATGGAGGAACACAGACTACAATACAGAACGTTTAATCAGTGTTGATTGTTTATTAGTAGATGAACAGGTAATTAAATTTTTTTTTTTTTCAAAATTAGATTCATTAATAATACAAAATTCATATTATTAATATATATATAAGTTATATTAAATTGATATATATCTTTTTTTCAGGATGAAGCGATACATGGATTTGTTCGTGCAAAAGACGCTGATTCCATAGCAAGCAAAATACAAGTGGGCGATATATATGAAATCAGCAACTTCTTTATTACAAACAATAAACAAAGATACAAAATTGTTCCACATAAAGCAATGCTTGCAGTTTGCACGATCCACAGTTTTCAAACCAGTCGAGAAGATATTCCCGAAATACCTCGATACAAATTTAATTTTGTGGAATACGACCAATTAACATCAAGAGTTGACATTAATGACCTTCTTTCAGGTAAATAATATATAATATTCATATCATTATTAACTATAATCATATAAATATATAATATTATTATTCAATATCTAATAATTTTTTGTTATTAATTTTATACCAGATGTCATTGGTCGTCTCATATCTGTTAAAGGTGTTGAAGAATCCAATGTGGGTAACAGATTGGTGAAAAGGCGAAATCTGACACTTCAAAATATTAGGTAACTATAAATTATATATTATTACCAAATATATTTCCATTTAACTAAAAATTATTTCTGAACAATTTATTTATTGAAATTTATTATATTTTACAGAGATGAATCACTAAATATAACTCTTTGGGGAGAAATTAGTCAGAATTTTGATGAAAATGCAGTTCAAAAATGTCGGAACCAGTTGTAATCGCCTTTACAGCTATGGCAGCTAAACAGTATCTTGGTAAGTTTAAATATAATATATATTAATAGATACAAATTTATTCCAAAATAATAAGAAACATTTTTAATCATTCATTTTAATAATTATAAATATACATGTGGAGTTTATGTTGCAAGCACTTCTGGAACATCATTTTACTTTGAACCAAACATCGCTGAATCAAAAAAAGGTATTATAAATATTTATTACAAATATATTACACTTATTTATACATTTTACAATTCTCTTAAAAAATTAACATTATTTAATATCTTATCTACTTATAGGTTTAGTCATTCCATTTCAAGCAATAGACTTTATTGCTGCATCGACACAGAAACCAAGAACATTAGATGAGCAAAAAACGATGAATAGAATGATGATTGCGGAACTTCGAGCCTTAGATCCATATCAAATCAGGTAAATCTTCATTTATTGCTTCTTAATTATAATACATAATTTAATACAATTTTTTCCTCTCCAAATAACAGGACCAAAAATTTACTACAAAGGCAACCATCACTGAAATTGATGCACGACAAGGTTGGTTTTACAACGCCTGTCCACGCTGCTTGCTATAGACGTGTCAAACAATCAGGGACTTCATGGTGGTGCGACACTCATGGATATCTAACGACAATACCAATCAGTTGGTAATATTCTTGACTTTTATTATAAAAAATTAATAAATTACTTCTTAAACAATAAAAATTTACTAAATTCCAATTGTTTATAACAGGTACAAAATTAATGCTCGAATCGAGGACAGCACTAGAGGCATGAATATTGTTATGATTGGAAAAACAGTACAATCACTGGTAAACAAACCATGCTCCATACTAACAATTCAAGATGGATATACTGATCCCAAACATCATTCCTCCCTCTCCTCAATGAACTCAAAGGCATGTCAAAATATTTTCAATTCAATTTTCGTCCAAGAGGTGCATTTATTGATTGCAACAGTTTGTTAAAACTTTTGACGACGAGGAAACACAAATGTTATTGCCTGCACCACCAACCGAATCTCCAAAAGATATCCCTGCACCATTAGCATCTTTCGATCCAGAAACACCGCTGCCAGAAACAAAAAAGGTATAAAAAAACAGCTTTTCCCCACCGAACCTATAGCAGAAGACATTCAATCAAGGTACATTACTGCCTCAAAATTTGTTGCAAAATTTTTATATTTCTTTACTACCAAATATATATACATAAATTACAAACAATTATATATTTATACTTATTATTATTTCAGCCCTCAACAACATCCTCCCTCAACAGAAATTCAAACATCTTCTGTTGACCCATCCAGGAACAACGAAAAGAATCAAGGTATATTTATCTTTTATATACAATTGCATATCATATAATTAAACCAATTTCAATTTTATTTATAAATATAAAATAATTATTCTTTTTCTCATGACAGATTGGAGGAAAAAGGAAAAAAAGTAAGCACGGTTGATGACATTTTCAGTGGCAGATGTTCCTTTTGCAACAACTTTGTTTATAAACTTATATCTATATATGTTTGTCTGTATATATAAATCCAACATTTTTGATATAAACTTGAATGTAAATATTCTAATATTATAATAACTGATGCTAAAAAAAAATATACTTATTATAATTATATTATTTATCTTAATTAACTACTTTTATTGTATAATATTCAATTATTCCCTTTTATTTTTTCGTCTGCATTCACGTGCGTAGCACGGGCATTCACCTCGTTTTGTTCTAAATAAATCATATTAATTTAAAAAATACTTTTCATTAAAATAGTTAAAATATTGGACTTCCAAACAATTTTTTTTTATTTTTTCATTTTAGATTTTTTATGTATTGATCTACTTTTAATATTTAATACTTTTATCTTTTTGATCCTTTTTACACCTTTTTATCTACTTTTTACATATTATTATTATTTTATTTAGATAACTTTTCTCAAATACGTTCAATCATGTGCATTGCACATTCTTTTACACTAATACGTCTAGAACACACTATTCCATTTTACTTGTATTTTTTTTCTAAAAATAAATCCAAATGCACTGGTTTCAGCTTCCGAGTAACATTGTTTACTCCGTTTAAAAACAATGAATCCATCAAATATGCAATCTTTTTTTTTTTTTTTTTTTTTTTTAAATAATCTTCAATGCTTGAACTAATGAATCCTTCACCGTGTTTATTTGCACAATCAAATAACGTAGTGCCAAAGACCAGTAAAAGTGTTCCCTTTTTTTTCCCCCATTTTCTGAAGAAAGCTTTATTTTATTTTTTTCAGTAATCAAGCCAAAAAAAAAAAAAAAAAAAAACCTACTATTTTCTGGTATGATTATTAAAGAAAAAAACCTGGCAGGGAAACTAGTAAAGGACCATACCCTTCTTGTCTAACATTTTTATTAGGAGACGATTTAAATATCTCCTTTTGCAAATTACTTGTTATTGTCCATCTTACAAAGACAATGGAAGCAACCTCCTCTCCTAGGTTGTTTTTGTTTTGTTTTTTTGTTTTTGTTTTTGTTTGTTTTTGTTTGGATTCACTCCTTTCCCTGTATATCAGCTTCAAGTAAAAACCTCATTGCCACTCTAGAGCTTCCAAGCTTGCTGATGAATCTGTTTATCCCCAGCTGCCAATACATTAAAACCTGAAAATTGACCAAAGAAGTGATTAACCAGGCAAGATCGAAGCGAAAATTGGTTATCAACTTATGGAAGATTTACGAATGGTGCGTCAACATTAAAAATGATTTCATTCTTAAGTAAGCATACTTGTTGCAAGTGAATCTGGAGAAGCCTCCCAATGGAGCTGATGTCCTTTCCAATCAGTTATGACACCTCCGGCACCTTCTATCACAGGTATAAGTGCAAGAAAATCGTACGGCTGACAAAAACCAAAATTTCCAATGTCATTGTACTAAACCAAAAACCGAAAAGCTGATATGAAGGAAATTGCAGTGCAATCTTTTCTTTTTTTTGTTTTTTTTTGGGGGGCACTTTTGCGAGAACGCCCATATCACCAAGCAGCAAGGATACTGAGTAGGGAAGAAGCCTGTTCATTATAGCTACCTTGTTTGTCATGTGAAAGTGCAACAAAATCACACCGACTTACCTTAAGACCAGATTCAACAACAAGATCCACATAACCAGACGCCAAAAGGGCATAAGCATAGCAGTCGCAGCCATATAGCGGCGTTTTCACCTGCACATGATAGAGGTAGTGACAAACGGGTTATATTTATATCTCACATTATATATGCAGATCATTTCCTAGCATCAATGCTTTAAAACCAGGCAAGCTCTTCCTTCAGATAGCAGATGGACACAGACCTTATTTCTCACACGAACAAACGCTTCTTTTGCCTTTTCACTGAATAGATGTGGACTTGTGGTATACCTATTATCATGGAGACGAGGAAAAGGAAAATAAGCAGAAATGGTAAAAAAAAAACAAGTTGAATATCCATGAGTTGCATGATTTATAGAAGTTCACATTCTTCTATAAAACTAGAAACTTGTGAAATGTTTTCTGCATTGTGACTGCTAGTCTAAAAGAAATAAATTGGAGAGAGGAAAAAAAGAATACAGATAGGCTTGTGCGAGATTGGCGCAAGAACGTGTAGACACTTGCTGTCCATTCAATGTGGTTTTTTCTTCCCCTTATCCCAATCCACCTTTCTCTTAAAACAGGCTGATCAATAACGCCAAGAATCTGAAAGGGGAGAACAAAGTTTAGTCGTTTTCGAAAGGAATATACAACTTTACAAGTAGAAACACCAAATTATGCAGCTACTTCTGTTTGCAACTTTCTCTAATAAAAAATTGAACAATTTTGATTCTAAAATCACGAATACAACATAATAAAGACCACTTAATAGTGTGCATTAGGATGCAAAAAAGGAAACCAAGACTGGCAATTGAACAAAGTTGTGTTAACGTGATGCCTAAACCTATTTTTCTTTCCCGTGTTTTCTTTTTCTTTTAACACAAACTGAAGAAAATAAAAAGAAAACGTTATAAGTAGTTTCCATTTGTTAAAAGATCTTTTATTTATTTTTTTATCCCTCAATTCATTATTCACAACAAAAGACTTCATTCTTCATTTTTATGCACGCAACCAGGTAGCAGGTGATTCTTACAGGTTTACCCTTATGTAGCAAAGCAATGAGAGTACCAAAGACAGGTTTGCCTGAAACAATTAGAAGAGTAGATTCACTAATATGAAACCTTTTAGGGCTAACGCTATGTATCGATGATTTACGAAGACAATATATTTACCAGTTATAAAACTCTTTGTCCCATCTATTGGATCCAAAACCCATACATAGTCTGCTTCCACCTCTCTGCACCTCCATCCGTTCTCTTCCCCGAAACTGCAAACACAACCCTTGTGAATATTTGCAGCAATAACAAAATTAAAATAGAAGCTCATGACTTTATGCATACAACTTAAAATCCAAAGACTTTTATATTTCACTCGTCTTCATTTTTGGTTCCAATTGGAAATGTTGGAGGAAAAATAAAATTCTCCACTTTCCTGTCTATGACATGAGAAAAAGAAAACTTGTGTTTAATCACTTTTTTGCGTCAACCTTAATAAACACAAAAGTATAAAGTGGCCGGGATGTAAAAAAAGCTGTAATTTGTAACAGTTTTCATCTAATGGGCCAGTAAATCGCAATGGCACTCGGACATGTCCTTCCTTCCGACCACTTAAAATCAAACCAATTTGATGATAATCAAATTATACGGTAAGGGGAAAAATATATAATTTAACAGGCATAATAGCTTACATAGCATGAGATGGAAAATTCTCCAATATAATTGAAACCATAGATTCCTCTGCTGTTTTATCCGCAATTGTTACAGGGCCTGCCATAGAAGAAATATAACATCTGATCAGATATGGAGTTCTACACGTTGATTGGAGTGTTCAATATTTGAATATACACGCCCATACATATGTGTGTGTGTGTGTGTGTATTTATATGTATATGTATATCTATACGCACATATGTAAATGTGTGTATCTTGACTTTATTTCTTAATTTGTTTACTTATTTTCCATTTTCACGTCCTCTATTGAACATGCTAGCAACTAAGAAATCCAGAATAAACCTGACAACTCAAAAGCCTACATCCATATGAATTCTCAAATACATCAAAAGGAACAGAACAAAAGGTGCCTAATTTTCCTGCATTTTCTCAGGAATCAAACGAGAACCTGAAAATTCAATCCAACAAGTTCAACACCAAAAACTTCACCTTTCTCAACCCCCCCAAAAAGAAAAGGCTAGAATTTGCTCCACGTTGAAATGAATTTTTCAATCTCCTCAGTCATTAGACTTTCTCAGCAACCTAACAGACCCAAGAAAAAAAATTAAAAAATTAAAAACGAAAAAACTCACTGAAATCTTCCTTATCGATAATCTCGAACTGCTACGGAAAGTACTCCCGAAGAACAACACCTGAGGCGTCGGCGACGGCATTGGCGACCTCTGCGAAGCGATCGAGGTCAGAATCAGCAATCCCGAGAGAGAAAGCTTCGACGACGCCATTGGAGAGGCCGGAAGTCGCAGGCCATGGAGAAGGTGGGGGGACGAGAGAGAGGGAGCGAGAGGAAGTGGTTGGAGCGTGGAGAGGCGGAGAAGGAGAGAAGGCGAGTTCGGGAAATGGGGAGAGAAGTTTGGAGAGAGAAGAGGAGGGTTTGGTAGTGGAGATGGTGGTGGTGAGAGAGGGAGTGGGAGAGAGAGAGCATTTTTGGAGAGACGAGAGAGAGGAGAGAGAGAGAGGGAGAGATTCCAAACACACAGTTGCGCAGGTTGCCGAGTGCGAGTGGTGAGTGGAGGGAAGGAATACGACACTTGCCACGGATTTTAAAAGGTAAATTACTCTTTGGTCTTAATTTTTTTTAGAAAGTTATACTTTGGTCTTTTTTTTTTTTTTTTTTTGTGATTAAAAGATTTTTTTAAACTAAAAAAAAAACAATCAATTTGATCATTTTTTATAAATAAAGTTGATGGAATAAATCATGTATGTACGACACATAAGTTAAATAATGTAAAATTATTTTCCATAATTACTTTTGAACAGTAAATCATGTGTGGTTCATATGATTTTTTTAAAATTTTTTTTTTGTAATATCATGCTATAAAAGTGCAAACATTTATACTTTATAAAATAAAATTATAAAAATAAAATATATAATATAAAAATATAAAGAATCAAAACTTATTCTCACCATCGTGGTGGTATAATTATGGTGACAAATGATGTAATACATCGACATGGACATTCGCTTCTAGGTTTTGAGTTCAAAACTTTTCAATTTTGTGTTGCCATAGACTGTGCTTCCAAATAGTCTCTTGAAGCTCATCACCCGTTGGCTGATGAGGCCCTTGGATAAGATCATTTGTTATACCATTAGAGGTCCCAGAGGTTACCTCATCTTGTTAAATTAGGGACGTGAAGACATCACTGATTCTCTTTTATCATAAAATATAAATTATATTATCTCATCCATGTCTTTAAACTTTAAAGGCGTTTCTCAATTTATCGTCTAAAGAACCTAAAAACTCTCCCCTTTATTTGCTGAATTAAATTTATGTTACAAAATACGAAAGAATAGGAATTAAGTGGGGGTTATGTGGTCTTTTTTTTTTTTTTTTTTTTTTTTCCAATTTGATTTCAATAGAAATCCCTACAAAAAGGGTTAGTAAGATTAATTAACAGTTTTTCTGTTTGTTTTGAACCAAAATTCTAATAACTATATATATAAATTTTTCTCAACAAGTAGGCACGAAGCCAATGTGTGCCTAGTGGGGGTTCAAGCCCCCACTCAATTTTTTTTAATTAAAAAAATCTATATATAAATTTGTATTTTTCATAATAATACATAAAAAAGTCCCCACTAAAAAATAAAATTTAATGTTGAACCCCCACTAATATATCAAGCCTACTACACAATAAAGCTATAAATTTTGTTAATCCCATAATACTAGTATTTTTCAACTATAAATTTTGTGACGAAATAGACTACACAATCAAATCTGGAGACCAATTTATTAAAAAAAAAAATTTACTTATATCCATCAAGAAATTTATTATTTGTAATTTTTGAGAGATAATTGTAATATATTAATAATTAACGGTTTTTATTAATTTTTAATTTTAATTGTTAGTCCCCATAAATTAATGGGTCCATCACTATCACTAAGGGCCATTATCTAATAGAACGATAAAAAATATAAATTTTCAGTTTAAATAATAAATTGCGTATTCAATGATTGTATTACTTTTCAAATCTCATAATAGTGAGTACAGTACGTAATAACATGATCTGAATAACATACTTTTCGTAGAGCTGTTGTTGTTTGAGTTTAGTCCACTGAGATGACAATAAGGTATTTGAATTATCAAAGTGAGCTACAAAATATTAAAAATCAATTAGATGATGATAACATTATTAAATATTTTTAATTCCTTACCTATATTAAAAAGTAAGAATAGTTTTTTTTTTTTGGATTTTTTCAAGTAATTGCTCAACTTTTTTAAGAATTGTTGTATAAGCTAACAAGAAGTAAACTCTAGTTAGTTTAGATTTTGCTATTCTTTTGCAATAACTTGTTAAAATCTATTTTGTAAAGATCCTGTTTTAAAATAAAGATCGTTCAGAGAATCCATTCTCTTTTTTGTTCTGTGGAATAGTATGGAATGGACCAATTCCTCCATTCATTAATTGAGAATCCATGTAGTAAATAGTCTTCGGCTACAAAAATACTATTTATATTTCACAAAAAAAAAAAAAAATTGTCTACAAAACTATAATACTCTTCTTTATATATTTCAATCTCCATACATGTTTCCTTCCAAACAATATGAACTTTTTGTAAGACTTAGACAAAAACTATAATACTCTTCTTTATATATTTCAATCTCCATACATGTTTCCTTTCCAAACAATATGAACTTTTTGTAAAGACTCATCTTCTCAAAGTACTGTTTACAACATTTTTACCCTGTTAAGACCTGTGACTTTTTTTTGTTTTTTTTTTTGTTATTCTTTTACTTTTTGTGATATTTTATAGTTTCTTGATAGACTTGAATCACATTTAACATTATTTTCTTTCTTTATTTCGTGTTGAATAGTTCTCAAACTCATGAGATCGGCCGTATTTTACACCTCTGAATCCAAAAGATGAGGGACACGACCAAGGTAGGATTTAAAATAAAAATAAAAAAATACAGAGAGATCTTCAGCAATCTCTAATAAATTGAAACATAAAATCCGTCTTATTACACCGGACCACTTTCACAAACTGCCTTACCTTAATCTTCACTCCTAGGCACAAACATTCTCAGCAACAACAAATCTTAAGAACGAAACACATCATGTACAAAAAGACACTGCACACAAAACCATATATATAAATATATATATATATTTTCCTTTTCACCAAACATATATATAGTCCATGATTCAACATACATACATACATACATACATATATATATATATATATAATTCATCAGGTGTGGGGTGTGGTGCCCTGGCAGCTTCTCCTGATCTTGTCCATGACACTTTTCTTCTCCTTCTCGTGGTGTTCATAGTGGTGTTCCTGCCCAGCTGGGTCTGTGGCCGTCATGGTGGTGGTGGTTATGTTCGACGACTGTACCTGCTCATCCTTGTGCTTTCCGATTCCGCCAGTCAGCTTCTCCTTTATTTTTGTTCCCAGTCCCTTCTTCTTCCTTCTCCCGCCTTGTCCGTCATCCTCCGACTACCATCCAAATCAATTAAACATTTTGAGCAACATATGTATATACAACACGAGTTCAGTTCCGCTAGCTATCTCAATTTTTTTTTTCTTTTAATGTTTCATTAGCCAACCCTCAATTAGTATTAAGTTGTCGTCCATTTTTAATTGAAGGAACTGTTATTGAAACAGTAAAATAAGACAATAAATCTCAACTCGTTCATAAACAATTAAGCTACGTTGAATCATTGTGTTTTTCTTTTTTATTTAAAATTAAACCAATTTCACCATTCACCTCTTCAAATCTTTCCTAGACTTTGAAGTCGATGTTAGATGTTATATATATATATATATATATATATATTATATATTACATATAAAACTAAAGATACGAGCCAACATATATATATATATATATTTACTTTTTAAATACATTTCAAATTTTTAACTAACCGAACAATTCCAAATATTTTTTTTTTCAACCAAAACATTTTCAAAACCTCAATGAAAGTGCATGATCCAAACGCGCCACTTTAAACTGATAGTTAAAAATTAGGATAGTGAATTTGTATTAAAATGCCGAAAGAAAAGTAAAAGTTTTAACTGAGAACATGTAAGTCTACACATTTTATTCAGAAAAAAAAAAAATGCATGGAATATTATTTTGGATCAATTTAAGTCTAACCGAGCTGGAGCTTGATGAGCTGCCGGACCGACGAAGCTCGCCGCTCTCGCTCTCGCTCTCGCCCTCGCGGCGTCGTTGCTGCTCCCCCATTGGCTTCTGAAGCTGCTCACCTCCAGTAGTAGTGGCCGTAGCTCCGCCCTCGGTTTTTCGCGACTCCGGTGAGGTGCAGGGATTGCCGTGCTCGTCGGTCAAGACGACCGGGTTGCCGTGCTCGTCGGTAAGTTGGATTGGGTTGCCGTGTTCGTCACGTAAATCCGCCATTCTTTCTAACGTGAGACCTGAAACCTCCTTCAAAATCTTTAAAAAAACAGTACTCAACTTTGAATGAATGAAACAGTGGTAAGTAAGTAGTAGTGAGTTTTTTGAGCACATCTTTAAAAATGGAAAGCTAAAGTGACGGTGGAGATAAGAGAGAGCGTTTCATGCACGTAACTGTTTGTTCACACGTGTCATGGGGTGCCAGGTGGCTTAACCGTCGGCATTGCCACGTGTAGGGGAGTTCACACGTGTTGCCTTGTTGGATTGGTGTCTCAATAGAGTATGATTAGATAAGAACGCTGCTCTCCTCAGATTGGAGAAGAAAGAAACAAAAACACAAAAACAACCAAGTTTGTTTTGGCTTTTTATTTAGGATCCGTTTTAACCGATGATGAAAAGAATTTGAATTCTAATTCAAATCACTCGGTTATTTTTAATGGAAGAATATCAAATGGAGCCTTTTAACTTAACGTTTAAAAGGAATTAGCTTAATGGATTAACTTAACGGATGGGAGAAAAGAAATCCGAATAGGAACTTTTAATATGTGTTTGATGTGTGGATTGGAATTGAGTTTTTTTGACTTAAATTGTTTGAGTTTTTAAAAATTAATAAAAAATCTTATTGAATTTTTAAAAAAACGACAAAAATAAATTAAATTTTTTAGGTTGAAATCGTTCATCGAAACACTTTTTAAATTCAAAACCTCAGAATGATAGGGTAAGGTAGCTAGCTAAGAATTAATAGCAGAGGACATGTAATTAGATGCCTAGCAGTGATAGGAATTAATTCTTGAGAGAGTGAAGTTTTGAGGTGGCTTTTGATTCGGATAATAGAATAGAAATTAATTAATTTTTTTTCCTTACCTAACTCCAAAACTTATGTAAGTATCGCCTTTTCTTTTATTAAAGTTAAATAAATAAAAGTGCTTTAATAAAATGACCCTATGTAAGAAGCAACCTGATTTGGTTCGATTTGGTTCATATATCTTCTTATTTATATTATTTTTCTATTTTTTCAATTATATTATGATACTTGTTTAACTAATATAATTTTTTAATTAATGTATTATAATATTAAAATTAAATATTAATTTTTAATTAACGTGTCATGAAATTATTAAAAAGACAGAGAGAACATGAATAAGAGAATACATGAGTCGAATCTATTAATGAATCTATTGAGAATCTACATGCTAAGGTTTGTCCGTTAGGGTTAGTTATGCACATGAAAAGGGTGAGAATTTGGATAGAAGATCTTGGTTTGGGAGTGTCTTCATTTCTTTATAAATAAATGACAGCCATAAGCTCCACAACCGTTTATTTAAATTTAAAAAAAAAAAAAAAAAAAATCCCTTGTGAGTTAGCATTCACAATAAATCAATTCATTTGCTAAATCATTAGAAATACCCAATGAAGGAAAAAGAACACGCCAACCATTGCAAACTAGTACAAGGGTTACATAGCCTTTTTTTTTTTTTTTTGGGTCAAATTCAGAATATGTCAAGACATATATATAGAGTTCCACTTCAATAAAAATCAAGTATGCATCAGCAGCAGAAAACAAATTTGATATGTACAAACATGAAAGAGAATACAAATCTCATGAGGTGGTCCCAATCTACTTTGCTTTTCCTTTTTCTCCCCTATATAAAGAAACTGTTTCTCCTATAGATTCCTTTTCTTTTCTTTTCTTTTCTTTTTTTCCCTAACTTCTTTACAGTGTAATCCCACAAAGCTAATCCTGTTGAATTCTGAGAATTTGCAAGTAGATGAACTTTTCATACAATGCCCAGATGAATGAGTGGTGTCCTGAATGAATCCTTCACAACCCATTCGTCCAACCGAGATCGCAGAAGAAGATCAGTGCCGGAAATCTTCATAGAATATCAACAGGGTCCGATTGGAAACTCGATAACTTAGCCTCGGAATGAGTCAAGTTTCCAACATAGCCAAGGGGACAAATTATGGCACCCACATACTGAATTTGTTGTAATTTATTAATTATCCCAAGCAACATTAAAGAATCTCTACGGAGTCTACTGATGTACGCAACATACATGAGGCAAAGAGAGACACTAACCTCCCCGAAAAGCTTTTGAGAAAAAGCTCACATTTTGCTGGATTTTGCCCAGAAGAAACCCTTCTTTCTGGAAGCATGATTATCCGACATGGCTCGAGTGCTCTTTGAGCCAAATGAGAAGTGCCTCTTCAAGAAAGGCCTTCCCGACGAGGAGCTTTTCATGCTCGAACTGGAGGCCATCTTAGGACCAGTTCCTTGATTTCCGCTACCCTTCATGTGATCAAACACATCAGAATCACCATCAAGATCTACAACACGGTTTCTTGATCTCCTGTTTCTCGCTTCAAGTCCATTTCAGCTATTATCGCCTTTTCAGAAATCTTATGGGTTTTGTTTCTCCCCAAACGTTACCAAACTGGACAACCAGGGTTCATATTTGCTAATTTCAGGTGTCATGTACTCCAAACACTCGGCGTGGTAAACATGCCCACAAACTAGCACAGCAACAACCGAAAGCTCGTACAAGCAATAATCTTTTGGCTGCTCCATAGGGACTCTCTCAGTCAAAGGCCTTGAGGCATATCCCCACATGTTTGCAGATCACACAAGGGGAACCCGATATTCGGCTACTAGCTCTGGTCATCTTGTCACGGTTAAGCCAAAGGACTCGCTGTCAAAAGACCACCTTTCTTTATTAGAATTAGCCATAAGTTCAGAAAATGCATGCATAGACCAACCATCCGAAGACCCTCCACGGGATCCCTAGCTGATTCATTGCTCCATGAGGGAGGCACTGCCCTTTCTTCAGAAAACTGAGTAGCCATTTGGTGACTTGAATCCTGGGAGTCGGGTGTCAGATACTTGTCTCGAGAGATGATGTCCAGGAGACTGGCGAGGGGGCACCGCGATGGGGTCGAGTTGGCTGGAGGCACTTGACCTTGGGATGACAAAGGGAAGGTAGTCAGAGATGAAGTAGACGGCAAGGAAACCGATAACTTTGCAGGCGATGGATATGAGACAGTTGGGATTCTGTCAACTCCTTTGGCTGTTATTGAACCAACATTTGGACAAAACTATAAGAAAAGGATACAAGCAAAATATAAACCAAACCACAAAGTCCAAGAGAATAGAGAAATGAGGAGGGTTAAAAACCCGCAAAGAGCCTCCACGCATGTAACACCTACCTGTTCAAGACTTGCATCCATTGAAGCATTCCTTCTAATAGGTTTAACTGCCACAAATTCACATTGAAATTGTCAGATTAAAACACATCAGAGTGAGCAATTAACACGTGAGAAGCTGAAAACAAGAAAACAATAGCCAGGCCATCCACTCAACAAGCCACATTTTACGCTTATCCTTGTGACTGAAGAACCGTTCACATTATAAAAAATAAAAAATAAAAAAATAAAAAAGAAGATAGATTATCACTTAAAAAACACTGATACAAAGAACAAGTTTGTTTTCCAGACAAAGACTCTAGGGCATCTTTACCACTGACTTGAAAAAAACCACCTTCACTGGGTATGCTTACATGCCTGCTAAAAATAAAAAAATAAAAATCCCTACGAAAGAAAAATCTGATTTCATCGACAAGAAAACTTTCAAGGAAAAAAATAAATAAAACAAACAAAAAAAGAAGCAGCAGGTTTATCCAAAATCACTAGAACAAACATTATTAACAAATGACAGTATAATGGTGTACGGCAAAAACTGTTACCAATTAACACCCATGATAAAAGAAAATACAGATAAAGCTCAACGTGATGTACAAATTTTTTACAATGACCATTTAAAAACATTTGGGCTTTGGATCTGCAAAACAAAGTACGCTTTACATAAATTCTCCTATGTTAGACGGTCTGTGATGGTAACATAGGGAACTTCAACCTGTAATGTAACCTATGTAACCTAATATATTTCCCTCTCCATCACCATTAATCATCAGAGTTTGGTAAATCTAGTTTAAGGGCTTCAGCTAGCTTTAACTTCTAGTCCCAAGGGAGCTAAACCGATACATACATACATACATACATATATATTAAATGCCTAAAGCACGCCACACAAGAAAGGACACGATTTAGGGATCGATGCACATCAAACTTAAAAGAAGATGAATAGCGTATAAGAATAATTTTTAATTCAATCTTAAGAAGGTTCAAAATTCAAGATCCAATTTGGATTAAGGGAAGACAATAAACAGTTCCAACTCATCTCTTTCAAAAGAAATGGGAGATACAAAATAACACGTATGAGGTTCTATATTTCCAAACACAGGAAATGCCGGTCAAATTTGGATAAAAGGAAGACAACTTCAGCAGTTACAACCAGTATCTGTATTTGACATACAATATATCAAATGAAAATGGGAGGATAAAAAAAAAAATATTTGATGTTCTATATTTCTAACACAGGATATGCCCAAATTGAAACAGCAATAGTAGTAATTAAACAGCTTTCATGCCGGAATTTACCTGGTGTGGGAGTTCTCACATGCCCAGCAGCTCCCTCAGATAGCGGGGACTTTTGTGATGTGTGCCTTCGAGAATGCTCTAGTGGACTTCCTTCCTCTGACACATATGCTGATTCACATTTAGTTTCAGATCCATCGTGCCTACTAACTCCATCAGAAAACCAACTCATAGAAGTCTCTTCACCGGCTACCCGCCCTCGGTGATCCCATCGGAAAGCTCCATGTTGGTGAGTTACCGAATATTCCGGTGCAAAATATCGCTATTTGACGCATTGTTATCGTCTTCTCCCTGACCGCAATGCAACAAGCAGCCCCCATGCTCAAAAATAAACCACAAGAAAACTTCTAATCACAAAATCTCAACTCCTAATGGCATTCCCTGAAGTTAAGATCTTAGCTAGCAATCTCGGCACAATCAAGCCAAAGCAGTTTTCTCTGGAATCACAAAAAGAAACAAACCCATCAGTATGAACGACCACCGGAATGATTGAAATGCGCAAAAAACTTTAAGTTAAATATGATTAAAATCCCAAATTATCAAAAATCTCAACCTCATGACAAACAAAATTTATATGATAGAAAATTCAACTATTTTAACATACATGGCAGGTTGCAACACAATTGCTCAAATACAAAAGATACGCAATTCTACGCAAAAACTCGATATAAATACAATGAACTTCAAACAATCAAATTCTCTACCTCATAACAAAGAAATGATAAGACGAATAAGCTTATTTAACAAACATTGCAACTTGCAACACAAGATCAATAAAATTGAATTGCTCAAAACAAAAGATACCCAATTCGAACCGAGTCACGGGTCTCGATTCTCTTCCTATTTGCAGTTGAATAAGAACAGGGCCAGGACAATTCCAGGGTCAACACATACATTTCCGGTCAATGCACTTCAACTTTTCAATAACAGCAAACTCCTTGGTTTGAAAAACATTAAACAAAAAGACAACTTCCATTTCTTTTTTCTTTCATAATACTTCTCTTTCCTCACACTAATAGTACTTACCAACCACCAAACAAGCCTCTAAAAATAACCGACAATTTATATATATATATATGTATATAGAACACAAAACAAACGGCAGAGAAGGAGAATTCTTGGACGGAATTATGAAATTGAATTTGAATCGATTCAAATTGCTACTCTTAAGGGGACTTGAGAAGAGTAAAGCTTGTAATATAAATCCAAAAGAAAGACCCTAAAATTAGCAAAAAATTGGAAAGAGTAAAAGAGGTCAAAGAGATCCGAAATCAATGCCCAGAAAAACGGATTTTCGCAGTCAGAAAAGACCAAATAAATACGAAAAATCAAAACCCAATTAACAAATAAAATTGAAAAATCAATAATAGTAAAATAATAATTGAAAGGGAGTGAAATTGTTCTGATTAATTTTATCCGTTACCAGAATATCATGGTCGTCGTCACGGGATTAAAAGCCTTCGTAATAGGAAAAAAAAACGCGAGAAAACCCGGAGCGACGTGATTTGACCCTCACGCTTTTGGCCCGCGGAGGGAGAGAGGAGAGAGAAAGAGGAGAGAGAGAGAGCGAGTGAACGAGCTAGAGAGAGAGAGAGTACGGGTTTTTTAGAGAAAGAAGAGAGAGACTGCTCATTTTTGCCAGATAGGAGAGAGAGCCAGAGAGAGATAGAGTGGAGTGAGGTCGTTTTTGACGGCTTTAATAACGCGTGGGTGGAACTGTTCTTAAACGGCGACACCGCGGCGGTTTGAGTTGACGTCGTTTTGTCGTGGTGCGAATCCTTTGCACGTAAACTTGGTTTTTCTTTTTCCTATCTTTTTTTTTTTTTGGAAACTGTAACAGTTTTATTTTTGTCGTGGTGCGAATTTTTTGCCACGTACAATTGGTTTTTTTTTTAGGTCTATTTATTTTTTAATAATTTATTTGTCTACTTTATTTCTGGACGATACTAAATAGGTGGGAATTATTTTTTTTAGTGAAAAAAGATAGTACTTTAAATTTTTTTTAATTTGAGGTTGAGAATATAACTTCTGCATGTTTTTTTATGGAGAGGGAGTTTGGTGGAGATCGTTTGAGTTGAGATTTTTAAGTTCAAATATTAATTTTTTTTGAATTTTAAAAGCACTTTTTGAGAAAAAAGACAAAAAATTTTTTAAAAGAAAAGACAAAAAAAATTTAAGTTGAATGGATTGAATGGTTCCACCAAACATGCCCGGAGTTAAATAAGTAATTATTAATCATGTTTGTAACTACTAGTACTTTTAATTTAAGTATGTGATTTCATGTCATTACTTATTTTTGTCGTACATTTATTTATCTATTTTTCTTTCTTTTCCGTAATTTTTTTTAATATATAATTGAGCCTACATTTTTAACTTTTTAATAAACAATATTCATTAATTATTGATTTCATTTGACATCGTAAAATCCAGCCAATTAACACTAATAAATCAAGAAATATATAATGCTTTTAATATTCTTACAATGTTTTTAAAAAGAATATTAAAATGCATAAAAAAAACTTAGTATTGTAGGTATAGCTTAGCCAGTGATGGAGCCATGAATTTATATTAGTGGTGACTAATAATTAAAATTAAAAATTAATAAAACAATTAGTTATTAATGTATTATAATTATCCCTCAAAATTATAAATGATGTATTTCTTGATGGATATAAGTATTTTTTTTTAATAAACCGATCCCCAAATTTGATTGTGTAGTCGATATCTTTACAAATTCATAGTGAAAAATACTAGTATTATGGGATTAACAGAATTTATAGCTTTATTATGTATTAGGCTTGATGGGGGCTTACTAACAATAATTTTTTTTAGTGGGGACTTTTTTGTGTACAAAATTCATAGTTGAAAAATACTAGTATTATGGATTAACAGAATTTATAGGCTTTATTATGTATTAGGCTTGATGGGGGCTTAACAATTAATTTTTTTAGTGGGGACTTTTTTGTGTAATGAAAAATACAAATTATATATAGGTTTTTTTTTAATTAATAAAAATAGCCCCCCCACTGGGCACACATTGGCTTCGCTCTTGAGCTTTAGTGATAATTCTACATTTGAATGTATTACAAGGTGCAGAATTTGCATTCTTCAATTTTAAGTTACCAAAGATATAAAAGATTTTTTTTAAGGTAAAATTCATTCAACTAAAGGTCTTACAAACACCAAACATAATGCGGATGACCATGTGGTATACCATACAAAGCACTCGATAAAAACTAGTTTCATCAGTAAAATCTGATGAAGTACAGGGAAAACGATGCAAGACGAGACCTGATATCAGGAAAACAATGCATAAGGGGTCTTTTTGAAATCACTACAATCGATGGAAGCTTTCAATCCATCAAGAGCATTTAACATGTAGCACCAAGGCCACAAACATCTCCGCTAAGACTTATAACTAGCAGAATTTCTAACTCGCCAAGACCTAAATTTGGCAGATCCAAAACAAACTCAAATGATGGAAGAACCTCCTCCATTATTACAATGAAAATACTAAAACTATATGACAGAAATATCAACGCCTTATTAGACTAAAACATAAAAAAATAAAGACTAAAACACGATCGTCGCAAGCCTTCAATGAAAGTACAACTGACAAGATGACCATCAAAGTAGAAGGAACGCTTTGGGGGACAAGCGGCGAACAGACGAGATGCCTTCAAACAGCAGAACGTGAATACACACGCCACCACCATCAGCATCAGGAGCCAAAACCAACACTTCCGCAAGAAGCTCCTCCATGTTCGAAACAAAACCCCGAAAGAATACAACCACTAGATGAGAAAAGCATCATAAAACACCTCTAAGCTATTTGGAAACCATAATCTAAATGACATTAGATCAGCTTCCAATGAAGCCACCCTGCCAAACACAGCCACCCACACATAAAAAAAAAAAAAAACTTACAACGATATGGGCCTAGTAACTAATTTTTAAGGCTGGAGGTCCAACGATGCACTCGAAGACAGTCCCGGAACCCCAACCGAGTCACTCTCTCCTTTTCTCTTTTTCTTGTTCCCTCAGGCCGGCTGCTTTTAAAAAAAAAAACTAAATTTTGAAAATAAGATTAAAAGTTTTAAACACATATGTTAAAAGAAATAAAGTGACAATTGATTTATTAAATTTATAATATCGAAGACTATTCAAATTTATTATGGGTGTTTTGTTCAATTAACTTTTAAATAAGTCTTTCACGATATTTTTCATATTTTAATTAAATTAAAACTCCAATTTTTGTGGTTATAAGTATAAACACATGACTCTAATGCAAGATGTAAATTCAAATATAGCACCTTTCAAATTCCCAAAAAAGTTAAAAAAAGAAAAAAAAGAGATTCAAATCTTAATCAAATTTTTGGTGTCTCAAATGGTGTCTAAATAATAATATTTTTAAAACGTTTGAAATATTTAATAACTGTTTGTTATATCTTAAAATATAACTTCATTAATAATATGTTAATATATAATTAGTTGGATATCATTTGAGATATCAAAATTTGACAGAGGATTCTGGTCGGAAAAAAAAGGGGGAAATTCTAACTTGAGAAATAATAAAGAACGGGAGAATCTCAAAAAAAAAAAAAATGGTAGAATTTAATTATCTCAAATTAACACAAATAACACCCCAAGTTAAAAAAAAAAACACAAATTAAACAAAATGCCTTTTTATATTTGGTAATTATCCAATAATAATCTGAAGCACGGGAGTAATATTTGTTATAATTTATAATTTTTATTATATCAAATGAACATATAAAAAAACGTCTTATTATATTTATATTACTTTAAAAAAAATCCAATTATTATTATTATTATTAATATTATTATTTTTTTAAGTTTTGGATTGTGGAGAGAAAATGATCACCAAGTGTTTGTTGAAATGCGGAGGTGAAAAAGCTCAGAAGAAGGAAATTAAAAAAACAATAACAATAATAATAATAATCCAATGTTGAAAGTAACCGTGTCTGTGCGTGAGATTTTGCCTTCTCAAGTACGCGGAGTGCGCACCACGCATTCACTGCCTTTTTCACGTCCACACGAAAGTATCAGCTTCTTTAATTTCACTATAAAAAATATTCTTCATCCCACTACTTTTATTTATTCTTCCTAATAATGACGTTAATGAGGATATTAATTATTATATCATTAAGACATTAAACAAAACAAAACAAAACTAGCCTCATGATTACATCATACAATTTTACATGTTTTTCTGATAATAATATAATCATCATGTTCACTCAACATATATGTATATTTATATGTATCATGACGTTTTCATAATATAATAATGAATAAAATAATTTTGTTGTTGTTATTATTACTTTACTTTTGGATTCCATCTTTCATTAAATCCTAATGACAATATTAAATTTCTCTTTTAATTAAATGCAACGGGTTGGGAGTTTTTAGGTCTTTGAAAGGTTGAATGATTTTTATTTTTATTTTTATTTTTTTAATTTTATTTTTTGAGAAAGATAATTTTATGGTTTACATCATTAATTTGTTGAACAAACGAGTTTATCTATAGTAGAAGAACAACCCCACACAAAATTTTATTTCTTTTCAGTATGATGGGAAAATTTTAGATTCCCTTTTATTCCATAAGATTATCATTAGAATATTGCAAATTGCATATTATAAGATAACCTATACGTATACAAATTTCCTTAAAACATTTACACAAATTTATTTGCACATTAAATGATTACTTGATCAAACAATATATAGAGTGGAAGGGAGTTGAGGTTTGGATTTAAAAGGGTGCGTGTTTAACCCGGTATTAAATATATACCTACATACATATATACAAGTAAAACTAATGGAATGAACTATATTTTTACTCCTCTAAGTAGACTTGTGTTTGTTATATTGGATGTTTCAACGATGTTATATATGAATGAAAGTAATTTTACCTCACGCATTATATATTTTTAATATAAATATTCATAGATCAAATCTAACAATTATAATAATACCTATTTAAAGGATACAAATACAGATTCTATCATAAAATTTTTCTTTCAAATATGTATAAATTTATGGGAAATTGCATATAGTTGACTTAAACAATATATGAGAATCCATTATTTCTTAATCGTGTGTAGTTAAATAGGATGAACCATTCAGTGAATATCTTTCTTTCGAAACAAAATAATTAAAACTAGTCGGTCAGCTGGATTTCCATTGAGAACATCCGTCGACCTGTTTGTTTTTTGTTTCTGTTTTTGTTTTTGTTTTATTTTGTTTTTGCTTTGGTAAAACATTGTCCTTTGTTGGTTGAATTGTCGGTGTACTAGAATCAAACTGCTATAAGCAACTCTTTTCTATATATGTTTCTTCTATGTATGGCCACATTCTTTAGGAGTGAAATTACAAATGCAAGATTAATTAGGTATGAAAGAGTTGGACGGTGCAAAACTGCACATGTGTACAAATAGTAACCAACTCTTGGACTTTGAGTGAGTTGGACTTTGAGTTGTGCACGTAAATGACTTGTTTTTAATTTCAATAAAATAGATGACTCTTTTTATTTTATTTATTTTATTTTATTTAAAGGTACTATCTAATCAATATATATATATATATATATATTATACACATGTATGCATGGTTGAACTTACATTTGTTAGTAAGGCACAAAAGATTGATTAAGCCTTGTCTTTTTTTTTTTTTTTTTTTGTTTTTTGGTTTTTTGTTTTTTTCAATGGATTACCCTTAAACTTGTATGGGAGAGAATGGAGTTTGGCTAGCAAAGTAAGGAGTGAAATGTCTTTTTGGAGATTGTGTATAGGTGGGATCTACATGTGTGGCATATAAGTGAGCTTTAGTTTGTCAAATGGTGGCGTGTAATGAGTGGTTGAGAAGTTTTCTTGTCACTCTTGTTAATTAATTAAACATCAACATCAACATCAATTTGGGATTAGGTTTGTGTTTCATAATCAATATCTGTAAATATACACGGTTAACTTCAAGCACAAGGAAGCTCCTTTTATACCGACAATGATTATTATATACTCTTCCTTCTCAAAATATATTACATAGAATTCTACGACCAAACATTTCAGGAAAAAAAAAAAAAAAAAAGAATGGATAATAAAAGAAGTGAATATATTTTCAAAGGTGTATCGAAATACAATATTTGAATATTCATTTGATTATTTTATTGTATTAGAACTGAAAGTGATCCAAATGAAACAAAATTTCATTGTAATGTGGAGGGTTAAATTCTTAAATTTCAACTTAAAAAAAAAAAAAAAAAAACTAGGACTATGTTTAGGGTCACAAGTGTGACGTACTGGATAATTTGAACTTTTATTTAACAGAAAAGGGGGGGTTTTTTTTTTTTTTTTTTTTTTTCCGATAAGTATTTAACAGAAAAGGTTGCTTCAATACATGTTGAAGGTCATAGGTTTACCTTCTCAAAAGAAATGAAAGAAAGAAAGAAAGAAAAAAAAAAGGTTAAAGATGTATACATTATTTTTTGGATTTATTCGGAAAACATACATATATATATATATAATTTTTTTTGTTTCGTCTGCATGAGTAAGGACTTATCTCCTAGATATTTTCTAGCCCATGAATTATTATTAAAGGAAAAAAAAAAAAAAAAAAAAAAAAGCGTTTGCAATGCATAGGATTTTTATGTGGTGGACCAAACACAAGGTCAAAGTTTGCCCCTAGAAATTGTTTAACTATTGGATTATTGAAGATGAGAAAACAAAGAACCAAAATTCTACCAGTACTTGTGAACTAGAAATTGATCATGAACAATTTGGCACAGAATAAGAGGATCAAATTGGGACATGACATGAGGTTGTACTAAGCTATAAAATTTGAATGTGATTCGACATTAATTTGGAACCTCTCACAAGTCCAAAATTATGCCGTCCATTATGGGGTTGGAAATTCTTCATTCACCAAAATGTCATTTTACAAGTCAATAGGTGCCAATTTTTGAACCGCATTTATATGTGGGAAATTTGGACCAATGCCCTTCTAACAACTTTTAAGCCCGTTTCTCTGATCTACTTTTTTGAAAGACACATAAAAAACAAAAACACCTGACTCACAAACATATGAATTATAAAGCCATCGGAAGAAGATGACACACCATGATCTCATCTATTGGTCTAGAGCTAATTGACCTAGTTGAAATAGTAGCAATTAAGGGTGTTCACCAATCGGATTATCCTGATTAGAGATCAATCTTTAATCCAATTCGTGATGTTTGGGTTGGAAATATTCCAATTTATAATCAATCTATGAGACACTCAATCCAGTCTAATCCAATCTATAAATATCAGATTGAACAGATCGGATTCATAAATTCAATTTATAAACTCGGGAAATAAAATAAAATACTTAATATAAAATATTTCAATAAAATTATCACACAATTAACTTCAGTCTTGAGAATTTGAGCCCTGCGATTTGAGGAGAAAAAGAGGCAAGCGGATTAGGGTGGCGGCTATGGAAGATCATAATGAGTGAAACATTACCTTATTACCAGGGTTCTCTTGAGTGGGCTGGGTTAAAAAATAGTTTTGGGCCAGTTAACTGAATTAGGATTTGGGCATATTTTCAATCTCTGGCTTCAATATGGACGTACATATTTATTAAAAATATTTTAGAGAAAAAATATTACATATTTATAAATGTGTATATATAAGATTTGGATTCACATATTACACAGATTGAGAATTTCTCAATCTGTAATTTTTAGATTGAAAAAATCTTAATCTATTACTAATTTATAAGTCTCTCGATTCGATTCAATTCGACAAATTAAAATAAATTGAACAAATTGATGAATTCAATTAACACCCCTAATAATAGCCAATATAGTAGATATCGAAAGCCAGATTTCGAGATTGAGAAAGCGAAACACAAACTTATCACTTTGGAGATTGTGCACTCGTGCTTTGATCAGCAGCCAAAGGACACGTAGTCACGGACTTGGGGGTGAGTTGGGAAAAAAAAAAAAAAAATCAAGATAGTTCCATTTCCTTCTTGCTCATCAACCGGAAATCAAGACAAACCAGACACTACGGTGACACGTGAAAACATTCCGTAACTATATTCAAACAATTATTGTCTGAAAATGGAATTTTTAGGAACTTTAAATATGCATATGTGTCTTTACTTGGTCCTTTCCTTTGTAATGTAGATATATGTCACAATAAAGGATAAGACTGGACATCTCTAAACTCTCTTTTCTTTTCTAGATTAATTTTTTTTTTTTGGAGGAATAGAATTTGAACCTTTTACTTGTCGACTGATCATTCTAATTAAGAGTGATGTAAAAGGAATTAATTTAATTTGGGATAATCTAAGTGGTCCTAATAACAATAGCTTTTTTTTTATTATTATTTTTATTATACATATTCAGGCTAAAGGTGATCACAACATACATTGGTACAAAAAAAAAAAAAAAAAGTTTCCTTCAAAGAAAAAGAAAGAAAAATGAGCTATATATATGTTGAAACTTTTTTTTTTTGGCTCAGATGAGGAAACATTTTCTTTCTCTTGATTAACCAAACAATCACGAAAAAAAAACAATATATATTATCATTAATCTTATCTGATCCACTATTCTGTCCTTCATCCAATTCAGCAGATAAAGGGGGATCTTATCATAGGGAATGAAAATTAATAGCCTAAATAGTAAGTTTTTTTATTCTTAAGAATATGTCTGAGAAAAAAATAGTTTAGCAGGAAATTAGTTTTAAAAGTACTTATTACGGTCACATGAGAAAAATTTCAACAAACTGTGTAAAACAATAATAAATCTAGTTTTCCGGAGAAGATAGAGTTTATCTCCCTGCCGTTTCACATGGAATAAATGTTTATTATTGCGTTGTTTTCTCAATTTATACTGTTGTGAATACTCCTTATACTTTCTCAACACGATCCGTTGCTACTGCATGCATTGACTTTCTCCATAAGATGATTTATCATTTTATAATAATCCTAAATAAAAGACGGCGTGATTGAAATGGTATCTGATTGAACTTGCTTCGCGGTGCTTTTATTATGTCTAGAATCCGGCCTTTCAGAAAGTCTAGTGTCTAAATAAGTAGGACTCTAATGTGATTGAGATTAAGAAAATGTCCCAACCCTTGATTGTGCCTAAACTGCATTGTTTTCTTTATATCTCGAGTCCAAGCATTTGAGTGCCCTAACTAGAACGGCTGTGGTTACTATATATGTAACAAAGTTGTCTCCACTGTTTCCTTCTTCTCTTTTTTTTTTTTTTTTTTTTTTTTTTTTTAAATTTTTAAATTTTTATAATTATTTTACTAGCAAAGCAAGCTATATAGAGAGTTTGAATCTTCAACTATAATTAGAAGCCTCCTTTCCGTTCGATAAGCACGAAATCCAGGGAGATGATTTTGGATAGGTCAATATCCACGAAATTCGAGCAGAACAGCCATAAAACGTTATGCATTGATCCTATTATTCTCGAGTCAAATTAGGGTTCCAACTCCTTTGTATAATTTTAAAATTGGAGATGACCATGTCAATATTCTCGAGCAAGATTATAAATATTTCTTATCCGTGATTTAGCATATTAGTCGTCTTCTGAGTATATACGGATTAAAATAATGATTGGAAAATCTTAAGACCCTACACAACTCAAAATATTTATATACCTCGATCTTACATAAACTTCTGAAAATATAATAATGATTGGAAAATTTTTATCGGTATAACTTGGTAAAGAAACGCAAAAGAGCATATAGCCGCGTGTATAATATATTTATAAAACGACGTGTAGGACATGTTATATATAAGATCACATTACTTTCTCGGAGATCACAACTAGGTAAAAGTACACAGTATATACTCGTCTCAAGCTATATATAGAACACATAATATCATAGTACGGTTCAAAACTTACTGCTAAGCATAATATATTATATTATATGCATGCCACAATATATATACTATTACATATATATAGTACTATTTTGGATATAAGTTCGATTATTGATTTTCTACAAAAGTACTCGGACTGACAAACCAGCTTCTTATGTGCATTGGCTAGCACATATATTTACCATATATATATATATATATATATAATACATATATGTATACGGTGATGATGATGATGATGATGATGATCAGTTGGGGAATGAGCTTGAAAGGAGGCTTAACAAGAGCTTGGTGTTGGGTCGTATCTTCCATAGTCTTTGGTGTTGGCCTTCAGCAGCCTTTCGTGAAACTATGCTATTTCCTTCTGGTCATTGGCTTCCATAACATTTCCTACCACATATAAAGGATATAGTTTTAAATGTCACAACAATGTGATTGGTGAACTATAGAGAGAGATTAGAGAATGTAAATTTGTCTTGATTTATCTTTTTGTTTTGTTTTTTGCTATTAAAACTCTGTCCCGAGTTGGGTAGATGGTTTCGACAGAACTTTTTGTTCAATTTTTTAAAAAATTTTTATGAGAAAAAATACGGTTAAAAAAAAAAAAAGGGTTTGAACCAGAACTTTTGAGTTTGAACCTATTGACTAGAAGTGTAAAGAGATTTTCAGCAACAAAAATTTAGGATTTGAACCGGAACTTTGGGTTTGAACGTATTGACAGGAAATGTCAAAAGATTTCCACCAACAAATACTTCGAAAAAAAAAAGAAGAGAGAAAAAAGTTTTGAAGATGATGTTGATGGAATTTTTTTATGTTAATTATTATTTATTTTTCATCTAGATAGGTGATCATGATAATTAAAACATGTATAAAAACTTATTTTATAAACCGGCCACTATTTAAACCTACAAGGGAAAGAAGAAGATAAAGAGGACAATTAACTAAGAACAAGAAAAATTAGAAATCAATGACAAGGAGCAGAATTTATTTTATATATATATATATATATATATATATATATTAACTACAAACCTCATTATGAGTTGGATCCACAGCTTTAGAAAACTTGTTTGCAGAGTTCAACTGTCTCCCTACAAGTTGAAAGGCAATTGGTCAAGTATATATTCAAGCCTTTATGTACACACACACACTCACATATTAAATATATGTATGTATGTATGTATGCGTATGCATATTTCAAACGAATATGTTTGGTATATGTACTTAATGTAAAATAAATTAAAAAAAAAAAAAAAGACAAACTCAACATATGTATATAATGCACGGCAATATGGCGTTTACATACAGTACATACGTATACATATTGTTATTACTATTGTATAATGCAAGAAAAAATTAATATGAGGCACGTAACCTAGAGTACTATGATAATGAATATGGTGACTGCATATATATTGAAAATGGGACACGATTTATAGATGTGATTCATACAACTTTTTGTGACATCGTAGACTCTGCACCATCATGAAGCTTATAAACTTAGAAAGCAAACAAGTGCAGTACTATATATCATGCATATACACTTTACCTATACTAACATATATATATATATATCGGTACTATTATTAAGCTTGTCAGTGAAATACATATGTACGATTTATTTTTCTGTAATATATGGGCATGTTTAGATAATAAAGTACAACTTTGGTCCTTGATATAATTCAATTTTACATATTTCATATGTTTGTGTTACGGTGTCTTTGATTAACATGTACAAAAAGCACGCCTACACATGCAGAAACATGTTTTTGGCCTTTATACACACACACAAATATATACATAATTATGCATATATACCATGCATACTAATAACATACATATATAAATAGTAAAAGCTGTGACAATGTGAGTGGAGTGCCATATCGTTATGCATTAAAAGCTGGCAACAAAGAGGGGGAGAGAACAGATGAGAGAGAGAGAGACATAAAAGAAGATACAAAACCTGCAAGAGAAGTAGATAAAAGAGATCCAGCAATTAGGAGAAAGAGGAGACAGATCTTCTTCACAAGCAGGAGACCCATAATCTTTGTGTGTGTTTTAAATTAATCACTTGCAACTTTTGTAAAAATATCTGGCTTCTTATAAATATATATCTCTTCTTTTCTTCTCATTCAAGAGAGAAATATGGGCCAAAATTTTATGCTTCCCTTATATGCACTATCTGTATTGTAAAGAGACACTAGCTACTACATCAGACACTTGCTGATGATGATATTGAACAGCACAAAAATTCAAGAGATAATCTGAAAAATTGACAGTTAAATTAAAAAATTCAAACTTTAATTTTGCCTTTTGGTTTTAAAATTCAAAACGAGGAGAAAAAAGGGGACATAGAGTCCACTTTTGTGTTGTTGGGGCACTAAGTCTTAAGAGTGGATCGATGTGATTAATTTTTTAAGACTCTGTAGTTGTGATAAGATAACCCCCAATAAACTGGAAATTATCATAATATCCCTGTATTTTTTAGCATTTTCAAGTCCGGCTCTTCTTTTATTTTTTTAAGAAAACCAATTTGTATCACTTTTTTTTTTCCCCCTTATATGACAAGCAAAACTACACTAAAATTAAATATTTTAGAGATGATCAAAAACTAATTTAAGAGTTCACATCTGTTGTTTCATTCTCATGTCCCTCTATTTAAATTTTGATATTCCATTTAATTACTCAAGTTTTTTTGTTTTTTAAGATCCAGTTCCTATTTTTGTGTATAAATTATCAACTTAAATAACATATAAAGGATAAAATAGAAAATGAAAACAATATATTGGGACTCGAAATGAAAGTGGAATTGTCATGATTTTTCCCTTTTTCACTTAGAGCTTGTTCAATTAGCCTTTCCTTGGTCATATGAAAACCCTTTTAGTGAAGTTAATTTGGGTGCTTTATAGTCAAATCATTGACTCAAAAGAGTGACTAAATTTGACGCATGCAAAAACTTAATTAATTGCCCCCCCATAATGAAAAAGTGGCTACTTGGGAAATAGTATTGTTGGCACTTTTTAATCTTTTGCATATCTTTTTGAGTATATTTATTTATTCTAAAGAAATGGCAGTGGAAACTTGGAAAGCATGCTTAACAGATAAGTAGAATAGTTTGTCTTGGTTGTACCTAAAATAATACACATTAGGTTTGTATAAAATAGCTTTTATGGAAGACTAGTGCTCTCAATTATCCATAACGACAAGGACACCACACCAAATGCCACTTGAAAGGACATTGGTGGAGAATAAAGAGAAAAAGCACTGTGCCCATCTGAAATCCTACTCTTATATTTGTTTTTGTTTTTTTAATATATATATTTTTAATTTTTTTTTTTTTCCAATAAACTGCTCTTATCTTTGTTCTCTTTCTAATAAAGTGATGTATGTTGTAGGACAGCCTCCCCTAATTTAAGTCAGTCTTCCCTAACCTCTTTGCTCTCAATAATTGGCCAACTTGTTTTGTTGTCAATCTCTGGTAGTGTCTCTTGTAATTAGGGTTTTTGAAGTTAAAATACATGGCAAGGCAATGCTAGTATAGGAGAACTTAATTTGTTATTAATATTATTTCTTTATAATGGAGCTGCCACGATAATAAGTAAACATCAATGCTAGGGTTATCACCATATCTTTGTAATTATTGAAGATTTGGTTGAAATAAAATCAACAATGACGGTCATACAGAGGTAATCATTAATTAATCAAATTCTTGAGATATTAACCAAACATTTAGCAACGAGATCGGTATTAGGAAAGTTAGTATTAAAATTAGAAAAATGTATTGTTTTGTGTGTAATTATCTTTATTAGAAATTTTATTTATTTGTAATTATTGTAATTTAGAATAAGTTTTGATTTTAGTTAATTTGTAAGTATTAGGTAACTTACCCAATTCTGTATATCATAACTTGTATTTATATGAGAGTTCATTAATTGATAATGCTTTTATTAATGAATTGTTTATTCTTAGTCCGTGAAAACACATCCACGTTAAATATCTGTGTTATTTTTCTCTTGTTACTTCTTTTATTATTTTCTGATTTAATTCTTATTATAATATCAAAACATTAAGATCCTAGACCTCTCAAAACCTAAAACACTCTCCCCTACCTTCCCCCCTTATTTCTTCACGTAATCCCACCCCACTACAATCTCATTCCTCAATTCCTTACCCCCTCCCCTTTGCTTCACGTTTCTATCACCCACACACACACACACACAAAGAAGGGGAAAAAAAAAAAAAAAAAAAAAAAAAAAACCAAGTCTATCCCCAAACCAAATAGTAAAAAAAAAAAAAAAAAAAAGATCTTACCACAAAAAAAAAAAAAAACTCCCTATCACTGAAATTTTTTTATATAAATTAAGTAACAAATATAAATTTTAACCAAATAGAAAAAGAAAAGAGAATTGTTCTTACTGCCAAAAAAAAAAAAAAACCTATCGTTGAATTTTTATATAAATTAAGTAACAAAGATAAATTTTAAACTTTATTTTGTACATTAGATTGGATGATTTGGATTTTAAACACTCAAAATCGAATCGAATCCAATACATTGGAATTTTTAAAACCTTTCTATATCATTTCTCATTTTGGATTGGATTTAATTGGATCGATCAATCATCTAATCACATTTAATTAGTAGGTTTTGGTAAGTTCGTTATTATTATTATTATTTTCTCTGATAGATGTAATTGAAGTCCTTTTTGATAAAACTAGAAAGGGAATAAGTATTGGAGGGGAATTAAGTCTATAAGGTGAAAAAGATAGAAGCAAACTAGTGATCAATCTAGACATTTGTAGCTCGCAATTCTATTCTATGACTTCATTTTTAGGTTATCCCACAAAGCATCTGCCTTGGCATCCACTTGCAGAATAACTTTAGTAGTTAAGTGTCCCTCATATATGAGAATAAGAATATTGTCACGAAGTTTCAATAAAGTGAACTTTATACAATCCAATGAAATGCATTCTACAATGGATTTTTAAATGTGTTTCTGAAATCATTTACAACTTTTTACTTTTTAAATTCCATGGAAGTATTGCACAATTTAATGAATAGGATTGAACATGGTTTTATGGCTATAACCCTTGTTTAGAGTAGCTACGAATATTCAAACGACACATTTGTGAAATCTATACATATGCGCAATATGTATATATTATAATTTAGGGAAGTAGCCTTGTGAAGTGTCCAGAACTATTTCAGTCTCAAACGGGTTCATGAATTAACGATAATAAATCATTAAAATAATAAATCTTTGATTTAATATAAGAATTTTAAATATAAAGACTTGTTTGTGTCAGTTTAACCAAGTTTTATTTTAACTTGCACATCACTAAATTTGAAAGTTTTAATTAGAGTACGTGTTTGGTATTAATAATAACAAAGCCACCTGCAGCCACAACAAATAGAGTTCGTTTGGAATACCAGTTCCGATAAGAATTTTGCCCATTCAATTTCAAAATTCTCAAACATACATTTCACTTTTTCTCTCTTAAATTTTTACGAAATTCACACTTCAAAATTCCATAACTTTCTTATTTCAAGTTAAAATAAGATGATTTTTTGTGTTTAAATACATACAATGATGAGAGGAATGAAACAATGTCTATATTGCATTTTTTTTTTCGAAACCATTTAAAATTTTTGACTATTTCATATATCACAATTTATTTTCAATTCATACTTCAACCAAATATCATTTCAATTCTAACGTATAAAATTCCAACTCCAACTCCACTCCAATAATTGTTCCAAATGAGCCCTTAATTTCAAATAATACGAGTTTGAGAAGAAGCAAATTTGCACATGACGCACTTGAATAAAATCGAACCACTTCGTTTTCGAGTCATAAATTTCTGAAGTGAAGCTATCATTTTTCTTCTTCTCTCCTTTTTATTGTTGTTTGTGAATTTTTATTTTTTATTTTAATTTTTGAGAAATTCATAGAAGCTGTCGTTAAAATCTTCATGAAAACAATCACAACCAATATTTTTTTTAAGAAAGAAGTAAATAACATTTTTTAAACAATAATTTGAAATAAATAACAGGTTTTTAAAATAAATTCAGTATATAGTAGATTTATCAGAATGGTTTATTTACCTTGTAAAATATATAATTTATTTAATAAATTCCATTTACTTGATAAATCTATCATTTACTTGATAAATCCATTATTTACTCTAAATATTTGAAAAACCTGCTATTTATTTCAATTGCTTTCGTCAAAAAGCTACTATATAATTTTCCTTAAAAAAAAAATTTTTTCATGTTATTTTCAGTGCGGCTAATTGTCCGTATTTCTTGCCAACAATACAAGGGCATGTTTAAAAAAAAAAAAAAAGGAGATAGTAACGTCATGTTCCTTTGATGTCAAAAGCAATTGGTTCACAAGTTTGAAAATAAAGTTTTGGTTCAAATTTGGATTTTTGAGACAAAACATTGTGAAAAAAAAAATATATATATTTAAATATAGAGGTTGAAACTTACCATTTGCTAAATAAGAAATATTTTCTGCCAAATCATAAAGATATCTTGCTTTTTGGGTTCTTTCTTGGCAACTTGATCCTGATCACTATACACAAACTTTTCTTTTTTATTCAGAACTGATCACCATATACCTGACAATAATATCCCTAGGAATATCTTATCTAAATTATCAAATTTTTAGAAATAACATTTATCTTATATGATTTATCAGTTCTTTTGTTTTTAATATACTACTTAAATGAAGATACAAGTTTCCTCCCCAGTTTGGTTCACTAAATTCTTCCAAAATTCTTCCCCATTTAGTTATCAATCAAGGTTTGTTCCATCTCCAATTTAGCTGAAAAAGCAGCCTATTAACCATATTAAATCTATCATATTTAGAGCTGATAAAACAATTTACTAGCTCCTAATTTCATTTCATCACCATTTCAGAACAATTTAATAGAGCTGATAAATCAACACTTTTTTATTAGACAAAATTTTCGTTAAGACACAAAGAAGCTTAGCCTAATCCCCATGTTTGGTGTAGAGTGGAAAAGAAATCTAGAGGAAGGAAGTTGGAGAGGGATTTTAGAGAGGAAAAGAAATTTTATGTTATTTGGTAGAGAAGAAATTAAGAATGAAGAAAGTTGTAAATTCATGGGACACACTATTTTTTAATCTTTCTAACTTTAGAAAGTAAAGAACAAGGAAAATTTTGATTGACAAATTTTATGTAAAATAACTGTTATGATCTTAATCCCTACTCATGTTTTATTTATGTAAAAATCATCGTACATGATATTAGATATAATATATATATATATGTATATATTACTCTTTTCTTTCTCTTCAACCTATTAAATACTATGAAAGAAAATTTCCTTCATTTCTTTTATCTTTCTCACCTTGGTATTTTACTCCTCTCTCTCTCTTTTCCATCTCTTTTACCAAACATAGTATTAAGTCTATTATACATCATACGACGATTTTCAAGACAATCAATGCCAATACTATCTGTCACAAGAAAGGTATAAAAATAAAATATTTATTATGTATCCTATTTTAGACCATCTCCATTGTTCAATGTTAATGTTATGTTTGTTACAGGAAATGTTATCATTAAGTTGTCGTAAAAAAAAAAAAAAGATTTATATTTAAATAAATTCAATTTAGTAAATAATTTCAGTAATTTCAATTTAGTAAATTCAATTTATATTTAAATAATTTCAAAATGAGAAAACGCTAATAATTTGATGAAAAATTTGATACACCAACCAATAAAAATGAAATGAAAAACTTTTACATTGTCTATACTAAGTAGCATATATGACAAATTTAACATCAAAAAAGCATTTCATTGGAGATCATTTGTTTCACCTACATGCTAAAATCACTAGATGCGCTAAGTTTAATAGTTGTCAACTTTTCATTAAAGATACCACTATGGAGGTAATTTTTTTTCACCCAAATGTCAAAAATTTGGCATTGGCACTCTATTGAAAATGTTCTACTCTTTATTTCTAATTAAATATTGAACGTTTAGTAATTAAACAAATTAGAATGACAATATAACATTAATTAATAGCAATCAGAGGTCCAATTTTAATATTTACTATATTTGATGATAAAATTTGCCATCATCTGTAACAATGGTAAAATTTAAATATTTATATATAAGAGAGTTGATTTCCAATCTAAATGTTAAAGTTTAGGGTTGATTTGAATTATGGATTGAATTTAGATTTTTCAGAATGTTAAATTCAAATTAAATGTATGAATCTAGATATATAATTTGAATTGTGTATTTAAATTAAATTGTGTGTTTGAATGGTTTTGTTAAAGGTAATCTTTGGATAATATAAATGTAGAAAAATAAGTGTGATACAAATTTTTAAAAAGTGCAAATTTTTATTTGATTTAAGTTGAGTTGTTATAAATAGTAAAACCATTTAAATGTACTTAAATATTTCACCACTAACCAAACACACATTTGTATTGAAGTATATCCCTTGTACAAAATGGAGATTCCACGACGGTTTTAAACCATTGCGTAAAGATACCCCGATAATCGAAAAATTATCGTGAAAAGACATAAGGATTTCAAGACAGTGAGGTAACACATAGATTTCACGATGGTTGAGATGGTGATCTAAACATCCCCTTAATTTTAAACACCTAAACTTAAAAATACATTACATTAAAGATGCTCTTCTTTAACTTTGAAAATACACTAGTACCAAGTGACACAAACTAACTTTTTTGCTAGCTAAAAAAAAAAGAAAAGAAAAGAGATAAGTGGTTGTCTTCACCTCCTCAGACTAGCATCACTACCAGAATCTACTAATACCATAATTGGAATGGAAGGACCTGATCCATGCTTTCTTACCTAATATCCAGGGAGTTTAAAATCACCAAGTCCCAATCCATTTTGACAAGCAATTGAAGAGGTAAATTACAGCATCACAACGTACAATGAATGTCGATTTCTCAATACGAGACAAGAAAACCTTGATATGCCGTCTTCTCACTACTATGTCGCCATCACTGATGATACATTTTACCTTAAACATATCCAATAATTACATTCACTATTTCACCTCACAACTAGCACACACCACCAGACGTGCACGCTTCACACCATGGTGTGCACGCTAAGCCACGACCATTTACAATGCTTCACCCACTCACACAATCTTATTACACTAGCACAACTATTCTAGGACACAACTAGGTCCACCGAGACCAAAGGGTCTCTTTATACATAGGCAATTTAGTCTAATATTTGTGCTCCACGCTTGTGTTTTGAGCGACTAATTGAAAGCCTCGTATCTCCACGCCGACACTCCACTTTCATCTTCCCCCCACATTGATCGGCCTTCTTCCACTAGCATATTTAGTCTTCCACGATTGGTCTTGACTCTTCAGGTATTCTAGAACACAATATTTTGCTATTATCTCTTATGTGTCGAAGGTAAAAATATCTTTGATGTATATATATTTTTTTTTACTCTTTTCGTTAATAAAGTTCATTTACTTATTTCACAAATTATGTGTGTTCATTGTTATCACAAAGGCACTTAGATTATCGACACCTAAATCTTAATTATGCATATGTGGGGTCGGGTGCAAGAAAATATGGTTTTAAGGTAATAGTCTAATGGGTTGCCTGTTTTCAACATTTGAAACCCAAGTTCAACCTTTTTATTAGTGTTTTCCTTTTTTGTTTTTGTTTTTGTTTTTTTTTATTTAATGAATTTGAACTAAAACTCCCTTGAAATAGACACATTATAAATTAATTTCGTAGTCGATAAAATAAAGTTGGACACTTTATTTTTTAAGATTGTAATAGTTGTCTACTTCCAAGTGGTAGAAGGGAGATAGTTTATCTTGACTATCGGGGGTAGGTTCTCCCAATCAATCATTGATATATATCAAGTGTGGACCTCTGTAATTAATTTGATTAGTAAATAAACTAATTTATTTTAACAATCATTTATGTGAGTATCTTAAACACCGGTAGATATTTGATTCCATAATAGTGGGTTGTGTCTTTTGAAAAACCAAAGGATAAAACTCTGAAGAATGTGATCATCTTTCCATTATGATGGAGGTATGGTTTATAAATGATGAAGACTTTATTCATAAATAGGGAATCCAATAATGAGTCAATGGTATATCATTATATTGTTATTTGGGACTTGGATAAATATTAAGAGATTTCGTTATTTAGTTATATCCATAACTAAATGATTTTCTATTTATATGTAGGTTTTTTTTTTTTTTTCAAGGTGATATATTGGGAGCTTAAATATCAAATTAATCGAGAAGGTAAAATGGAACTTGTTCTTGAATCGATTATGAATATCCTATTATATGCTACATTTAATTTAGGGACAAAAACAATTGATCTTTCATAATTTAGTATATAATCAAGAATTCAGCTTTAGACTTATAGTGGAATAGTACTGGAGTTAAATAATTAAATGGATAAATTAATTTATCGTTATTAATTTTATTTTATATTATATATGCCCATCGGTTCCTTATACTAGCATACAAAAATTCTCAATAAGCGATTTACGATTATTTGTCACACTTGCGATGTAGCATAGCTGTGCGCAATCTGGGTGGGATTGACCAGTTTTGCTCCAACCACCTCCCGAGTAAGGGAGGTGGTGCATGCCCACAATCTCGGGAGGGGACTAGGCACTGACAGTCCCTCCGGGAGGGACTACAGACAGTTTTAAAGGATTTTTAAAAGAAAAATGTCAAGAACACCAATTATGATCTCAACTTTGGAGTACCAATCTATATGATAGATGAGTTGTCATTAATTTATTAGTCAGTGTTTAAAGTATTATTATATCAATTGATTGCATCCACTAATAAAAATATGACATGTGAGTTGGTACTCAAAAAATTGGAATTAGAGTTGGTATTCCTAGAACTACTCTTTTAAAAAATAGTTAATTTAATTATTCTAAGCAGTGCATAATTCTTAATTTTAAATAAATCCATGAGAATCAATGAATTATTGTGGACATGATGATTATTAGTTCTAGTTTGAGTCAAAGTTAAATTGACATAATTATCTAGGTAATAGTTAATTAAGAATCCAAATTATATTGAGTTTATATTAACTTAGTTATTATGGCGAGAATGACTATTAAATTAAATTCTAATAGGATTTATCTTTTTGACTCGATAATTATTAAAAAATAATTAGTTAGGTAATTTTTAAATTGGTATTATTTGAATTAGGTAGAAAATTTTATGATGACTATCCATATAGTGGGCGGGCGCATACACATGGTAGGAGGAGAGAAGACTCTAGCACTGAAACGCCTTTTACCACCACTATATAAATACACTAGGTAAGTAGTAGCTTCTAAAAAAATATTTAATTATGACTTATTTATAAATAAAGTTCAAATGATCAGAAGTTGTTCCATTTATATATATTTTTAATATAGAATATTAACAGAGGGATTGTTGTTGTAACAGTAAAAAAGTTCAGGAAAGTGTAATCTATTAAATCAAAAGTCAAAGACCAACATAAGTGTATAATTCAACAGTCATTTACAAATTAACCGTAATTATCATTTCAACAAAATGAAATAGCAATCTTAAAGTTTTTGAAAAGTTTTAAATTTCCAACGTTCGCACTTCTTGCATAATATTTTTCCAACAAATTTGTTCTTCCACTTGTCCATCTTCCAAATCTTGCTCTTCTTCGACTTCTGCATCATCGAACTTAAGTACAATCAACGACGCACGGGCATCCCACACACCGTCACTGTCAAGCTCCTTTAACTTGCGCGACATTGCCACATTTGTTTTCCACCGGACTCTTCTTGGAGCAACAATCTCAAGCACAGTGCCCTTTCTTTCCGCACTCAAAGCATTCACCATTGCGTCTTCGTCTTTCATATTTTTCTTCTATCAGCACCCCTAATCCTCGTATGGGGAGCCTCTTCCTTTTTTATCTCTTGGCGACTCCTCATCACCATCGTCTTCTGATCCTAAACTACTTTGTCTCTTGGTTGCTGTCTCTTTTCGCGACCAAAGAGCGCATCCTAGTTTCATCACACCTTAGCGAGACCAATTTTCATTTGCTTAGCCGATGACTCTTGATCGGCTAGCCAATTTTCTAAATCAACATGATATAGTTGGCCAGCCTACCTAGTATTGCAGCTATAAAACTTCTACACCCTGTCCTCCTCATCCTAGATTCTGAAATACTAGCTTTAGTGTCAAACTAGAGGTTTCGTGATATAGATATTTAACATTGTGGAAGTATTGATCGATCGTCATCTCTTCCTGCACCACACCACCGCTAACAACTCGTTCTCCAAGACTCGAGCTTTGAGTCGTTCTCCCACAACTCATCGTCTACTGTGATCATCAACATGAACATAACCTTACCAGCTTGATTTTCCACCTTCTCAAAGCAGCAACATCTTCTGGCGGTGTCACCTCACTACTGCCTAAAATCTCCCAGAGACCTTACCCTTGCAAGTATTACTCACATGCACGTCGACCACATATTGTAATTTTCATGACATCGTGTCTTGATATAGAGCCAACTCACTACCAAGAAAGTTCTGGTCCCAGACCACCTAACTTCACAGGGACCGTGCATGATCTTCAAAAGCTCTTCCAACTAGTCCTTGATCGTCGATTTCTCCAAGCACTCATCTACCACAGTGTGTTGCAGTCCCCTTGCTACCATGTGACGACATATTCACAAACAGTCGCCTCAACCGACTTGTCCTAACACTTACAACGTGGTCCCTTATAGCCTACTGTAATACTTCACACAGTCCCTACCGAGTTTAAAACAATCCCTGACCAACCCGCTCTGATGCCGCTCGTAGGATTTTGTTACCAACACAGCGGAAACCAACTAAAAACATACACTTTCTGCTCCGCAAAATTTTGGCAACACCAAAGAATACATCATTTATACGGACACCGAGTCCACTACACAACATTACCATCAAAACAAAACATCAGCTGATATAAATCACACAAAATTTTATTACAACAATCTAAAGAAGCCAAAATTAATTTGAGTCTTGGCGCGTGCTAAACCAATATGCAACTACAAGGAAACACAAGTACACAACATTCGGTTGCAAGGCAATGAGCCCTTTCAATAAGAACTACATGTCACCAAACTTGTAGCATAAATATTGCAGGTACAAATACAAATATCACTATGACGATGACGCTGCGTCTATTTTTATGTCACCCTTCATGTCGCAGGCTGTTTCTCTACTGTAAGGAGCTTTGGCACCCTGGAAAAAATTAAGTGCAATTTGATTTGGATCCGTTGCTAGTTATGAAACATTAACCAATAGCATGCACGGGTGAGAAGGAAATAAATAAATTATCATTTACCTGGAAGATTGCTCCAAACTTTTTCAGCGCTTTGGCTCGAAGCTTCAGAACATCCTTCGAAACACTAGTGTCTTTAAGGACCTGAAAGAGAGAAGCAATAGAAAGTTGAGTTCCGGGAACTACAACTGATTTTGTCCTATACCAAATAGACACTAAGTTCTCGTCTATGAATACAGCGACTCCTATAATAACTAGGAAAATTACATCTCAGTACCGTGTTTATCGATAAAACACATGGTACCAGCGAGTAATTTTTTCCTAATAGATAATAAGTTAAACCCGAAAAGGTAAAGCGATGCTCCAAACTCACTGCTTGGCAGACATGAGACAAAGTTGACTCAATATCGACCACGTTAATCTTCCATAGGGAATTAAGCATGACGTCCTTTTATATTCTATGGCTTTGACAAAGTTCTCTTCTTTGTTTTCTCCTTGGTTTATCTTCTTCAGATCTTCCTGAATTTGAATTAAAGACACAGCACCTACATTCACAAAAGCGTTAGTAGGCTCGGTTAGAAACTGAAGTTCAACGAGGGCATAAAGCTACTATTCACCAACTAGAATTCCCTTCAATCATGATAATGCACCTGAAGCTGCCACTACTTGAGACTTTATCTGGTGTCCTTTATCTCGTACCCACTCTGCCAAAAACGGGACCTTCATAAACCGTTTATCCTTTCCCAGTTCTCTTCCAGCTTTTCTTGTGTAAATATAGCCAATTGTATGCAGCATAGCCTCGCCAAAAGCTGATGAGATATAAACCATGGATTAGTTCACGTAACAAGCAAAAAGAGCAATTTCAGGGTTGTTCAATGACAGGCTTTAGAAAACTTTCAAAAACAATAAGAATGAAAAATTTTACCGGCTGTTGAGAGACGTCGTGCTTCTGATTTTGCTCCATTCACAAACTCATCAACACGACCGTCAACAAATGGCTGAAGGCGATCTTTCAGAATTGTTATAAGCTTTTCTTCTCTTTCCTTTTGCAAACGTCTGTAAAAAGACGAGAAGGTGATTTCAATTGAGATCAACAGAATATCAAGGTACACTAAAAGCTAGTTCAAAAGTACACCTTCAATCTCTCCTGAACTCTCTGCTGACGGACTTCAGGGTCAAAAGACTCTTCTTCAGTTTCAATAGACGCCAAAGATGCCAAAGCTAGCTGACCAACATATTCCTCAAATAGTTCGCTTCCAAAAAGCATTCCAAACACAGCTGAAGGGTCCACCATGGACTCTCTGGCAATGGAAAATGAAGTGAATGGTTAAGTTTCTCTATTTGGAACATTTAAGATTTGTTCAGTTTTATTTAAATATTATATTATATTTATCTTATTATTTGGCTTTATTCAACTCTAAATAGACCTAGTGAATCTATTTTCCCTTGAACCTCAGCGAATATTATTGAATACACAGATTTCCCGCTTATTGTTCTCTCTTCTTGCTAAATTTCTTAACTCTTCCTCCTCTTCTATAAGTCCTCTTCTTTCCCTCGATTTCTTTAATCTATCTTGGTCTGGCATAAGCTATGTATGTAGGGATAAACGAATCAATTATAATCGACGGGTTGAACTACTTCTTTTGATACATGATTTACTGCTTAGAGTTGTAACCTAAAAAAATGGATGTTAACAATAATGTAAAGTAATCCTCTTACAATTACCAAAACATACTGGTGAAGTTCATAGAACAACCGATGGATAGTGCTCTAATTGCAGACATAACAGTTTCATTGATCAAGCATCATCTTGGATTGAGCAAATAATGATTTCGCAATTGATTTTAACTAACCATTGATAGTATAGATGAGATAATCACGATTAATTATTCCAAAATTGCACCAACAACCATATTATCTTTTCAAAAGCGTATGGTAATGTGGTGTTGGCAAATTTTCAAGGTTCAACTAAACTTACTGCAGTATTCCTGCCTTTCCATGCTTGTCATATGCTTCGCGCTTCTCAGGATCACTTAGAACTTGATAAGCTTCACCAAGTGCCTTTATGAATGTACCATAACCGAGAAAATTATTGTCAGGAAAAGAATTAAGATTAAAAAGGAAAAACCGACAAAAGATGCCAAGATATTTTCAAAGTTCCTACTTTACATGCCAGCCTTCCCTTCTTTTTTGGGATGGAAAGTATTAAATGTTATAGAGTGCATTTGTAAACAGGCCGTTATTTCTAGCATAGACTTGTCTATTTCTGCAGAACTTGGACTAGTTTTTTGGATAATGCAATCTTGGACTTCCAGGAAAAGTAAAATCTTTTAGTTATAAGTGTAGATTAGATCAAATAAAATATTATTAGGTTTCTCGTTTATACAGAACTAACCCCAATGCTTATATACACATACCTGGAAATTTCAGCTGCTTCGGGTCTCCAGGATTTTTATCTGGGTGAACTAGCCTTGCCTGGAAAGAAGACATAGAATCATATTGTAATTTAGGAGACATAGCAATCACTGCAAACCGTACTACTTTCCTCCTTATTAAAAATCTAAAAAAAGAGAATTTGAAAATCCTCAAAACTTGAGAAGAAATCAGAAAAAAATAGATCTTAAGCAACGCATGTAGTAAACAACACTAACATTTAAACAAGTCCTATGAGACTTTTTCCTAGGCGGCGGGCTTGAAAAACATGGACAAATTTCGAAGGCTCGTTCACACGGTAAGGAATTCTTATGACTATCCGAGTAAAGGTATAACTAGGCGGTGGTGTCGAAGTTCAAAGTTGCAGAAAGATGAAAGGTTTTTCCTGGGAAGAATAAGGTTAACGAATAAATACATATTCCAAGCAATGTACCTTCAAATTCTCTTTTAACTCGTCAACTACGGAACAGTGAACAGCATAAAAGTTGCCTTAAAATAAAAGATCTTGCCAAGGCAGAAGCATGAGGGTAACATGCATACATTCCGATCCATGCATCTATCATTTCTATTAACCTATCCAAGTATTTGGACGCGGATTACTCCATCGGAACTGTAAACAGTAACAACTAAGAATCTAAAATCCTTTTTTTTTTTTTTTTTTCCCTTTTTTGCTGAAACAAAAAGCGGTACCATTTGGTGTCACACCGTCCCCTGCCCCTTCATCTATAGCAGAATCCACGGGCCTACTTAAGTAACAAAAAGGACCCGATCTAACTCTATTTAAAAATGGGCCAAAGGCGCAATTCACTCTTTATCACCTTTAAGTCTAACACCGCACAACCCATTAATCTGGTAGAGACCACAAAGTGGGATAATGGAGTATTCAGGCCTACAATAAACAGAAAGAACCTGATATAATTCTATCAAAAATATGGGCTAAAGGTGCAAAGTCACTCTTATCACCTTAAGTCCAACGCCGCACAGACCATAAATATGACAGAGACCTCAAAGTGGGATACGGAATATCAAATTTTGATTCATCCCATGACAAGAAGAAGCAAGAAAGACATCCTAATCTGTGCACCACCCGTTGGTGGGAGAATCCAGAAGCTTTTTGTGGAAAAATAATGGACACCCAAATTACAATGACCAAAAAACAAATATCAACAGCCTACAAACTTTGAGATGGGTAAAACCCACTTCTATTTTTCATGTTCAACTACCATTTCATTCTCAGATCATATATTTCAAAAGTAACTAAAAATTGGGTTACCTTGAGATAGTAAGCCTTCTTGATTTCAGCTGCGGAGGCATTAACATTGACACCCAATATCTCATAATAAGCCGTTTCCTTCACCATATTTTCTTGAGATCACAAACTCTGAAACTGCAGAAAATAACTAAATAAGTAAATAAATCAGAAGCAACTAAATTCTCAAAATGGGAATAAAGAATGAAAATGACAAAAAGGGGGCATAAAAAAAAAAGGACTTTTATGGAGAGAATATAATCCTGACAACATCAAGAAGCTTCGTACCTAAACCGGATCTCATCATACCGAAAAAAGAAGGAAAATTAGCTGTTCAATTAGTGTAGAATTCTTTTCATTATTTATTTTTTCAAACAAGACAGAAAAAAATAATTAACAGAAAATAGAAGGAAAAAATGTAAAACGTAAAACTGAGGATAAAGAACTTACTCAAACAATCTTTGAGCTGGAAACAAGAGCATGCCAGATTGAGAAATCAAGCTTTTGTCCTTTTATTTTTGTTCATTTAAATTTATTTATTTTTTGCTTTAATTTATTAATATATTTATGGGGGACAAGATGTACACCTGGCAGTTGCCAGACATATACGACGTTGTACCAACATGCTTTGTTTTCGAAACGACATGTCGTAGGGGCCCACAAGCACTAGGGTGCTTTGCAAATTTGACCTTAAAATGGTCATCCAATTGCATCACTAACCTTTAATAAAAAAGTTTTACAAGGATGACCTCCACTTTTAATGAAACTTTTGAATTCTCTAAAATGCCCTTTTATAAAATAAAAAATAAATAAATTTGAAAATAAAAAAAAATATAAACGAAAACCTCATATTATTCATTAAAAAATCTTCACTTTCTCTCCACCACCTCACCCTCTCTCCCACCACCATCGCTGCCCCCAACAATCGTCCGACCACCGTCGTCCATACATTCCGGCCGGCGTTCTTAGGAGTTCATACTTTGGGTGTTGCATGGGAGAAGTAAAGATTCAAAAGCATTGTAAAATCTAAAAAAAATTTTGAGAAAAAAATTTGAGGAATCAAGTTTTAAATTGTCATTCAAAGTATGGGCATTCATATTTATGCATTTAAACTGAAAAAAACAACAAGATTAGACCCTTTTGCACTGTTTTCGACCTAAAAATCTGAAATTCCGAAGAAGAAAAAGAGACGAACAGTATTGGGAAGACCGTGCAAACCGAGCAGACCGTTTGTATTGGTAGTACGGTTGGAATAGTCAGGATGGTCATCTCGGTCTGCTTAATAGGAATTTTCAAGGTTTTCTTTAGAATATTTGACCCTACTATTAAAACTCTCTGTTCATAATTAAATGTATAAAATTGTGGACATTTTACTATTGTCGTACTATTACATTGGTAACATAAATTTACAATTTGAAACTTTTAAATGTAATTGAAATCAAAATAATTTACTTAGTTTAGACTTTTCTAATCAAAATAAAGAACTTGTGGTAGAGTTAATATTTAATAAGTTATAGATCAAGAAGACCGTCTTGAAATAAAACGGTTTGCATGGTCTGCATAAATGAATCGTGTAATAGTTCGTACAGTTTGCTTAGTTTGCTTATGTGATCGAAGCCACAGTTTGCTTGGAACGGTCTTCTCGGTTGGTAAAACCAGTGAAGACAACAAATCTTGCGGACCGTCCCAACTGTACTGAACGAAGTGATCGACATGTACAAAATGAAAGTTTTTTCTTGCTTTCTTATTTTTAATTTTTGCATATCTCTCTATTTGAATAGTTAATTTCATTGGCATTATAATATTCCACAATGTTTCATTTTCCCATGTTAAAAAAAAAAAAAAAAAAACTTCATTTTTCATTTTTGGACTTTCTCCCAACCACCACACGGTTTGAACAGTCTTCTCGGTTGGTAAACCATTGGAGACAACAGTCTTGCGGACCGTCCCAACTATATTGAAAGAAGTGATCGACATGAACAAATAAAAGTTTTTTCTTGCTTTCTTATTTTTAATTTTTGCATATCTCTCTATTTGAATTGTTAATTCTTTGACATTATAATATTCCACAGTGTTTCATTTTTCATGTTAAAAAAATTATATTTTCATTTTTGGACTTTCTTCCAACCGCCAAATGGTTGGAACGGTCTTCTCGGTTGCTAAAATCAGTGAAGACAACAAGTCTTGCGGACTGTCCCAACTGTACTGATCGACATGTATAAAATGAAAGTTTTTTTCTTGTTTTCTTATTTTTAATTTTTGCATATCTCTCTATTTGAATAGTTAATTTCATTAACATTAAGATAGTCCACAATGTTTCATTTTCCATATTAAAAAAGAAAAGCTTATTTTTTTATTTTTGGACTTTCTTCCAACTGCCACACGGTTGGAACGATCTTCTCGGTTGGTAAAACCATTGAAGACAACAAGTTTACGAACCGTCTCGACTGTAGTGATCGAAGTGATCAACATGTACAAAATGAAAGTTTTTCTTGTTTTTCTTATTTTTAATTTTACATATCTCTTTATTTGAATAGTTTATTTCATTGATATTAAGATAATCTACAATGTTTCATTTTCCATGTTAAACAAAAAGAAAAAATAAAAAAGGTTTTATTTTTCATTTTGGAATTTCTTCCAACCGCCAAACGTTGGAACGGTTTTCTCGGTTGGTAAAAATAGTAACGACAACAAGTCGTGCGGACCGTCCCAACTGTAATCTTGAAAACCAGTTGTAGAACAACTTTGTTAAAATAAAAGAGAAGAAAAGACTTTGATTTTGTCGGTTAGTACGAGAAGACCGTTACGATTGTATGACGGTTGGAAAAGTTTTCAAAAAATAAAAATACAACATTTTTTAATGTTGTATTTTGAGAATTAAACATTATACAATATATTAATTTCATCAAAACCGACTATTAAAAAAAAGAGAAATTTTAAATTAAAATAACAGAGAAGAAAAGATTTTGATTTTGTCGGTTAGTACGAGAAGACCATTCTAATTATATGACGGTTGGAAGAGTTTCCAAAAATAAAAATACAAACATTTTTTTAATGTTGTATTTGAGAATTAAACTATTATATAATATATTAATTTCAACATTAACGGCTATTAAAAGAAAGAGAAAATTCTAAATTAAAATAAAAGAGAAGAAAAGACTTTGATTTTGTCGGTTAGTACGAGAAGACCGTTCTAATTGTATGACGGTTGGAAGAGTTTCCGAAAAAATAAAAATACAACATTTTTTTAATGTTGTATTTTGATAATTAAACATTATATAATATATTAATTTCAACATTAAAGGCTATTAAAAGAAAGAGAAAATTCTAAATTAAATAAAAGAGAATAACATACTTTGATTTTGTCGGTTAGCATGAGAAGACCGTTCCAATTGTATGACGGTTGGAAGAGTTTCCAAAAAAATAAAAAATACAACATTTTTTAATGTTGTATTTTGAGAATTAAACATTATGTAACATATTAATTTCAACATTAACGGCTATTAAAAGAAAGAGAAAATTCTAAATTAAAATAAAAGAGAAGAAAAGACTTTGATTTTGTCGGTTAGTACGAGAAGACCGTTCCAATTGTATGACGGTTGGAAGAGTTTCCAAAAATACGAAAAGTACAACATTTTTGTAATGTTGTTTTTTGAGAATTAAACATTATATACAACAAAACCGACTATTAAAAGAAAGATAAAAATTCAATTAAATAAAAGAGAAGAAAAGACTTTGAATTTGTCGGTTAGTACGAGAGGACCGTTCCAATTGTATGACGGTTGGAAGAGTTTCCAAAAATACGAAAAGTACAACATTTTGTAATGTTGTTTTTTGAGAATTAAACATTATATACAACAAAACCGATTATTAAAAAAAAGATAAAATTCAAAATTAAAATAAACAAGAAGAAAAGACTTTGAGAATTGTATGACGGTTGGAAGAGTTTCCAAAAATACGAAAAGTACAACATTTTTGTACTGTTGTTTTTTGAGAATTAAACATTATATACAACAAAACCGATTATTAAAAGAAAGATAAAATTCAAAATTAAAATAAACAAGAGAAAAGACTTTGATTTTGTCGGTTAGTACGAGAAGACTGTTCCAATTGTATGACAGTTGGAAGAGTTTCCAAAAATACGAAAAATATAGAATATCTTTAATGTTGTATTTTGATAATTAAACATTATATACAACAAGACCGACTATTAAAAGAAAGAGAAAATTCAAATTAAAATAAAGAGAAGAAAAGACTTTGATTTTGTCGGTTAGTACGAGAAGACCGTTCCAATTGTATGACGGTGGAAGAGTCTCCAAAAATACGAAAAGTATAACATTTTTGTAATGTTGTTTTTTGAGAATTAAACATTACATACAACAAAACCGATTATTAAAAGAAAGATAAAATTCAAAATTAAAATAAACGAGAAGAAAAAACTTTGATTTTGTCGGTTAGTACGAGAAGACCGTTCCAATTGTATGACGGTTGGAAGAGTTTCTAAAAATACGAAAAATTATAGAATATCTTAATGTCAATAAAATTAACTAATCAAATAGAGAGATATGCAAAAATTAAAAAAAAGAAAAAAAAACTTTTTTTTGTACATGTACATCACTTCACTGGTTTTACCAACCGAGAAGACCGTTCCAACCGTTTGGCGGTTGGAATAAATTCCAAAAATGGAAAAAAAATTTAATATGAAAAATTCTAAATTAAAATAAAAGAGAAGAGAAGAATTTGATTTTGTCGGTTAGTACAGTTTGGACGATCCCCAAGACTTGTCGTCATCACTAGTTTTACTAATCGAGAAGACCGTTCTAATTGTATGACGGTTGGAAGACTTTCCAAAAAAATGAGAAACAAATTTTTTTTTTTGACGTGGAAAATGAAAAATTCTAGAATATCTTAATGTCAATAAAATTAACTATTCAAATCGAGAGATATGCAAAAATTAAAAATAAGAAAAAAAAAACTTTATTTTGTACATATACATCACTTCACTGGTTTTACCAACCGAGAAGACCGTTCCAACCGTTTGGCGGTTGGAAGAAATTCCAAAAAAGAAAAAAAAATTTAATATGAAAAATTCTAAATTAAATAAAAGAGAAGAGAAGACTTTGATTTTGTCGGTTAGTACAGTTTGGACGGTCCCCAAGACTTGTCGTCATCACTAGTTTTACTAATCGAGAAGACCGTTCCAATTGTATGACGGTTGGAAGACTTTCAAAAAAAATGAGAAACAAAATTTTTTTTTTTTTGACGTGGAAAATGAAAAATTATAGAATATCTTAATGTCAATAAAATTAATTATTCAAATAGAGAGATATGCAAAAATTAAAAATAAGAAAAAAAAAACTTTTTTTGTACATGTACATCACTTCACTGGTTTTACCAACCGAGAAGACCGTTCCAACCGTTTGGCGGTTGGAAGAAAGTCCAAAAATGAAAAAAAAAAAATTGAATATGAAAAATTCTAAATTAAAATAAAAGAGAAGAGAAGACTTTGATTTTTTCGGTTAGTACAGTTTGAACGGTCCCCAAGACTTGTCGTCATCACTAGTTTTACTGATCGAGAAGACCGTTCCAATTGTACGACGGTTGGAAAACTTTCCAAAAAAAATGAGAAACAAATTTTTTTTTTTTTTGACTTGGAAAATGAAAAATTATAGAATATCTTAATGTCAATAAAATTAACTATTCAAATAAAGAGATATGTAAAAATTAAAAATAAGAAAAAAAAACTTTTATTTTGTACATATACATCACTTCACTGGTTTTACCAACCGAGAAGACCGTTCCAACCGTTTGGCGGTTGGAATAAATTCGAAAAATGAAAAAAAAAATTTAATGTGAAAAATTCTAAATTAAAATAAAAGAGAAGAGAAGAATTTGATTTTGTCGGTTAGTACAGTTTGGACGGTCCCCCAAGACTTGTCGTCATCACTAGTTTTACTAATCGAGAAGACCGTTCCAATTGTATGACGGTTGGAAGACTTTCCAAAAAATGAGAAACAAAATTTTTTTTTTTTGACGTGGAAAATGAAAAATTATAGAATATCTTAATGTCAATAAAATTAATTATTCAAATAGAGAGATATGCAAAAATTAAAAATAAGAAAAAAAAAACTTTTTTTTGTACATGTACATCACTTCACTGGTTTTACCAACCGAGAAGACCGTTCCAACCGTTTGGCGGTTGGAAGAAATTTCAAAAATGAAAAAAAAAATTTTAATATGAAAAATTCTAAATTAAAATAAAAGAGAAGAGAAGACTTTGATTTTTTCGGTTAGTACAGTTTGGACGGTCCCCCAAGACTTGTCGTCATCACTAGTTTTACTAATCGAGAAGACCGTTCCAATTGTACGACGGTTGGAAGACTTTCCAAAAAAAATGAGAAACAAATTTTTTTTTTTTACTTGGAAAATTAAAAATTATAGAATATCTTAATGTCAATAAAATTAACTATTCAAATAGAGAGATATGTAAAAATTAAAAATAAGAAAAAAAACCTTTTATTTTGTACATATACATCACTTCACTGGTTTTACCAACCGAGAAGACCGTTCCAACCGTTTGGCGGTTGGAAGAAATTCCAAAAAGAAAAAAAAATTTAATATGAGAAATTCTAAATTAAATAAAAGAGAAGAGAAGACTTTGATTTTGTCGGTTAGTACAGTTTGGATGGTCCCCAAGACTTGTCGTCATCACTAGTTTTACTAATCGAGAAGACCGTTCCAATTGTATGACTGTTGGAAGACTTTCCAAAAAAATGAGAAACAAATTTTTTTTTTTTACGTGGAAAATGAAAAATATAGAATATCTTAATGTCAAGAAAATTAACTATTCAAATAGAGAGATATGCAAAAATTAAAAATAAGAAAAAAAAAACCTTTTATATTTTACATATAGATCACTTCACTGGTTTTACCAACCGAGAAGACCGTTCCAACCGTTTGGCGGTTGGAAGAAATTCCAAAAATGAAATTCCAAAAATTCCATAAACTTTTAGGGTGAGTTTGGAGCTTAAGTCCAAACTAAGATTTTCAAACTTTTTTTTGTCTTTTTCCCAAAAAGTTTTTGTATTTTTCCCAAAAAGTTTTTTGTCTTTTCTGAAAATTCAAAAAAATTTACTATTTAAACTTAAAAATCTCATCTTGAACTTGTGCACCAAACATGCCCTTATTTTTTATTTTTTTTGGTTTGGCTGGTAGATATTTGGGGGGGAAGGTCAGGGATGGACATGAAGGGAGAGCAGAGTGGGAGTGAGTGGTTTGGTTTGGCTTCAGCTTTTTGACTTTTTTTTTTTTTTTTGGTGGTAGAGTTTTGGGGGGAATATCGATGCATGAGACTTCCCCTCCTTCTAAGTTTCAGAGCTGGGAGCAAGGGTCTTTTTTGGAAAAGACGGGGGTTTTTAGTCTTTTTACTTAATAATTAAATTACAAAAATAAAAAGAAAATAAATTTTAAAACAAGATTATATTTGTAGTACCGTTTCATTTGGAGGTTATATATGCAATTGTTCCCAAGCACTACGAGACCAAAAAAAAAAAAAGTGACGAACCTTTTTTCGTTGATAATGTCTCCGGCCAGACAGACTCACAGTCGGACCCACAATGGAGATAACCACCATGGCCGAAGCTCTGCAACTCCACGGCCAAATTCTGAAATCAGGCAACACCCACGACCTTTCCAAGCTCTTCACCTTCTCCGCTCTCTCCCCCTCTGGCGACCTCGCTCATGCCCGCCTCCTCCTCCGCTCTCTTCCCTCCCCAACTTCTTTCCATTACAACACCATTCTCAGAGCTTACTCCCAAAGCCCCGACCCCGTTAAAGCTCTCCACTTGTTTCTCTCCATGGTTCGAGACCCGACCCGTTTCTCGTTCCGACCCGATAAGTTCACCTACCCGTTTCTCCTCAAGTCGTGTGCCCGGTTGAGGCTGACCCACGAAGGGAAACAGCTTCATGGGCTGGTTGTGAAGTCCGGTTTGTGTTCGGATAGGTACGTTCGACATTCGTTGATTCATATGTATGCGAAATGTGGCGAGCCGGGGCTTGCGCGTAAGATGTTTGATGAAATGAGTGAGAGAGATGTGGTGTCTTGGACTTCGATTATCGATGGGCTTGTGGATAATGACATGCCTTTGGAGGCGTTGAGGTTGTTTGGGGAGATGGTGGAGAACGGGGTAGAGGTTAATGAGGCGACGGTGGTGTCAGTTTTGAGGGCGTGTGCGGACGCTGGGGCGTCGGGCGTCGGTAGGAGAGTGCATGAGTTGGTGGAGGAGAGAAGGGTTGGTTTGAAGGGTAATTTTAGAACTGCGCTTATTGATATGTACGCGAAATGTGGGTGCATAGAGAGCGCAAGGTGGGTTTTCGACGAGGGTGATGTGGGGGAAGATGTTTTCGCTTGGACTGCTATGATAGCTGGGCTTGCAAGCCATGGGAAATGTCGAGAAGCTATCGAATTGTTTGATCAGATGCAAAGACTTGGCATTAAACCAGATGAAAGGACAATGACTGCAGTCCTATCGGCCTGTAGGAATGCGGGTTGGGTGAGTGAAGGTCATATATACTTGAAAAGCCTGCAAAAGAATTACGGAGTTTGGCCTACTATTCAACATTATGGATGTGTGGTGGATCTTCTTGCAAGAGCCGGACGGTTAAGAGATGCCGAGGAGTTCATTATGAAAATGCCCATAGAACCGGATGCAGTTCTGTGGAGAACTTTGATATGGGCTTGCAAAGTTCATAAAGATGTGAATTGAGCGGAGCGGTTGATAAAACATCTCGAGCGTCAAAAGTTGGAATCGAATGATTGCGGGAGTTTGGTGCTTATTGGCAATGTGTATGCATCGGTGGGAAAATGGCACGACAAGGCGAGGACAAGAGAATTGATGAACAAGAGAGGGCTTGTAAAGCCACCGGGGTCTAGTAAGATAGAGATTGACGGGAAAATTCACGAGTTCATCGTGGGAGATTCGAGTCATCCAGAAGCAGAAGAAATATACTCAAAGTTGGACGAAATAGAAGAGAAATTGAGAGAAGAAGGGTATCAGCCAAAACTTTCGGAAGTCTTGCCCGAGATTGATGATGAAGAGAAGGCTTTCCAGTCGAGCCACCATAGCGAGAAGCTTGCTCTTGCTTTTGGACTAATCAAAACGAGTCCGGGTTCTGAAATTCGGATTGCAAAAAACTTGCGATCTTGTGAAGACTGCCATGCTTTTATGAAAGTAATTTCGAAAACATACCGAAGAGACATAATAATGAGAGACCGAATACGCTTCCACCATTTCGGTAATGGGGCCTGCTCTTGCCAGAGATTATTGGTGATTTTCCGTCAACTGGGAGATTTCTTTTTTTTCCTTCCCAAATTTCTGCTGGTTTATTCTTCTCTTCAGAAAACAAGTCTGAATCTTTTGCTAACATCAAGGAACGGAAGGCCTATTTGCTTGACATACTGTGAAGAACGCTATGCTGAATCCGAGAACGTTATGCCGCAAAAATCCTCAGAAGCATGCATGAACTCAATCAAAATAGAGAAAGGTTTCTCCAATAATCTTTGGATTAACTGATAAAAACACAACTTAAAATTCCTTCAAATAAGCCAAATATTCAGTCTTCAGAGTTTCAATTATATATCTATAAATAACGTCACTCAATGCATAACTGGATAATCATTTTTATAGACTTTAAAGATCTTACAAACCTGTTAATAAATGGGCTTGGAGTAGTGCCACTTTGGTGCCGCCACTTTCTAAAGTGTCAGGATTTGGGTTTTCTTTTGTTGGACTTCAATTTGACTTGATAAATATATATGCAAATGCATACTTTATATAAATTAGCGTTTAATAACAATATTGCATTTTGGACTCAAAATTCTGTATAAAATCTTTTCGTTTGCATTAGGTATTTTGCTTCAATAGCCAGGAAATAACCGGCAAAGCTATGTTTATTTTATCAAAAAAGTATTAAGATATGTACGTTTATGTTATTAGTAAATTAAACAACAGCGTTTTCTTGAACTTTTTTTTTTTTTTTTTGAAATTAAAGTTATTGACGAGAAAAACAAGCAATATAATGACTGATATGGTATTTTACAAAAAGACCTGGGCAATATAATATGGATAGTTGTCTAAAAAAAATTTTACAATACATTTTTATTCAGTTAAAATGATTGGGTCCGTATTATATTGACCAAAAATTACTAGCAATGTGGGAATATTGCATTTGTTAAATGGCGAAATGTTTTTTTTTTTAATTCAAACACGTGAAATATTATTATATTTTGGATTGCTATTTTGAAATATTAAAATTGGTTTTGTGAAATTAATATGCCTATCTTTTAAAAGGAAATCTTATATATTTTGTTTTTTGAATTAGATGTAAGGGTATTTTTGTCAGCACAACATGATCAATTTTGTTTTTTTTGTTCAATTTTACAAATAAGTTTGTTTCTTGATATTTATTAAAACCACTACTCTAATTTGACCATTTATGTAAATAGTCTTTATGTCCCTATAATGCAACTACTGTTATAATTTAAATAGTAATATGCAAAAATGCTAATGGTATTTCACAGTTTGAAGGTAATTCTAACATTCATAGCAATAGGTGCATGCTCAGCCAAATTCAAGAATAATATGTTAAACTAAATGGCCCATAAATTAGTTGACTTGCCATTTCGATTTTCCATTTTCTTGTTTACTTTCATAGGTGATTCGTAGATTGACCCGGAAAATACACATCTTTGAATTATTGTTTTACTTGTAATAATTTCATTTTTAATTATCAATTAGTTAAATATGAAGAGTTAAAAATCCAAACAATTATAAAGATGACAAAAAACAGAAGCATATCTATTTTAAAGGGCAACTTTCACAAGTTTCTGTACTTTTCTTTCTTTTTTCATCTATATTAGTAAACGAGTTTGATCACACAATTCAAATAAAAAGTTCAAATTTTTGTGAAAAAAATACCATAAAAAAGTAAAAATTATGCGTTGACTCACAAACCAAACGGGTTATAATCTATCTATAACTATCTTAAAAGCTGAATTCTCTAAAAACACTATTAAAAAATTTAGTTAAATTATTTTTATCTCTTTGTGATGATGATTTTTTTCCACCTTTATCTTGTTGTGTTGTTTTCTTCTAGCTATTCCTCTTAATTTCTTTCTTTCTTTTTTTTTTTTTGTTTTTGTTTTTGTTTTTTTTTTTTGTCCTTTAACGTTTTCTAAGTGTGTCTTTTTCTGTTCTCTTACTTTTTTTTTTTTTTTTTTTTTTCATTATAATCTATCTATAACTACTTAATAAAGCAGATTTGCTTCTTTTCTATTGTTTAAAAATTTGGTCAAGTTATTTTATTCTTTTCTGTTAATTTTCTTTTTTCTTTTTTCTTTCTCTCTCTAATACCTGCCACATGAAAATTTTTTAATAAAATAAAAATTTTAAAGAAAATTCACAAAAAATTTAATTTTTTTAAATTTATATATTTATTTATTTAAAAAATTGAGTTAAATGATCTTTTTTTAGTCATCTAATTTAATAGATCATAACATCTTAGATTAAGGAGTTCAAGAGTAAATATCTTAAATAACCTCTTGATATTTTAGAATTTCGCTGTAAAGTACTTTTATTCTAATTTGTAAGAGATAATGATAATTTTGGATGCTTAATATAAGACTCATCCATGAGTCATATACTAGCTGTCAAGTCTCCATACCAAGTCCATCAATTAATTGCCACGTTGTTCTTGCATTGTAGTTATCGATAAACCTTGTTATCCAAGGTTGTATGATTATTTATATGGACATTGCTTAGCAACCATTCGGAATATATATAAGTAGAAATGTGAGAGGCAGTGAGAGAGAGAGAGAAAGAAAAAGGAAGATGGAGAGAATTGTTTCTATTATCTATAAAGCACCTAGTTGATATAAAATATACCTTCCATTATATTACTTAAAGAATATTATATTTTAAAGCATGTTTTTAACTATGTTATTTATTATTGTCATGTTTTAAAAAGGTTTAAAGAAGTTATTTTTATGTATGGTGTGAAATCTTATATTTATTATAATCAACTAAGATAAAGTTAAAAGTATCAAATTCTTGAGGAAAGAGTAACAAGAAATGAGTCATACAAAAAAATAAAGGTTCTAATGGCACGAGATTATCATCATACTATAAGATCTTAAGCTAAAGTTAAAGAGAAGTATTTTTTCATATGAAAAATTTATTTGGTATACTTACTGAGCTATTCGCTCATATGGTTCTTGTGATGCAGTTTGCAGTGTCAGTAAGATCAGGATGTTGATTGAGGTAGAGATTCCAAAGTCCCATGACAATATTAAATTTTTTTGTGATTTTATTAGATTTTTGTATTATTAGGACGATTTTCTTGTCTCGATGATAAATAGAATTTTTCAGTTGTATAGTATTATTTCTACCAAGTAAGTATGAGGATTTAGTTAACTAACGTTCTATTAGAGCTGCTAGCTTAGGAGGGGCGTTTAATAGATAGTCCAATTTTTTTTTTTAATTTAGAAAAATGACCGTTTGTCATTTTTCATAATTGGTCAATTGGTTATTGACTAATAGTCAATCAGTGACTATGAAGTTTGGTAATTGACTAATGATCGATCAGTGATTGACTAGAAAATTTGGCCATTTATGTTATGGTTAATCAGTGATAGATCGTAAGTCAATCACCAATTATTTACTTTTTTCTTTCTCCTCCAATTAAAGTCTAAATCCCTATATATATATATATATATATTTTTTTTTTTCCCTTACTTTGTGTTTTAAATTTTCTATTTTGTTGTTATTTATTAATTTATTTCCACAATAATTTTTTTTAATTAACCATGCTTTTATTTTGTTTGTTATTATTCTTATTTTTCAATAGTTTTTGCAATTCTATGTTATAACTAATTTTTTGTTTTGTTACAAATAACAAGCAATGAAAAACACGTATACATGATATAGATATATAATCAAATATATTGATTTGATTAGTTACTCATTTAATAAATAATTGACAGAAATTGTGAGGAATTCTGCAAATTCATTACATTTTCAACCATACTTATGGATTACTTAACTTCATCAGTATATTATCCTCAAGTTTTTATCGTCTCAAGAAGAAGTGTACCAAAAAATAAGTTCATAGATTTTTACCTCAGCATCTAAATTGATGAAATTTTTTTTAATAGATATCTAAAAAGAAAAAAGAAATCTTGTAAGAAAAAAATTAAAAAAAATAAAACAAAACATATTAAAAAAAACTGTGTAGAGGTTTAGATTTTGTCTGTGGAGAAAGAAGAAATACAAATAATTTAGTTATAAGGGCTTTTTGAGAAAACTAAAGGACAAAACAAGTAATTTTTAATTCTAAAATTAATTTTTTGATGATTTTGAAAGTGGGTGATGAGAAAAACAAAATGAAGGGTGTCAATAGACCCACCCAATTAATAATTGTCACATCATAAAAATTCATTCCATAACTTTAGATTAAAATTATAACCTAAACTTTAATTTACATAAGGAATTTTGAAGAATAAATTTATCAATTCACAATAATTCCTTATAAAAAATTTGGGTATTACATCTGTTATTTTAAATGGCTTTTCGCACGTCACTTACACATGATAGCTCAAGAAGGGCATTGCAGGTTATTTTTACTTAATTTCAATATAGTTCTTTTCAGAATTTAGATTGTAAGTTTGAGTTATCATTGAATTAGATTCAAATTTTCAAATAAATTTATTGAAATGAATTAAAAATGACAAGTAGTATCTTACTTGGGCTATCATGTTTAAGTTATGAGCAAAAAAACCATTCTAATTTTACCCTACACGAGCAATGAGGACTGGTCTCACCAAAAACTATAAGTAAGGGGTTATTGCCAAGAAAAATGTTTAGTGACTAAATTGTCAAATTTGAAAAATTTGTGTGTATCTAAGCCACCTCCATTTGCTTGGAAAAATAAAAAAATGCGCTCAAGAGTCTGTTCCCTAAATTTCTCTATCTCATTTTCCCTTTTTTTTTTTTTTGAAAGAATGCCGCATTTGTAAATCAAATATGTCTCTACTTTTTCTCTAGTTGTCATTTTTGTAATTGGTTGGATATGATTTTTTTTTTTTTATTGAAATTGATTGGATATGATTTAAGCTAGGAAAAATTGGGTAGGCGATTCTAGTCCCTAAGAAAGTGTTCTTAGCACTCTTCTAAAAGAAATTTTGGTCTTAGCGCTGTACATTGTTTTTTTTTCTTTTCTCCTCTTTTCTTTTGTCAAATTACTAGCAAAAGGGACAGTAAATTCCGGTTTGTTTATATAGAAGAAAGTTTGGTAACTGTTCGGTTAGTGTTAGTATACTCCCCCCCAAGTGTTGATAGAAATTTTTGTTACAGGCTCTATGAGTGGGTTCTGCTCTTCAACGAAGAGGGCATCATCCCGGCACCATCAAATACTAAGAATAACGATATATGAGGGTGTGATCCTAAACAATTCTGATCAAGTATGAGACTGATAGAAAATAAATTTTCACATTTACAATCTTTAATAGGACATTTAATATTCAAACCTTTGATCACATGTAAACTCATCACAGTAATCCATTACCGTTAAGTCATTGGTAAATTATTGGGCTTTTTTTTTTTTTTTTTAATGACACGGTAAATTACAGTTAATATCATTGCTTTTTGTCCTTCCCCCTTTTTTATTCTTTGATGCTTTTCCACTTTTTCCTTTTCTTTTTATTTTTCTCCCTCTCACTTTACATAGGATGCTCTTGAGATACGGAGAATGTGCTCCTCGATTTTCCTTTTTCTTCAATTTCTATAACTTGACTGACTCTGGCATGACACGGTTTGCTCTTTTAGTTTTTCTTTTCTTGCTTTATATTTATCTTTTGCTTTTCTTTTCTTGCTTTATATTTATCTTTCGTTTTTTAACTTAATTCATTTCACTTCGTGGAAACAACGCAAGTGTGGGTCCCCCGGTCAATTCAGAAAATTCCAACCAACTTGTCCTCCCTTTCCTTTCCTTTCCTTTCCAGACCATTTCTAAGTGCTGTCATCTTTCTTGTACTAAATTTCTCCTTCTATTTCCTATCTTGTTTCCTCTTCCTTTCCTGAGGGCATGTTTCACAGGACAAACTGAGCAAAAACCTTTATTCAAAACTATATATACATGACAACTGGTGCTTTCCTTTCCTTTTCTTAAATCTGATCTATAGCCTCTCTCTCTCTCGGTTGCTTACTTCTTCTACTCCTGCTCGGAAGAAGATATACGATTTTTTTTTTTGCCAGTTTAAAGATGAGTACACTCGTAATATTTTTACTTGTCAATTTTACGATGTCTTTCTTCATTAAAAAAATTAAAACTTACTTAGACAAGCAGAGTCTTGAAAATATTGATGAATCTTGAGTTTTAATGTTATTGAGACTTTTATCTTATTTAATGAAAACATTATTAAGCAAAATAATAATATATATATGCATGCTTTTTTGTTAGAAAAACTTTTTTTAAGGAAAAAAAACGAGAAAAGTAAGATTTATTGTATATTTATAAATCAAATCAAATCTATAATTACAGTGACTGACATATGAATGGGTTAATAAGATATCATGAAAATAATATCTATAAAAAAATATATTTTAATTTTTTATTAAGAAAGTATTAATTAAGTGTGAGCATCTATGAATTTAATAGAGGTAAATATTATCACTCTTAATAATTACACATATGATTGCCCACCAAAAAAAATAAAAAATAAAGAATAAACTAACAAGTCATGTACAACTTCTTTTCACAATTAAATATGCACGATTAATGTTCTCTCTTTCCCTCCCTTCCTCCTTCCGATCATGGTTTTTATTTATTTTTATTTTTTATTTTTTATTTTTTTATGAGGTATGACACAAAAGGTCTTTGCACCGGAATGTAAAATGATCATCTCAAAAATATGTTTTCTATAGTACCTACCCGAAAATTGTATTAAAAAAAAGAAAAAAAAAAAGAAAAAAGAAGTCCTCGTACTTAAAATACAAAATGACCGAATTAGCCTTGGTTTTCTCTTGTATGAAAAAAAAGTCCTAGCGCTGTAAATTACGGTTGATATCAATGCTTTTTTGTCTAGTTTTCTTACTCATTGATGCTTTTTCCTTTTTTTTTTTTACCTCCCACTTTATACATCAGATAGACTTTTTTGTCTTCTTGCCCGTCTCTTTCCTTTTATTTTCTTCTTCTATTTCCTATTTCCTATTTCCTTTGCTTTTCTTTTCTTAAATCTGATCTAGATCACCTCCCTGTCTCACTTCGGTCTTGTTGGGACAGTACATCTTGATTTATGGCAGCCGCATACTCTTCTCCTATTCCCGCTCGGAAAAAACTATATGATGTTTTTATCAGTTTTCGAGGTGAGGATACTCGTAACGTTTTTACTTGTCATCTTTACGATGCCTTTGTTCGTAAGAAAATCAAAGCTTACTTGGATGAAGAGAGTCTTGATAAAGGAGATGAAATCTCACCTGCGCTTATGAAAGCAATTCAAGAATCAAAACTCTCAGTGGTCATCCTATCGAAAAATTATGCTTCGTCCTCTTGGTGTTTGGAAGAACTCCGTCATATTCTTCGGTGCAAGGAAATAGATGAACAAATAGTGATACCGGTTTTTTACCACGTAGATCCATCACATGTTCGAAAACAACAAGAGAGTTATGCAGCTGCATTTACTGCTCTTGAGCAGCGCTTTTGTGATAAAACGGACAAGGTGCAACAATGGAGGAATGCTTTGACAATAGTGAGCAATTTATCTGGATGGGACTCATCAGTGATCGGGTAATTTCTAATTAACTTATAAATTCCTAGTTAGAATTTTATAATACGTTTTAGCAGCCACCACACAAATATTGCCCACTAGCTTGAAATACTTGATCACTTTTTTTTTTTTTCGGTTGGGTAGAAAAAGTATTTACATGCGTTGTCTAATGATTATTTTGAGAGAGTTGGACATCAAGTTGTCAAAAAATTGAAATTAGGTAGGTAGAATTTATTTTCGCCTACAATATCTTATTTCTTTTTTTCTAATTATGAGATAATCACATGCGTTCCTCATCTTGATATTTTTCTTTTTTTCCTTTTTATTTTCCATCCTTCAAACCAAATATTGTTGAATTATTATTATAATTATTATTTCACTCTTGGCTAACATTATCAAGCATCAAAAGATTAGGGGAACTAGTAGATAATTTCTTTAAATCAGAGAAATTTAGAGGAAAAACTTCACTTATGATAAAAATTTGTTACAAAAATGGATAAAGAAACAATTTTTATTTCAAAATAGTTTACTAAAGGAAATATATGGCATTTAATATCACATGTTCAAATTATTTTACATTTCTGAACAAGGACTTGTTCGCACCTAATTCATTTAAGGATAGTTCTATTGGCACACTCCTCTTACTCTCTACATCCCCTTAATTAACCAACTCCTTTAATTTCAACAAAAAAAAAAAATCAGTTACACTTCATTCTTATTTCTACATACACCTACATATCAAATCTCTAAATAAACAAGTTATAATTAAGCATTATTACTGTGAAACCTATATAACAAATTCCTAAATTTCACCGTAATTTTTACTCTTCACTGAGTATTATGAAAAATTACATTGTGTTTGTTAACATTCTCTATAATAGTTTTACAATTATGTTTTTTTTGCTTGTGTTATCCCTTACCATCTATTTAATTTGTTGGCTTTTTTCCCCTTGAATGTTGCGGTTAATATTCTTGTTGGTGTACTATATATTCACCCAGAAAAAAAAAAAAAAAAAGGGCAATTCGCTTCTATTTTAATTACTTCTTATTGTATTGTTTGACTTTTTTGTTTCATTGAATTGTTGATGCCTTACATTGGCTTTTCTTTTTATTATTATATATATATATATATTTTTTGTTGTATGAATTTCTTTCGTTGTTTGCCTTTTTCTCAAATCAAAAAAACTTTTTTTTTTTGAAAAATTTTAAATTTAACCTACAAATAAAGTGGAGAAATAAATTTAAAAAATAATAAATTAGAGTAAGTTTCGATTACAATATATCAAGTTTTTCATCTGATGCAAGTACACTTTTGATATAATCAAAGTAGAATGTCAAAATAAACCCCAAAAATAAAGGGTGGGTGTGAAAAGAAATTTAAAATGATGGAGGCTATTCATTTTATGGAAATAGTTAGGGATAATTTAGGAATATATATATGGGTGTATAATAAGTAAATTTAATCTTTTTTCAACTTAAGAGGGATGTGTATTTAGAAGGGAGAGTCAAAGAGAGGTGTGCCCATAGAACTAGCGTTCATTCAAAATGGCTTGGCAAGAAAAAGAATAGAAACAAAAATAACTAAATAGATAATAATGGTATTGAAAGCGAACGTATTTGCCATAACTCTCTTTGGTTGCTTATTGCTGACTTCTTCAATTATATTCTTCATGAGGGCAGGTCTGATTCTAATTTAGTCGAGGCAATTGTCAAAGATATTGTGGGGAAGTTAAATCGCTTATCATCGTGCGACAATCTCAAGGGCTTGGTTGGAATTGACAGACAAATTGAGATAATTGAATCAATGTTGGATATGGGCTCACAAGAAGTTCGTATTGTGGGCATTTGGGGCATTGGCGGCATAGGCAAGACGACCTTGGCTCGTGTCTTATTCAACCGCTTTGCTTGTCAATTCGAAGGTTGCATCTTTCTTGAAAACACTAAGGAAGAAATAACAAGAAGCGGATTGAGTAGTTTAAAAAAAGCTCTGTCTTCGGGACTATTGGGGGAAGATAGTTCAATAATAGTCAACGAATTTATGAAGAATAGGCTTCTGGATACGAAGTCTCTTGTTGTTCTTGACGATGTGGATAACGCGGAACAGTTAGAATATTTAATTGGAGAAGGTGATCTGTTTGGTCCTGGCACTAAAATCGTTATAACCACCAGAGATGCTCAAGTGCTCAATAGCATTGCTGCTCATGGCATATACAAGGTTGAGAGCTTAAATTTCGAAGAAGCACTTCAACTATTCTGCTCGAAAGCTTTTCGAGGAAGCTCTCCTCCGGAGGATTATCCATTGCTGTCAAGAGAGGTTGTCCGATATTGTCAAGGTCTTCCATTGGCTCTTAAAGTTTTGGGAGGTCACCTTTGTTCTAAGAGCACAATAGTGTGGGAAAGTGCATTGGGTAAATTGAAAGAAGGTCTAAATCCACAGATTCATAATGTATTGAGGATTAGTTATGATGGTCTAGAACCTAATGAGAAGGAGATTTTTCTTGATATTGCATGCTTCTTCATAGGCAGGGATAGAGAATTTGTAGAAAGAATACTACGTGCTTGTGATCTTCATGTGCCAATTGGAATTAAAATTCTCGTTGATAAGGCTCTCATAACTCTCGAGGGAAATAGTTTTTATATGCATGATTTGCTGCAAGAAATGGGCCGCCAAATTGTTGGCGAAGAATCTAAGGAGCCTGGAAATCGCAGTAGGTTGTGGTTGGCTAAAGATATCTGCCGTGTCTTGAGATATAATACTGTAAGTGCCACCCAGCTACAATAAATACATATTCTTATAAATATGCACAATGCATGTGTAATGAGTGTTTCTAGCTATTGCAAGCACATCTCTCTACCATATTTCAAGTTTACGAATTACAAGTTTTTTTATGTCATTTATTTATATGTTCTTGATCTCTGTTTTCTTCTTGATTGTTAGGGGACAGGAGCAGTCCAAGCGATATCCCTGAACTTTCACGAACTTGAAAACAATACAGACGTTAATCCTCATGTCTTCCAAAACATGTTCAATTTAAAATTTCTGTTATTTCGTAATCAATATGATCAGGATTGTACCAAAAAGTTAAACCTTCCTCAAGGTCTTCAGTATCTTCCCGACGAGCTTAGATATCTTTGTTGGGAGAATTACCCTTTGAGATCTTTGCCTCAAAACTTTGTACCAGAAAAACTTGTCGAGCTACTTTTGAAAGGCAGTAAGCTAGAGAAACTATGGGATGGCGTTCAGGTAAGATTTAGTCGCCGTATTTTGCATATCTTGTGTAAATTTTCATGTAATAAAAGTAACTCTTTTCCATTTCTCTTATGGTCGTAGAATTTGGGAAGCTTAAAAATTTTGAATCTTCGACGATCTGAGAACCTGACTGAAATTCCAGACCTGTCTTTGGCACTAAATTTGAAGGTGCTACGCCTTAGTTACTGTGACAGTCTTGAGCATCTTCCGACGAGCATTGGAAAGCTAGAGTCGCTGCAATTTCTTTATTTATCTCACTGCTCAAAGTTTCACAAGTTTCCAGAACTTCCAAGCAATATAAGATTGTTGGATATGGAAGGGACAGCAATAGAACAAGTACCCCCATCAATTGAGTGTCTCTCTCGTGTTGTCGAATTTAGTTTAAGTTCTTGTGAAAAGCTCAAGAGTCTTCCAACTAGCATCTATAAGTTAAAATCTCTCGAAAGACTTAACCTCCAACGTTGCTCAAAATTAGAGTACATTCCAGAAATTTTGGAGCCAATGCCAAATCTAAGTCATCTTAGATTAGAGTATTCAGGAATTAGAAAGTTACCAGCATCAATTGCAAATATAGTTGGAATCAAAAGTTTATTCCTTCATAATTGCAAAAATCTTGAGTTTATCTCATACACTGTCTACAATTTGGCTCTTTCATTCCTGGATCTTTCTAATTGTTCGAAACTTGAAAATTTGCCTGGTCCCTTGTCAAGTGGCATGCCCTTGATAGGCTTAGAACTTAGCGACACCAATGTATGCCAGATCCCTGATAATTTGTTCTCCTATTTAACCTTATTGTCGGGTGTAAATCTCTCTAGAACAAATATTAGGAGAATACCCGAAAGCATCAAATTTTCTAAGTTGTCTCGGTTGTACATAAGAGATTGCAAGTTCCTTCAATCTATACCAGAGCTTCCATTGACTATAAGAGAAGTTGATGCATGGGGATGCACGTCACTGGAGATGGTGTCCAATTCAATGGCTGCACTCACACAACCTCCTAAAGATGATGTTCGTCTTCGGGTCAGCTTTGAATTTAGTCATTGCATAAAGTTGAAGCACCAGAACATCATGCCTGAATTTCAAATAAGAGCTATGCTCACGGCAACAAAATTTGCCTTGCAGGGTGAGGTATGCATCTTATTTCTCATTTTTCAGGATGACATTTTTACCCATTGATATTTACTTTATGGATTCTTGGAATTTTGATTTGTTTTTATGATTTAAATTTCATTTTCAGTTATATTTATGATTATATTGATAAATTTTTTGAAAACTTTAATGGAATTTGATTTGAGTTTGTTTGTTTGTTTGTTTGTTTGTTTTTTTTTTTATATATAAATTCTCAATGGATAAATGAGTAAGAAATAAATATAACACTTCCAATGGAGATTACCCACCTCCACACCCGCATTAACTTAGACAGGTTGGGAAGGTAAAAGAAGAGGCGGATATGGGAGGTAAAAGTAGACGTGGATATGAGGCACTCCATTGCCATCCCTACACTTCTTAAGATATTAGTGGAACATTTGCAAATATATATGAGATAAATCATTAAATTCAATGAAAGAGGTCGTTTTTTAAATATTCCACTAATATTTTTTAGTTGTTGAAAGTTGCTTCTTTGAGAAAATTATTTTAATAGGATAATAATACATTAGTATCTTTACAAAGACCATTTTAACAAGATAATATATTGGAGAATTTTAATTAAAAAATTAAAAAGTAACATATTTGGAAAAAACAATTTTGATAAGGACAAATTAGAATAAAAAGTACTATTTCATAAGCATATTTGAAATTTTAATTTTAGTTAAATAGGTTAAAAAAAGTTTTAAAAAATATAAAAAGTGAGAGAGGACAAAAATGCTTTTTGTTTTTGTTTTTTGTTTTTTGTGTTTTTGTGTTTTTGTTTTTTGTTTTTTTAAAGTTGGAGTTAGGGAGATTTGAACTTTTTCGATGAAGTTAAATGTGAAACTACTGTTAGACTATGCATATATCCATGAATAAAATGCTTTTCAATATCCCTAAATGCCTAAATAATCCTAATGACCTTTAGAAATCCTAACCAATACTTTATTATATTTTTAAATGTCCAAATAGTCTAAATAAGCCTTAGAGACCCTTAATAATGCTTTCTAATATTCCTAAATGTCTAAATAATCCAAATAAGCCTTAGAGACCCGAAATTATGCTTTCTAATATTATTTTAGGCGGGGAATAAAAAAAGACAAGCAAAAATAAAAGCAAGAAGATGAAAAATATATATATATTTTTATAGAAGAGTTAAAAAAAAAAAAATGCTGAAGGTGGGCTCCCCAGCTCTCGCGAGAGAGGATTTTGCATTGTACTTTACACCACTTAACCACTAAGGCTATCACAATCTTTTAATATTGCACTGACCGTCGTATGTTCATGGTACTGCAGCTTGGTAAACTTGAAATGTGTTATCCAGGTGAAGAAATTCCGAAATGGTTCAACTTTCAAACGGAAGGACGTTCGATGAATGTTAGGCTTCCTTGTAATCCCAAGTCCTACTTTATGGGTTTTGCTTTTTGCTTCATCGTTAAACAACCCAAGTGCATGGAGAATACAAATTTAGAGTGTGAAATCAATGTCAAAACAATTTTCGGCAACGAATGGAAATGCCGATCTCTTGTGGTTTCGCGGTTGGATTTTCTCCTTGCGAATCGCAAGTCGCTGCATGTGTTGATGAGAACATTTATGAGTGAAGAACATAGCTTTTCGTTAGCAAGAGAGATATCGTTTAACATCAGAGGAACACAGCCAGAGATGAAAAGGTTTGGAGTCCGCATTTTATGTGTCGAAGACGCAATTGATTTTGGAATCATCAGTGGCCAATCAAATGATGTCACCAACAAGGGCAAACAAAGCACATTTCAAGAGAGTATGTTGGAGCTGTTGCATTACTTAAAGGTTTCCCCATCTGGGAAGGAACTTTGTGAGAAGATTTGGAGCTCCAACTTAGACGACAGGTACAAGATACTCTGGTGGCAGCTTGTTCGCGATGTTTTACCGGTCCGAGCAGTTCTGAATGATGTGGGTGATACCAGATGCCCCTTGTGTGGGTTGGGTTTGGAAACCGCCATCCATTTGTTTCTGTTTTGCGACAGAGTTAGACCTCTTTGGTTCATGTCTGTACGGGGCCTCCGCACAGATTCCTTCCTCTGTGATTCCATGGCTTCTTTCCTTCAAATCGTATTACATGGTGATCCGAATTCAAACTTCTACCAGTATGATGAGGAATTCTTAGTATATGCTTCTCTACTTGTGAATACTATTTGGCGTGCTAGGAATCAGCTCGTTTATCAAGGGAAGGAGTTTCACATTCCGGATATATGTTCTTTTGTGCAAGCTCAATTCAAGAAAATTATATCTAGTCTCCGACATAGCCGAAAGTATTTTCTCTTCCTGATTGCATGTATTAACATATTACATTCTCTATCTTATCGTAATATTATGATCTGCTAACTATGGAATTTCATTATTTTCATATCTCAAATTAAGACGAAAGGAAAGACCATGGACTGAAACAGAGCTGCTTTTTGACGCCCAGAAAGGTAAGGGTTACTTTTTTCATGTTAGTTGTTTTTAATTTGTTTTTGTAATGGTTGAATAATGATGTGTCGATTCACTTATTTCTGACTTCTTTAACTTCTCTCGGTCGCTTGTAGAAGTTTCTGCAAAACGACTGCAAACGGATGCTTCTGTACTTGAGGATGAAAACCAACCAATGATAGAGCTAATTCTTCTGTACTCTCCCTTCTTTTTTTTTTTTTTTTTTTTTTTTTGCAACATTATGATGATTAGGATAAGCTGCCTACGTTACACAATGCACTTTCTTTAATATGATCTTGTTTGCATGAATCTAATGCTCTTGGATGAAAATCTATACCGACGGAGCAGCACGTGGAGATCCTGGTTTAGCTGGCTACGGTCACATTTTTTGTGCATCTAGAGGCTTCTACAAAGGATGCTTTGGAAGTTATGATGAACACTCACGTGGCAAAAGTTTGCGGGATTATCGCTACAGCATCTTATAATAATAGGTACAACTGTGATTTACTTTGATTTGAATCTTATTCCTCTTTTGTGCTTAAAACTTTTCGCTAATATGAGTACTTATGATCCTTGGCGAATACAGTTTCATTGGCTGGGACTTGTTTCCGGATTCGGTTGCCTTCCGTGTTTCCCATATATTAAAGAATTAAGGCAATCATGTGACCGATAAACTTGCAAGTATGGACGTGTCTTTGAACTCCGAGACTCGGTTGGTTCTCTCCTTTTGATGTTTGTGTGTCCTTATGAACAGAGAAATGGAAGATTGCCTAGTTATAGGTTTAAAAATTAACCGACCAACATGTGGTAGATATGTACTCTTTTTTTCCTTTTGGTCTTTTTTCCATTGGTTTTTAGCTAAAAGGTTTTTAATGAGACATATTTGTAGTTGTCTTTCAAAGTGTGAGTACAGACTCTATCTTTTGGGAGCAATTTCCAGTTTAATGTATTGTTTTTTCTTCCTATTTATGGCTTCAGTTTCTTTTTTGTTTGTTTCTTTCTTTTTCCTCTTAACATTAACTTTGTATTTTCTTTTTTGTTTGTTTCTTTCTTTTTCCTCTTAACATTAACTTTGTATGTTTCTTTAACTTTTTCAATAATACTCGAGTAGGAGGCTTAGTACGGTATAGGTTGCTGAGAAGGTGTCAACTTAATTGGGATGATCCCTTGTGCCTTGAAACTAGTTGTCTTCTCTCGTTAGTTCAGTTAAAAAATTTTTTTTGTCAATTCACCTATAAGAACTTGTGCAGGCCAATATCATATTGTTGTTCACGTATATGTTAAAACGAATATCTTTTAGACTACATACTATTAAGGAAGGCAAGGTCTGAAACATTTGGAAGAATTCCAACATCTTCTTGCCCTCCAATGAAGTACTGTTCATTTCGATTTCGATTTTTGTTCTTTAGGATAGTAGCAGCTAATTATGAAGAGACTAATGAAAAAAAAAAAAAAAAAAAAAGAGAGAAATTAACATTTTGTCTTAATTCTCTAAGGCCCTCTTTGGTCTACAGGTTTTAAAATTTAATGTAACACCTAATACTATTACTGTTATAATTTAGATTGTAAGATGAAAAAAAATCCTCATAGTATTTCATAGTTTGAAGGTAATTAAGCATACGTTTGGACCAACAATCCAAACCATACAATTATAATCTAATTTTTGTCCTTTTGCCTCAGCTTCACTATTTATACAGTTTTGTAACTCAAACTTTAAAAGTCTATAACTTTGCATAGATAAGTCCAAATAAGATATATATTTTTTAAAATTACATAGAATTTTAAGACAAACGAAACAAAGCTCCTTATTATTTTTTTTTCCAAACACATTTCAAATTTTTACACTTTTTAACTCAAACAATTCAAACACCTCAATAAACGCACAATCAATCCGAACCCAAATTTTACAATCCAAACCTTAGCACTAAACGCATGCTAAATGTCTAAAATTGAACATACCTGATTAGCCAAAAAAAATAACAATCATAGGGTGCCAATTTTTAATGATCTACAGTATTAGGTGCATGCTTAGCCAAATTCAAGAAAGAATAAGTAGATTAATTCTGATACTTGTATCTATTGCAAATTTCTCAGCTCTAACTTTATATGTTATGGTTTGTTATTTATTATTTAAAAGTGTAATAACTAAATTTTCACGACCTTACGTTTTCTTGTAAAGAAACTTATGCGATGTTTAGAATATACTCATGAAAATCTGAGATGGGTTTTTATTTGAAAATTTTAAGTTCTCATGATCTTATGAGACTTAAAAATGATTGCTTTAACAAGTATGTATCATTTTGAGTTAGAAGAGTAGAAAATTTCACGTTTGCATGGTCTTGCATGGTGGTCAAAGTTTGACCTAAAAAGTCAAAGTTGACCCAAAAAGTCAAGGGTTGACCAGAAAAGTCAACCATATGATGATACTGTTTTATGGTCAAGCAGTATGGAAAATATACTGCGAAAAACCATTTTACGGACAAGATGTTAAGATTAAGATTTAAAATCACCTTAAAAAAATCAAGCACACTAAGTTAGGAATAAGGGCAAAAAGGACTTTAAGAAATAAGAAAAATTTTACACAGTCCATTTTTACATAGATAAATTTTGGACTGCAGTATAATATAACAATACTGTGTAATAGTAAGCACAGTACTAGAAATATCTGTTTTGACATTAAAGTGGACTGCATTTAAGGAAAAAGAGGCAAACAAGCCTTAATTTTGGCTTACATCATTAAAGCTCCAAATTATGACATTATTATGGGAATTAAGAAAAATTTAGAAAAAATTGGATCATTCTAGAGCATGATGTGGCCGGTCATTTTGGGGCCAAAATTGAATTAAAGTTTTCCCAAGGGTTTGAAGGAAAAAGGTGAACAAAAGTTAATTACAAAATTGCCCAAAAAATTCACCTATAAATAGGCCATGGGGTGGGCGGTTTTTGGCTGAAAAAATTGGAGAAAAACAGCCAAACTCTTGCCAAACTCTTCCACAAAAAAATCCGAAAATCAGAGGAGAGAAAGGAGTGAGAGAAATCAAAAATTTCCTTGGGGTTTTTGTTCCTAGGAGTTCGGATTTGAGCTAGGGAAAAACCAAGAGAAGTTTAGAAATTTTTTTTTGGACTTTTGGGGTGTGTGACCGTGTGAGTGAGGAGAGGAGAAAGGCAGAAAATTTTGAGGCCAAATCTTGGTGGAGTGCTCGGCTTGGAGTGGATCTACCAAGGAGAACAACCATAAAATTTTTGGTGCCAATTGGGTGGTGTGGCCGTGAGCCAAGGGAGCTAGGGGAAGGAAGGAAATTGGTGACCAAAATTTGACTTTGGTCTAAGGTAAAAACCTAGAGCCCTAACTCTCTTATTTGAGTTCAAATTTAAGGTAAAAAAATAGTTCAATTTGGTTGTAAGGACATAAGTCCATTTCCTATTTTATGCCCTAAGTTTGTGGTATGTGCTTGATTTGTAGATCTAGGGGTGTATGGTTTAAATTCTTGCATTATTGTGCTTGTTTATGATTGATTTTCATGCTTGATGCTTAGGGTTGTGTGTCCCCTAGTTTGGTCCAAAAATCTGCCCTAGGGCAGTGCTTGAAGCATGCTAGTTAAGGAGCAAAGTTTGATGCTTGTATGTGATGTATGCAAAAAGTTAGGGTTAATGCAAACCTAGGCTTAGGGCTTTTGAATTTGGTTTGCATGGTTTCAATTGGACGATTTAAGGGTTCATGTGGGACGTTAGAAACGCTGTGTGTTTGCCATATAGACTCCCGAAGTGATCGGTCGAGGTAGATTTCACGAAATAGGACGTAAACCGGACTTAACAACCAAAACTGCCAATTCGGATTCAAAACTGGTCAATTTCGGGAAAGTGAAAATTAGAGGCATTTAGAGGACGAATTGGGTAAATCGTAAAACACGAAAGTTGCTCGGAACGATTTTTCCTAGAAGACTACGTGGGCAGAATTTAAAAATGAGGCTCCAATGGCCTTCGTTTTTACAAAAATCCGTGGCTGGTCTGCCCAGACCCAAGTTACAGGATCAGCCAGTTTCAAACAAAAACTGACGCAAATACAAGCAGAACTGGATTTTTCGTAAAACATAAAAGTTTTACTATTTTTCGAGAGCTACAACTTTCATGAGACAAGTTTTTCAAATTCCAAATAGATTTTTAAACTGGTATTGTTTTATGAAGAGTGTGCAGGAAACCGAAAATTCCTGCACATAAGTTTTACAAACAGTTTCAAAAAAGAAAAAGAAAACTGTATTTTTGCTTAAAACTGTTCAAAGGCAGTTCTCAATCTTAAACGACCTTTATAAAGATTTGTTTTAAAGATTGGAATTTTTACCAAAAATATTAAAGGGATTTAAAGTTAAATCTCTCAAAATGACAAAAGGATAAGAAAATAGAGTTTTTAAGATAAAAATTGTAATCAAGCCGATTACGGACGGTAATCAAGGATAATACCTGAGTTACCGGGCCTAGTCCCAAAGCTCAAGGTTTTTAAAGAAACCCGGCATTTTTGTCAAAGAATTAGCCCAAGGGATTGTCCAAAATAATCTTTTAAAGAATAAATCCTCCCAAACAGTAGGATTTATATTTGTGACCAAACCAGATATCAAGTATCGGGGACATACAACTAGAAATTAGTAAGCATGTTGGTTAGGACACCAACACTGCACAATGAGAATTGAACTCTCACCTATGTCCCTATTCAAGCAGGAAAGGGCCTGCAGCTGTGCCAGTTAGAGAACAGTACCAAAGAGGGACATAGTAAGAGAAGTAAGTACCACTCCGCCTACAGCATAGGCTTTTTAAGTGTAACATGATACAATGTATGTTATGTGCTATAATTTAAAGTAGATGGCATAACTAAGATATGATTACCAGTTATATTCATGTGACATCATGAAGCATGTTCACAATTAATAAGAACAAGGTCAAGATGACAAATAAGTATAATGGCAAGCGAGCTTGCCTGTGACGTACCGACCCGTCCAAGGTCGGGTAGGACTGTGGATTGAGTTGGAATTGGTTTGGCCGCCCCAACCGCTCCATAGTTGCGCGCCCGGTACGATCATCCATGATAAGGGGCCCATAATCAAATACGCATAATAAAGCATAATTGGATCATGTATAATCAGAATATGTTATGATTTGCTATGTTAAGTTTATAATTAATTGTGTTGCGGAAAATAAAGTTGTACTTGCTGAGCGAAAGCTCACGACTTACGTCTATGCTGTAGGTAAACAACCTACTGGCGAATTTTGATACAAGATGATGGAGTTGGCGGGGCAACTGTGAAAGAAGGGATAAGCCGCTATGTCTTCCGTAAATTTATGTTTAATATTTATATTATTCCAAACAGTACTTCAGTAGTAGGGAAAAAAAAAATTTCACTACTTTTGTTAAATAAGTAAGTATGTTAAGCATGTATATATGTACGGTAACGGTCCGTGCTAGGCGGGTCGTTACAGAGTTGGTATCAGAGCGATTCCCTGCCACCTGATTTCACAGTTCGCCTGCCATCGCCACTATCATTGTAAGTTAAAATTAGTTTATGCATAAATATTTATTATGTGATTATGGTATGTAGATTCGTCGATATGGAGCCGGATCACGTAGATGTGGACCGAGATGCAGCGACCTCCTTTTACGAGGCACGTCCCTTATTATTTGACGGTACGAGACGGACGATGCCCGTAGGAGCATGGTTGTATGATATGGAGCTCATCTTTCGCACTAGCCATATCCCGGATCGCGTGCAGGTCTCGTTGGTTAGTCGATGTTTGAGTGGCGACGCCCGTCTTTGGTGGATATCAGTAGGAGAGCCACAGCTACCCAGCCGGACTTGGGCACATTTTCGTACACTGATGATTGGACGGTTTGGACCGATACTGGATTACGGGCCAGGAGCGCCTCAGCGTGATCCCGACATTTATAGAGACATGTACGAGACACGATACCACAGTTATGCGCTTGAGTGGCACGCATACCCACTCGAGACCATGACTCATTACTGCACGAGATTTCAGGAGGCTATGTTGCCCTACGTTCCTCAGGACATAGACCACCCTGTGATGGAGGCACTGACCGTTTTGCGAAACGGCTTACCTGGTCGTATTCGCCAGCATGTCCCTTTTCCCACACCCAGGATGTCTGTGGGGCACATGATTGAGGATATCTTAGAGGCTGAGGTGCGCGCTGACGCTGAGCAGGCGGAGGCAGCTGAGGGTGATCATCAGGCACCCGTAGACGACGCTGGCATAGGGGAGCCATTATACGAGGTGGGTCCAGCACCCCCGGAGGAGCCGATTCCCGCAGTCCCGGAGCAGGAGGTGCCAGCTCATGAGGCCGAGGAGCAGGGGGATGCTGAGGGTGACCCAGATGCAGAGGACCCGGAGGAGGACGATGTTATGATTATACCCCATGATCCACCAGCAGACCCTCCTGTCGTAGACATCTCCAGTGACGAGGATGATGATGACGAGGTTATACCAGCAGATCCACCGGCAGATCCTATTATCATAGATATATCCAGTGAGGAGGAGGACGACGACGAGGAGATGGAGCCGGCGCCCGAGCCAGAGCAGGCGGGATGGTTTGAGGATCAGGAGGATTTTGTTGACGACCCAGAGGAGATCATTTTCGACGACAGAGATTGGGAGACTGACTCCGACGTAGACGCTTAGACGACGATAGAGATCAGCATTTTGATTGATCATGTATATTTATTTTGACCTTAGCACTGTTATGTACTCGCTTATTTCTTTTTGGATAGTAGGCTTGTACTGATGTATGATGGAAAGTGGTAGCCACTTCCATCACCATTTTTGACTATGTATGATGGTGAAGTGTTAGACACTCCCATTACCATTTTTGTTCATGTACATAAAATACTATGAAACAGATATGTATTTACAGTATTGTAAGAATGATGTAACAATCTTGTATATATTATTTTGGCAAATAAAATGTACTTTCTGTAAGTTTCCAAGAAACAGATCAAGTACCATGTTACGTTATGATTACGAAAATCATGTTATGATACGATATGTTATGATTACGTAAGCCATGTTATGATGAGAATGATTATGTTATGATCCGATGTATTACGATATGATGTATGATGAAAGAAAGGATATTACTAGTTCGATAATATCTTTTCTTATGGTTTAATAGGAAATAAAAGATGGTACGCCATCGCAAAACAATGCCTGTGAACCAGAATCCACCTGCACCGGATCTAGCAACTGTTGTAGCAAATTTGCAACGACAGTTACTTGAGCAGCAACAGGAAACAAATAGACTCCGGGAGCAGTTAGCTCAAATTAATCAAAGACCTCAGGCTAACGAGGTTCCCCCACAGAATATCAGAGTGCCTCAAGTAGTACCTCCGGTACCTGATGTTCAACCAGAGGTTCAGCCAGAGGTTCCAGTAGCACCAGTAGGAGTACAAGCGAACTTACCTCCAGTACGGGAAGATCTACTTTACGAGAGATTTAGGCGGATGAAAGCGCCAGAATTTGAGGGACCAACAGATCCGATTGCCGCTGACAATTGGTTGATTGACATCCAAGTTATTCTGGATTTCATGCGACTGACAGAGCAAGAAAAAGTCCTTTGTGCTTCCTTCGCTCTCAAGAAAGACGCTAGACACTGGTGGATGACCGTCCAGATGCGTCGCGATGTTACGACCATGAGTTGGCAAGATTTCGTGTCAGAGTTCCGAACTATGTACTTTAACAGAGAAATCCTGGCAGCCCAGCAGGATGAATTTACTAGTTTGAGACAGGGAACGATGACGGTAATGGAGGCTATTAATAAGTTTGAGCAGTTAGCCCGATTGTGCCCGGAATTGGTGCCAGGTGAGACCGAAAAAGTTAGATTGATGATGAAGATGTTTCGGTCAGATATCGCTAAACAAGTCAGTGCTGGTGATAGTCCACCTACTCGGGTATCCGATTGTATAAGCCGAGCCATAAGAGCAGAATATTGGATTAACCGGGACAAGGAAGAACGAGCTAAGTTCTTTAAGGCAAAGAAGGAAGAAAAGGCCATGGGGAAGCAGACGCAACCCCGTCAGAATCCCGAAATGAACCAGAAAGGCCAGCCCCGCAATTTTGCTCAAGGTTCTAAACAGTTTGGAAAGAATAAACGAAACGAGAACTCTACTGGCCAGGGTCAGCAAAGAAACTACCCTCAGAAAAAGATTGCTCGCGGAGATGGGGGTAATAGCAATAGCTACCCAGTATGTACCAAATGCGGGAGAAAACACCCGGGAGTATGCCGAATGGGATCAAATGCATGTTACCTCTATGGCAAGGAGGGTCATTTTGCAAAGAACTGCACTTTGAACACCCAAGGCCAGAATCCTTCATACCAAAGCCGAAACACCAACAGCCAGTTGCATGCAGTCCAAGCAAAGCTCGAGGGACCCACGATCGCTCAAGGTAGATTAGAGGCTCCTGAACCTCAAGCCCGGATCTACGCCTATACAAAGAATGATGCAGAAGCCGGAACTTCGCATGTGGTGACAGGTCAGATTTCTATCGCCACCTATGCTGTAACTGTTTTATTTGATTCTGGTGCCACCCACTCGTTCATATCATTGGAATTTGCTCAGAAGATAGGAAGGGGTGTGGATAGTTTAGAACAACCTTTCAAAACCTCTCTGCCATCCGGAGAATTTTTGTGGTCCAATTTTTGGATACGAAACACATCCATAGGAATTTGTGGCAGAGAATTATATGTAGATCTCATTGCAATCAAGCTTCAGGATTTCGATGTGATCTTAGGGATGGACTTTTTGAGTAAATATAACGCCAAGATTGACTGCCGCAAGAGGTGTGTGACGTTCAACCCTTACGGAGAAGTAGAGTTCAACTTCTATGGTCAGTCTCGGAGTCCAGCAACTCGATTTGTTTCAGCAATAAGGGCCTGGAAAATGTTAGCTAATGGTTGTCAAGGATATTTAGCTAACATGGTGGACAAGGATCAAGAAATGGAGCTGACACCGGAAGACGTTCCTGTTATAAAGGAATTTGTAGATATTTTTCCGAAGGATTTGCCAGGACTTCCGCCAGAAAGGGAAATTTCTTTTGAGATTGAGTTGCTACCTGGAGCTGCCCCAATATCGAAAGCCCCCTATCGTATGGCACCAGCTGAGCTGAGAGAACTTCAAGTACAGTTGCAAGAACTGCTTGACAAAGGATTCATCCGACAAAGTTACTCTCCATGGGGAGCACCCGTTTTATTTGTCAAAAAGAAGGATGGATCATTGCGAATGTGCATTGATTACCGTGAACTGAATAAAATTACAATCAAGAATAAGTATCCTCTTCCAAGGATTGACGATCTTTTCGATCAACTCCGAGGAGCAGTTGTGTTTTCAAAAGTCGATTTACGGTCAGGATATCATCAGCTCAGGATTAGGGAGGCGGATATCTCCAAGACAGCTTTTCGCACAAGATATGGGCACTATGAGTTCTTGGTGATGCCCTTTGGATTAACTAACGCCCCAGCCGCCTTTATGGATCTTATGAACCGAGTATTCAAGGAATATTTGGATAAATTCGTCATTGTCTTCATTGACGACATTTTGATTTATTCAAGGTCGAAGAAGGAACACGCGCAGCATCTTAGGATGGTAATGGAAACGTTGAGGAGGAATCAACTTTATGCTAAGTTCACAAAATGTGAATTTTGGCTGGAGAAAGTTCATTTCTTGGGGCATGTTGTGTCAAAAGAGGGAATTTCCGTAGATCCTGCGAAGGTGGAAGCAGTCAGTTCATGGCCAGTACCCAAGAGTGTGACAGAAATAAGAAGTTTTCTTGGATTAGCCGGATACTACCGACGTTTTGTCGAAGGATTTTCCAAGATTGCTGCACCACTTACCACTCTCACTCGAAAAGATAAAAAGTATGAATGGACTCAGAAGTGTGAAGAGAATTTCCAAGAGCTCAAGAAAAAGCTGACAAGTGCGCCCGTGTTAATAATCCCAGATGTAGATGCGGGAAATTTTGTAATTTACAGTGATGCTTCCAAGAACGGATTAGGAGCTGTCCTGATGCAAAATGGGAAAGTAGTAGCCTACGCATCAAGACAATTGAAGAATCATGAACGGAATTATCCTACGCATGATTTGGAGCTAGCAGCGGTAGTTTTCGCACTTAAGATCTGGAGACACTATTTGTATGGAAACAAATGCGAAATCTACACTGATCACCAGAGCCTCAAGTATATTTTTACTCAGAAGGAGCTCAACATGAGACAACGTAGATGGCTGGAACTTGTAAAGGACTACGATTGCGAGATCCTTTATCACCCTGGGAAGGCAAACAGGGTAGCAGATACTTTAAGTAGGAAATCCTTGGGCATGCTAATGTCTATTGAAGCGTTCCCTAAGCCACTACAAAAGGAGATTTCTAAGTTCAACCTGGAAATGATCACGGGGAAATTATCTTCTCTGACTCTTCAGTCCGATCTATTGGAATCCATCAAAGCGCATCAAGGAAAAGATTCGTTTTTGCTAAAGGCACAACTTTTTGGCGGAAAGAACAAGGAGTTCAAAACCTCTGCCGATGGCACTATCTACTTCAAGGAAATGATCTGTGTTCCCGACTTTGAATTTTTGAAGGATCAGATCATGTCAGAGGCTCATAAGACGCCATACTCGGTACATCCAGGAGCTTCCAAAATGTACAAGGACCTCCGGGAGAACTTTTGGTGGCCAAAAATGAAGAATGAAGTAGCAAAATACGTGTCAAAATGCCTAACTTGTCAAAAAGTTAAGGCTGAACACCGACATCCTGAAGGAGAATTGCAGAAAATAGAATTTCCTGAATGGAAATGAGAGCAAATTACTATGGATTTTGTAGTAGGATTACCCAGGACGACAAGTGGAAATGACACAATTTGGGTTGTGGTGGATAGATTGACCAAATCAGCCCATTTCATTGCTATCAAAGCCACATTCTCAGTGGAAAAATTGGCTGAAGTCTACGTATCTCAGATTGTTAAGCTGCATAGAGTGCCAAAATCAATCATTTCAGACCGTGACGGACGTTTCACCTCTCGATTTTGGACCAGTGTTCACAATGCCATGGGATCAAAATTGAAGTTCAGTACAGCTTTTCATCCCCAAACTGACGGCCAGTCGGAACGAACCATCCAAACATTGGAAGATATGCTGAGATCATGTGTTCTGGATTTCAAAGGAAACTGGGACCAGAAGCTGCCATTGATCGAATTTTCTTACAACAACAGTTACCACGCTTCAATTGGTATGTCACCATTCGAAGCCCTATATGGAAGGAAATGTCGATCCCCCATCCATTGGCAAGAGGTTGGACAGAAGCAACTACAAACAACAGACTTCATCAAGAAGACCTCTGAAGATATCAAGAAGATTAAGCAGAGGCTCGACATAGCTTTTAGCAGACAGAAAAGTTATGCCGATAAACATAGAAGACCATTGGAATTCCAAGTTGGAGAGGCCGTGTTCATTAAGATTGCTCCTATGAAAGGAGTAATGAGATTTGGCAAAAAGGGGAAGCTCAGTCCGAGATATACATGACCATATGAAATCCTTGAAAGGATTGGGAAAGTAGCTTACAGGCTTGCTTTACCGCCAGAATTAGCTGCAATGCACGATATTTTCCATGTTTCAATGTTAAAGAAGTGTGTACCAGACCCGTCACATGTGCTTAGTCAAAACCCGGTGGAAGTCCAAACGGATTTGACATACGAAGAAAAGCCAGTTCGAATTCTGGATCGAGAAGAAAAAGTCCTAAGAAATAAAACCATTTCCCTGGTTAAAGTATTATGGCAAAACCACAAGGTTGAAGAAGCAACCTGGGAATTGAAAGATGAGATGAGAAAGAACTACCCCGATTTATTCTAATTTTCGAGGACGAAAATTTTTAAGGGGGGAAGATTGTAATAACTAAATTTTCACGACCTTACGTTTTCTTGTAAAGAAACTTATGCGATGTTTAGAATATACTCATGAAAATCTGAGATGGGTTTTTATTTGAAAATTTTAAGTTCTCATGATCTTATGAGACTTAAAAATGATTGCTTTAACAAGTATGTATCATTTTGAGTTAGAAGAGTAGAAAATTTTTCGTTTGCATGGTCTTGCATGGTGGTCAAAGTTTGACCTAAAAAGTCAAAGTTGACCCAAAAAGTCAAGGGTTGACCAGAAAAGTCAATCATATGATGATACTGTTTTATGGTCAAGCAGTATGGAAAATATACTGCGAAAAACCATTTTACGGACAAGATGTTAAGATTAAGATTTAAAATCACCTTAGAAAAATCAAGCACACTAAGTTAGGAATAAGGGCAAAAAGGACTTTAAGAAATAAGAAAAATTTTACACAGTCCATTTTTACATAGATAAATTTTGGACTGCAGTATAATATAACAATACTGTGTAATAGTAAGCACAGTACTAGAAATATCTGTTTTGACATTAAAGTGGACTGCATTTAAGGAAAAAGAGGCAAACAAGCCTTAATTTTGGCTTACATCATTAAAGCTCCAAATTATGACATCATTATGGGAATTAAGAAAAATTTAGAAAAAATTGGATCATTCTAGAGCATGATGTGGCCGGTCATTTTGGGGCCAAAATTGAATTAAAGTTTTCCCAAGGATTTGAAGGAAAAAGGTGAACAAAAGTTAATTACAAAATTGCCCAAAAAATTCACCTATAAATAGGCCATGGGGTGGGCAGTTTTTGGCTGAAAAAATTGGAGAAAAACAGCCAAACTCTTGCCAAACTCTTCCACAAAAAAATCCGGAAATCAGAGGAGAGAAAGGAGTGAGAGAAATCAAAAATTTCCTTGGGGTTTTTGTTCCTAGGAGTTCGGATTTGAGCTAGGGAAAAACCAAGAGAAGTTTAGAAATTTTTTTTTGGACTTTTGGGGTGTGTGACCGTGTGAGTGAGGAGAGGAGAAAGGCAGAAAATTTTGAGGCCAAATCTTGGTGGAGTGCTCGGCTTGGAGTGGATCTACCAAGGAGAACAACCAGAAAATTTTTGGTGCCAATTGGGTGGTGTGGCCGTGAGCCAAGGGAGCTAGGGGAAGGAAGGAAATTGGTGACCAAAATTTGACTTTGGTCTAAGGTAAAAACCTAGAGCCCTAACTCTCTTATTTGAGTTCAAATTTAAGGTAAAAAAATAGTTCAATTTGGTTGTAAGGACATAAGTCCATTTCCTATTTTATGCCCTAAGTTTGTGGTATGTGCTTGATTTGTAGATCTAGGGGTGTATGGTTTAAATTCTTGCATTATTGTGCTTGTTTATGATTGATTTTCATGCTTGATGCTTAGGGTTGTGTGTCCCCTAGTTTGGTCCAAAAATCTGCCCTAGGGCAGTGCTTGAAGCATGCTAGTTAAGGAGCAAAGTTTGATGCTTGTATGTGATGTATGCAAAAAGTTAGGGTTAATGCAAACCTAGGCTTAGGGCTTTTGAATTTGGTTTGCATGGTTTCAATTGGACGATTTAAGGGTTCATGTGGGACGTTAGAAACGCTGTGTGTTTGCCATATAGACTCCCGAAGTGATCGGTCGAGGTAGATTTCACGAAATAGGACGTAAACCGGACTTAACAACCAAAACTGCCAATTCGGATTCAAAACTGGTCAATTTCGGGAAAGTGAAAATTAGAGGCATTTAGAGGACGAATTGGGTAAATCGTAAAACACGAAAGTTGCTCGGAACGATTTTTCCTAGAAGACTACGTGGGCAGAATTTAAAAATGAGGCTCCAATGGCCTTCGTTTTTACAAAAATCCGTGGCTGGTCTGCCCAGACCCAAGTTACAGGATCAGCCAGTTTCAAACAAAAACTGACGCAAATACAAGCAGAACTGGATTTTTCGTAAAACATAAAAGTTTTACTATTTTTCGAGAGCTACAACTTTCATGAGACAAGTTTTTCAAATTCCAAATAGATTTTTAAACTGGTATTGTTTTATGAAGAGTGTGCAGGAAACCGAAAATTCCTGCACATAAGTTTTACAAACAGTTTCAAAAAAGAAAAAGAAAACTGTATTTTTGCTTAAAACTGTTCAAAGGCAGTTCTCAATCTTAAACGACCTTTATAAAGATTTGTTTTAAAGATTGGAATTTTTACCAAAAATATTAAAGGGATTTAAAGTTAAATCTCTCAAAATGACAAAAGGATAAGAAAATAGAGTTTTTAAGATAAAAATTGTAATCAAGCCGATTACGGACGGTAATCAAGGATAATACCTGAGTTACCGGGCCTAGTCCCAAAGCTCAAGGTTTTTAAAGAAACCCGGCATTTTTGTCAAAGAATTAGCCCAAGGGATTGTCCAAAATAATCTTTTAAAGAATAAATCCTCCCAAACAGTAGGATTTATATTTGTGACCAAACCAGATATCAAGTATCGGGGACATACAACTAGAAATTAGTAAGCATGTTGGTTAGGACACCAACACTGCACAATGAGAATTGAACTCTCACCTATGTCCCTATTCAAGCAGGAAAGGGCCTGCAGCTGTGCCAGTTAGAGAACAGTACCAAAGAGGGACATAGTAAGAGAAGTAAGTACCACTCCGCCTACAGCATAGGCTTTTTAAGTGTAACATGATACAATGTATGTTATGTGCTATAATTTAAAGTAGATGGCATAACTAAGATATGATTACCAGTTATATTCATGTGACATCATGAAGCATGTTCACAATTAATAAGAACAAGGTCAAGATGACAAATAAGTATAATGGCAAGCGAGCTTGCCTGTGACGTACCGACCCGTCCAAGGTCGGGTAGGACTGTGGATTGAGTTGGAATTGGTTTGGCCGCCCCAACCGCTCCATAGTTGCGCGCCCGGTACGATCATCCATGATAAGGGGCCCATAATCAAATACGCATAATAAAGCATAATTGGATCATGCATAATCAGAATATGTTATGATTTGCTATGTTAAGTTTATAATTAATTGTGTTGCGGAAAATAAAGTTGTACTTGCTGAGCGAAAGCTCACGACTTACGTCTATGCTGTAGGTAAACAACCTACTGGCGAATTTTGATACAAGATGATGGAGTTGGCGGGGCAACTGTGAAAGAAGGGATAAGCCGCTATATCTTCCGTAAATTTATGTTTAATATTTATATTATTCCAAACAGTACTTCAGTAGTAGGAAAAAAAAAATTCACTACTTTTGTTAAATAAGTAAATATGTTAAGCATGTATATATGTACGGTAACGGTCCGTGCTAGGCGGGTCGTTACAAAAAGCACGTGCCATACACGCATGTATTTAGATTTGATGGGATATAGATATTTCTTAAAAATTTAGTTTATTTATTTTTAATTATTATTCTCTTAAAATTTTAGTTTACTACAAAAATTTATTAATTAAGTAGAGCACATTTAAAAGATAGGATTTTTTTTACTTTAATTATTTTTCACTACTGAAATGTAGGAACTGCTAATTTTTTTAATGCTTTGATATATGATGAAAAGCAATTTTTTATCGCGCGTTGTAAATTTTTATTCTAGACACTTATAAATTATACTGTTAAAAAACTAATCCAATTATTAAGCAGCAGCACAGAAAAAAATAAATAAATAAATAAAAAGGGGAATGGGGAAGCGCTTACATGGACCTAGGCGAAAGGAGGCCGAAGTGGGTCGATTATCAGTGAGTCGAAATATTTCTTCTAATAAAAGGATGCTAGGACTTATTCTTCACAACCTAGAAAAGATTGACTACTTAGACTTAGAGTTGTAACCTATCAAAATGGATGTTAACAACGAGGAAAACCGAAGCATATCAATGAATGGTCAAGAACAACCGACAGAAAATACCGATTGCAGAGCCTTTTCATAAACAAAAATATTAGGAACATCAACTCTAATTCCAACTTTTTAATACCGACCTATATGACACATATATTGTTCTTTTATTGATAAACATGGATTACATCAACTAATGAAAATCTATACCGACGGAGCAGCCCGTGGAGATCCTGGTTTAGCTGGCTACGGTCACATTTTTCGTACATCTAGAGGCTTCTACAAAGGATGCTTTGGGAGTTATGATGAACACTCACGTGACAATAATTTGTGGGATTATCGCTGCAGCATCTTATGATAAAAGGTACAACTATGATTTACTTTGATTTGAATCTGATTCCTCTTTTGTGCTTAACACTTTTCGCTAATATGAGTACTTATGATCCTTGGAGAATAAAGATTTATTGGTTGTGACTTGTTTCTGGATTTTATTACCTTCCGTATGTCCCATAATTATAAAGAATTAAGGCAATCATGTGACTGATAAACTTACAGGTATGGGCGTGTCTTTGAACTCGGAGACTCGGTTGGTTCTCTCCTCTTGATGTTTGTGTGTCCTTATGAACAGAGTTATGGAAAGATTGCCTAGTTATTGGTTTAAAAATTAACCGACCAACATGTGGTAGATATGTACTCTTTTTTTCCTTTTAATCTTCTTCCCATTGAGTTTTGGCTAAAAGGTTTTATACGAGGTGTATCTGTATTTGTCTTTCAAAGTGTGAGTTCAGGCTCTATCTTCTGGGAGCAACTTCCGGTTTAATGTATTTTTTTTCTTCCTCTATTTATGGCTTTGGTCAAGATTTCTTTTTTGTTTCTTTCTTTTTCCTCTTACCATTAACTTCGTTCGTTTCTTTAATTTTTCAATAATATTCAAGTGGTAGGCTTAGTATGGGATAGGTTGCGGGGAGGGTGTCAACCTAGTTGGGATGTTCTCATGTGTCTTGATACTAGTTATCTTCTCCTGTCAGTTCAATTATAAAGAAAAAATTGTCAATTCCCCTATAAGAACTTATGCAGCCCAATATCATATTTTTGTTCACGTATATGTTAAAACGATGATATACTATAAATTTTGACTATATACAATTAAGAAAGGCAAGGTCTGAAACATTAGGAAGAATTCCAACATTTTCTTGCCCTCAAATGAAGTACTGTTCATTTTGATTTTTGTTCTTTATAGGATAGTAGCAGCTAATTATGGAGAGACTAATGAAGGAGAAATTAACATTTTGTCTTAATTCTCTAAGGTCCTCTTTGGTCTACAGGTTTGAATTTGGCCGATTTGAAAGATTTTGCATAAACATTTAAAATGTGATCCAAACTGATGTTTAGATATATAAATCTGAATATAAATTTAGATAATTGTTGAAAACAATGATTTGAATTGTCGATAGAGAGAAATGGGAATATCAAGTAGAGTTATTATTGAGAACTGGTTTGGATTGGAAAAATTTGATTGGGGAGGGAGGATTAAATCCAAATTAAAGCTGGTTTTGGGGTCCAGATAAAAAAAATGATAATTTATTATCACGTAAGTTGTTATCAAAAAGTTAAATACTAAAAGTTAGTGTTCGTAATACTATTAATGTTATAAGTTAGATTGTAAGACGAAAAAATCCTCAAGGAATTTCACATTTTGAAGGCAATTAAATGCTAAATTTGAACATACATGATTAGCCACAAAAAAATAAAGGGTGCCAATTCTGATATTTATGATCTGTAGCATTAGGTGCATGCTTAGCCAAATTCAAGAAAGAATAAGTAGAGTTATTCTGACACTTGTACCTATTGCAAATTTCTCAGCTCTAACTTTATTTGTTATGGTTTGTTATTTATTATTTAAAAGCACGAGCCTCATGCACGCATGTATTTGGATGCCGGTATATAGAAATTTCTTAAAAATTTAGTTTCTTTTTTTTTTTTAATTATTATTCTCTTGATATTTTAGTTTAATAAAAATAATAATTAATTAAGTATAGCAAATTTAAAAGAAAGGATTTTTTACGTTAGAAACCATTTTTTTCAGTACTGGTATGTAGGAACTACTGTTTTTATTGTTGAAATAATTTTTTTAATGGTCTAATAAATGATTAAGAGTAATGTTTTACCAGGTGTTGTAAATTTTAATCTAAACACTTAAAAATTATATCATTAAAAAATTAATCCAATTATTAAGCAAAAAAAAGGGAGCGCTTACATGGACCTAGGCGAAAGGGGGACGAAACGGGCAGTGGGTCAATTATCAGTGAGTCGAACTATTTCTTCTGATAAAAGGATGCCAAGACTTATTCTCCTAGAAAAGATTGACTACTTAGACTTAGAATTGTAACCTATCAAAATGGATGTTAACAACAAGGAAAAGCAATTTTCTTACAACCACCGAAGCATATCAATGAATGTTCATAGAACAACCGATAGAAATTACCGATTGCAAAGCCTTTTCATAAAGAAAAATACTAAATATATCAACTCTAATCCTAACTTTTTAATACCAACTTATGTGATATATGAGTTATCATTTTTTATTGGTAAGTGTTTAAAGCATCGACAAATCAATCGATTGCATCAACTAATGAAAATTACATCCATAGATTAGATCAACTAACACTAGTAAAAATTGTTGATTTAATGACGGATATTAACCATCGTGTAAAGTGTAGTTTACACGACGGTTTTAGGTCCGTCATATAAAATCCATATTACACGACGGTTTTGGTAAAAACTATCATGTAAACTATACTTTACACGACGGTTTTGGTGAAAAACCGTCGTGTAAAGTTCAAATGAATTAAAAATTTTTTGCATTTTTTGGTGATTTCTTAGGGCGGCCTAACCCGTGTGTTATCCAATATACGGACCATAATAGGATTAACAAAACAATAGCTACATTGAATCAATATAAAAATATCATCAACTACATTACGAGTTTATATATCATATTTAATTAATTGCATTACAAATTTAGACCATTGTCCCCTAATCGAATCCATATCATCACAAGTATAGAATGCTTTGCTTTGAAATAAGTCTAATCCATTAGCGTTGGAGACTATGTCCCTCGTAAAACAAGGCCTCATGCTTGACTAAGCAAATTACTATTGAGTCTCGTAATTAATTAAACGAGAACTCAAACATACACTGATATTTAACTCAGATTATGAGTTTCATATTGGCATATAAGATTCAGACTTGGATTTTCCTTGAATATCAGGAAATCACAAGTTCATCAAAATTTTGGGTTCTTACAATACGTTTACACGATGATTTCTAGTTGAAACCGTCATGTTATATTGTGATACGACGGTTTATTTGTAAACCATCGTTGTATCTTGAGATTACACGACGATTTCAACCAGAAACCGTCAAGTAATTGCAATTTTTTTTTTAATTTTCTCCTTCTCTTTTTTTTTTTGTCATCCTACGGCCTAATACCCTGTGTGTTATTTAAACAGTGACCCAAACTGCTATTTTATTGATTTGTGTTCAACATTAATATTCATATCATGAACGTTTACACGGCGGTAGTAACAACGTTGAACGGCAGCAGAGGATCTATTTTCACAGGTCTCTATACTGTTTTTCACGGCTACGGAACTAGTCTACAAAATGAAATCAGGGCTAATAAAGGTTTTTAATTAGAGATTACACGACAGTTTTCTTAAATCGTCGTTGAAAGTTACTGATTACATGACGGTTTAAAAAAACCATCGTTGAAACTCATAGATTGCACAACGGTTTTCTTAAATCGTTGGGGGAAGTGGAGATTCAATGACAGTTTATTAAAATCGTCGTGTGATCTCAACTTTTCACAACAGTTTAAGAAAACCATCGTGTAATTTATGAGTTTCAATGACGATTTAAATTTTAAACCATCATGTAATCAATAACTTTCAACGACGGTTTAAGAAAACCGTCGTGTAATCATAGAGCGGACCATTTTAGATGATGGTTTTTGTAAAACTGTCGTGTAATCTCCGTCGTCTATTCTAACTTTTATAGTAGTGTAATGAAAATATGACACGTGAGTTAGTACTCAAAAAGTTAGAATTAGAGTTGGTATCTCTAGCATTACTTTTTCATAAATGAAGAAATCACCATAAATTGAGCAAATAATTCAAGTTACTAAATAGTATAATTAATGGGATAAATCATGAGTTTATTTTCAAAAGTTGCATCTGTTGGGTGGTATTGGACCTTCTGAACCCAAAGACTCGCTCAAGAGATAAAGGCTTTACCTCACACTTACAAATTCACCAGAAGCATCTTCCAACAGCGGATGTTGGATTTACCTCAACAGCATCAAACCGACATTATCTTTTCAAGCAATAAGAAAATACATTTTTTGTATGGTAATATGGTGTTGGTAAACCTTCACGTTTTTTGGAAACTCACTGTGGTATTCCTGCCTTTCCATGCTTGTCATATGCCCCACGTTTCTTCGGATCAGTTAGAACTTGTTAAGTTTCTCTAGGTGCCTTTATGCATTGTATAAACCCAGAAAAAAGAGTGCCAAGAAAAAAAAAAAAAAAAAAAAAAAAAAAAAAAACAGACTAAACAAGAGATGCCAATAGATTTTCTAAGTTTCTACTTTTACACGACTCTAAAACCACAAAGTTCCAAGCTAACTTGCTAGCTTTCCCCTTTCTTTTGGGAGGGAATCAAGTGTGAAAGGCTATAGAGTGCATTTGAATTAGATCTTAAGCAATGCATAAAATAAACAACAATTAATGTCGATATTTAAATAAGTCCTATTAGACCCTTTTTTAGGCCTGTCATATTTAGAGAAAGATCCAAATAGTAACATAAATTGTTTCAACAGAGGCTTCAAGGAGGTCCAGTCTCATTAAACCACCAACATGAATGACCTGCCCTGGCTGCAGATATCATACAAGCTGAAATTATTCGATTTACAGATGTAGAGTACCTTTTACTACTAGATTTAGCAACAATAACAGCTAACGAATACATTTAATTTTTTGTATGGGATTTGATATAGAAAACAAATAACCTCTTTGTTATAGATTAAAACATAACCATCCAGCTTCGCATATCGAATTGATTAATGAGTAAGACCAAATTTTTAGTGAAAATCTCTTACATCTTTTTCGATACATCTTCGATCTGCATTCTTCCTGTTTCATCTAGATTGAAAATGACTATTATTCACATAAGTTCAGATCAAGGTCTAATACTACCACATTTAGAAACTTTGTCAGCCCGTTGAGCTGATAAATAAACAACTTACAAAACGAGCACAATGACTTATCACCACAATGTACGATCGAGACCTAACAGGCAAAAACGGGTTCAAAATACGAGTAAACATCTGAAATTTGAATCAGAGGCAAATAAAGTCCGTTTACTTTTTATGCATCTGGGATACAAAAACTTTGGGCTGCTTTTACAACTAATCCATCTTCTTTGTACTTAATAAATACCGTCATGGAAATATCGCACACCAATCAAATACTTTGATAGCTAAAATATTACAATTTTTAACCAGTAGTCCTTACTAAGATGGACCATGCTATTTTCAAAAATTCGGTACAGATATAAACAATAGGATGGCATTGAAATACTTACTTTCATTCTATAAGTCCGAGGTCGTAGCTCCTTCCGTATTTCGACCATTTTTTGTTCCTCCCTGTTCAACCTCATAGACACTAAATATGGATGTAGAAGTCCCGGGGTATCAAACAACTTTACCTTGGCAGACAAAATCCCTCCTACTCTCAAGATTCCTAGAGTTGTCCCTGGAACAGGAGCTTCTGTGAGCTTTGAAACTTTTGCTCTTTCTTTCTTTGCGAGTGCGTTTATAAGTGTAGATTTGCCTGCATTTTGAGCCCCAATGACCCACACATTTCCTCGAGGCCCAGCCAACTCGTTGATGAAGGAAAGCAAATTCTTCACACCTAAATCCTTTCGAGAACTGACTAAATAAACCCCACTTAGTTTAGGCGCCCCGGCAGCCCGAGCACGGTGTCTTACCCATCTATCTAACCTAGTAGGAGAAATCTGTGATGGCAATAAATCAACCTTTGTTGCAACAAGAACAAGCTTCGGAAGCCTCTTGCTAAGCTTCGGATCTTAGAATTTTACCGTAGGCAAGAAAATCAAGAGTTTGAGAAAAAGAGAGGATTCATAACCCCGAAGTTATGATACTTGGGGTCTTTTAATTGAACTGTATCAACCCTACATATTAGTACCAACTCTTCAATCTCATTGGTTAATGATACGCGTAAGTACGATGGTATTAAGCAATGCAAGTACAATGGTATTGAGCGATGCAGTTCTTTTATGCATATCATATTAATATATCATATAATTATTTCGAATTATAATCCATTACCTAATTTGAACGTGAGATTTTGTCCGATTGAAAAGTATTATATGTAATCAAAATCATGTTTTACCATTTTTGTTCCCTTTAAGGAAGATACTAATCTAATGGAAAATGCAAATTTTAAAATGACTGCAAATTCCTCTTACATCATATGAGAATGCAAATTCTTATTGTATCCAAAAATTAGATTTTGGTTCGAATTATTAGTGGAAGATCAAAGAACTTGTATGCAAGCCTTTAGATCAAGGAGATACTTGGCAAACATAATACTTAAATTACTTATTTTTTTATTTTTATTTTACCCTCGGCAAGCATAAGATCTAACTAAGCATTAAAGAACCTACTACTACTAATACCAAAAAAACAAAAAACAAAAAACAAAAACAAAAAACAAAAAACAAAAAAAACAAAAAAAAAGAAAGTCGCTAGAAACCATGGGTGCTGCATCAATTTCTGTATCGATCTTTCGAGAGAAAACTTTTATTTGGGTTTAGATATGAAATTAACTTCTACCCATCCGAATCACATCAACTTTCCCCTTTTCAAAAAGAATAAGAAACCAATGCATTTTATTTTTTTTTCCCAGAAAAACCAACCCCCTTTTGTATTTTTGGATGACAAAATTAGGAAGAAGAAGCATGGCATTGGAAAGAATTCAAATCACAGAAAGATAAAATTCACGTGCCCAAGGTAAAAAAAGAAGTGATGGAATTGCCTTGAAGGACGGACAAGCAGAGGCATCTCCAATATATTAGATTCATGGAAATGGCTGGTCTGGTTGTGGAGACTGAGAACGTAGAAGGAAAAGAAGGAACTAGGAAAGCACAAAGGACAAATAAAGAAATCATCACATTTAACTCTGTTAATTTTGATTCTCACTGATTGTGCTTAAAGTTGAGTAAAGGTGATGTGGTAGATTGCGATTAGAGGGACAGTATTGAGACAGCCACTGGGGACAACAGATCTGTGCTCAATATTAATCTTAAGAAAAATAGAAATTTTAAAATGACTGCAAAATCCTATTAATGCAATTTCTTATTGTAAGCAAAAAATTGATTTTGGTTCGAATCATTAGTGGAAGATCAAAGAATTCGTATGCAGGCTCAAGGAGATACTTGGACTGGCCGGCATGCCTATGAATTCCCAAACTACTTTGAGTGACTTTTTTTATTATTATTTTTTATTTTTAACTTGGAGGTAGAGGATTCAAACTATACATCTTGTGGTGAAATTAAGTATTAAATTCTTGTAAGGCTATGCTTGCAATAATTTTGAGTGACTTTTTTTTACTCTTGGCAAACATACTCTCAAACATCATTTATCTAACTAAGGATAGAGAATAGACATGCAACGCAATTGTCGGTAATTCAACGCTAAATCTTTTTAGCAACTACAACAAAAAAGGCATTTCACAGCGTGCAAAAATGCTATCATATTAGTTTCATAGCATCATAGCAAACGCTATGACAGACTATGTCATTAAAGTCACAGGTTATTATAGCATTTTAGTGGAGCTATGGAATTGATCCTTACAGCATTTATTCAATGCAATTGTGCTTTCTTATTGCACTTATTGAACGCTACTGTGTCGATTCTTGTAGCATTTATTTGGTGCAATATAGTTTAAAAAACGACATTCTGTTATTTAGCATTATCAATTTAGTTTTTTTTTTTCTTTTTTTTTTTTTTGGTAGTTTTAACAACATGTTAGAAATTCCAATGAAATGAGGTGTTCTAATTACAACTTTGTTCTAAAAAATTGAATGAAAGCATTTTGCAATTAATAAATCAGTAAGTAGCTACTGAGTCATTAATAAAAATCCAAAGTATACATAAAATTTGAACAAAGTTACATGATGTCTACAGAAAATAAAAGATCCAAAACTATCAAGCACGGGCCAGAATTAGAGGTGGGAATTTGGGCCGGGCCAAACGGGCCGGCCCGCGGCCCGTAATTCAGGCCCGGCCCCATAGCCCAGCCCGGCCCGGCCCGCATTCTACCGGGCCGGGAAAAGCCCGGCCCAATAGTAAGAGGCGGGCTGGGCTCTCCTCTTAGGCCTAGCGGCCCGGCCCGGCCCGGCCCGAATATTTAAGCCCGATGGGCCGGCCCGGCCCGGCCGTTATTTTTTTAAAAAAAATTTTTAATTATAATATTAAGTTAACTAACTACTAAATAAACATAGATAAATAATTATAATCTTAAACAACTAAAATTAAAAGTTTAATTATAATATTAAGTTAACTAGCTAACTAATATTATAATTATTAAGTACTAACTAAGTAATTATAATATAAATATAAACATTAATAGAAATAGTATAATAATTTTTTTTTAACAAAGTATAAAATTTTTTACTTTTTATCTAAGATAAAATATTAAGATAAATTATTAAATTATCAAAAATATACAAATTTATTCAAAAATTACAAATAAAAAATAAAATTAAATAAAAAATTTAAAATTGGGCCAGGCACGGCCCGGCCCGCTCCCGGCCCGCACTAAGCCCGCGGGCCGGGCTGGGCTTATGTTTCAAAAATCCGGGCCGGCCCGGCCCGGCCCGGATTTGCAATGGGACGGGCTGTCCCGGCCCGATTTTTTGAAAAAGCCCATCGGGCTTGGGCCGGGCCGGGCCGGCCCGCCCAAATTCCCAGCACTAGCCAGAATTTCAAAGCAAGAAATTACATAAGCACCCACAACATGGCGTAAGAACTATAAATAATGCCACAAATTACATCTCCCTTATAACCACATTACCTTCTGTCCATGAAGGGAAACAAGCCTTCAAAAGCTCATAGTCATGCCCATTATGCAGCCTAATTAGAGAAGAAAGCTCTATCTATTGTATTCGCCATGTTGAATATCATATAAACTTCAAGCTCTAGACAACAAATCCAAATTAAGCACCTCATCCATTAAGCTGCAAATGATTAGAAAAGCAATTATAAAATATATATACATATATATATATATATATCAGTACCTATGTGTCAACTTGAATTGAAAATTCACTTAAAAAATTACTAAAAGTTTAGAAGAAGTGACAACAAAATTAGAAGGTACCTTGCGTTACTAGTGAAAAAAGCAACTCGTGCTCATAGAAATGACAGAGCATAATGATGAATATTAGTTGTCCCCGAGATCAACTTTGAGATAAAGAACAACAAATCTAACCAATCTCATAGCGGAAGTATTATCAAGCCCATCGGCCAACTACTTGTCCATGCATGCCCATTGTTCTGCCTCTGTAAAATTGTTAGCAGTCAGCACTTGCACCCTGTTGGGATTCCAAGAACTCTGTGCAATACTAGAGTAAAGTTAAAAGCAACTATAAAAGATTCTAACTCCAACAAATGAATGTCAGTACAAACTAACCTATGAATCTAGTTTACAGCCAAAATATATTTGGAAGTAAAAAGCTTATTCTAACTCTCTTACGTGATTTCCTTTTATGCAAAAGTACAAATTTGATGCGTCATTCTTCGGATTGTAATAGCCAACGTTTCACGAAGTTATGAATTCCTTTTTAAGGAATTTAAGTTGTGTTATGTAAGTATTTATGAAATGCTTGATCTGATTTTTATCAGATTTTATGTCAGTCTTTATAGCTTTATAAGACTCAATATTAGATTGCTTAGCCAAGCATATGACCTTTTGAGAAAAAGGTAGAATAAAAATTTATGATTTTACGTTGGTCAAAATTTGACCAAGAAAAGTCAAAGGTATGAATATGACGGTACTGCAATAGAGCAAGCAGTATGGGAATTATACTGCGAAAAACAGTCATCACAGATGAGATAGTAAGAATAAGGTTCAAAACCACTATAGAAAAATCAAGCACGTTATTTATGACAATAAGGGCTAAGTAGCCTTAAGTCATAAGAAAAATTTATACTCAGTCCAATTATACACAGATGAATTCTGGACTGCAGTCCAGTATAACAGTACTGTATTAGTAAGAACAGTATTTGTAATATCTGCATTAGTATGAAAATGGACTGCCTTTTAAGAGGAAATCCAAACAAGGCCCAAAGGGGAGGCCACCTCACAGGGACTAAAGTGCAAATATTTTGTCCTTAGGGACCAAAGTGCAATTTTAAGAAAATGTGATGTAAGCATGATGATGTAAGCTTGATGATGTAAGCATGATGATGTAAGCAAGAAACTTAGCCTCCAAGCAAGCATGACGGCCGGCCACCTAAGGGGGGTGATGAGCAAATATTTTTATCTCAAGGGCTACTACAAGAAAAGTGAGAATCAACGACAACAATTTTAGTGACGACTAAAACTTCGTCGTTAAAAGTGACATTCAACGACAGATTATCGTTGAAACTGCGCTATTAACGACAGGATGCAATACAAGCATCAACGACAACTATACTGTCGTTAAAAAGCTTTTATTGGCGACACTTTTCTTCATATTGTCGCTAAAAATTTGAGATTTTTGGCGCCAACGAGCTTTGGGACCCTCATATTGGCGGGTAAACTTTTAACGACAACTTATATAAATTAGTGACAATCATATGTCGTCGTTGAATATGTTCAGAATTAGTGATTTTTAATGATGACTAACTTTGCAGTTAATTAAACACTTTTTGTCGTAAATTATGAACTTTTAATGACGATACAATTGTCACCGTTAAAAGTTGTCGATAAAAGTTTTGTCCAATTGCATTTAACGACAAAGGTCGTTGTCATTGAAATCTAATGAATTAGTGATTTTTAACGATAATCAATTGTGACATTAATTTTCTAGTTTTTGTCATAAATTATCAACTTTTAGTGACGATACATTAGTTACCGTTAAAAATTGTCAGTAAAAGAGTTGTCCAATTACATTTAACGACAAAGGTCGTTGTCATTATTAAAAGTCTAAATTTTATAAAGGAGTATAATTTTTGTCACTGAAAGCTTTAAATTAAAAAAAAAAAATTGTATATTTTTGCTTTTAACTATTTTTGGCCAAAAAAAAAAAACTCAAAAGAGTCATCTATGTTGCAAAATAATATCAATATAAACACATCCAATGCCCAACTTACCACAACTTACCACAAAAATAATTGTTTTTAGATAATTAAATACCTATTTTTTAATTTAAACGTGTTGTGCTGCTATTCTTTAAAAAAAAAAAAAAAAAAGGGGGGGGGGGGAAAAAACATGTTGGCGCTTAAATGGAGGTAAACGAAAATTTTGGATTTGGCGCTTAAATGGATTGTGAAAAATGAAATTTTTGGCGCTTTGTTTTCATTTTAAACTTTACATTAACTGCAAACACGTTTACAGCTCTCACTCCCACTAACACATAATTTCTTGTTCCTATTCCTTATTTCTTTTATCTCTGCTTCAAACAAGAATCTCCCCCTAACATGCTCATAGGTAATTTATTTCTCTTATCAAATTTTTTTGCTTTCAAGTTTGAATTTTGTGGTAATGGTTTTTGCAATTCTAAAACAGAGCCTCGTCCACAATCGTCCGCTGTTATCAATCGTCCACAATTGTCCGCCATTCCTCGTTTCTTTTATCTCTGCTTCACACAAGAATCTCCCCCCAATATGCTCATAGGTGATTTATTTCTCTTATCAAATTTATTTGCTTTCAAGTTTGAATTTTGTGGTAATGGTTTTTGCAATTCCAAAACAGAGCCTCGTCCACAATCGTCCGCTGGATCGAAATCGAACACCCTCGTTCACGGCCTTTAATGGCACCGAAACAGAACCTCCAGTATTGCTTTAATCAAAAAGGTTTAATTATATATATTTTTTTGAATGTTTATTAGATTCCATCTAGGTGAGAATTCATACGAACAGGAAACAAGGTATAAACCTTTCCATTTCAAATTGGATCAAACAACTTTTTCTTTCTTTTCCTTCGTATGACGACTTCTCTGAATGAGAACTATATAATACACTGGACAATGATTTGCAGGCTTGAGAGTATTGAAGAATTTGCTTATTCATATTTAACACGGGGGATTTCCAAACATCGAACAACCTTCGGCTATGTTGAGGTATGTTTATGAGAAAGTCAAATCTTAAAGTATTGGTCCTAGTATCTTTACATGCTTCCATGCATATGAACTTGCACACAAGTGATGTGGAAAGAGAGAATAATTTGATTTTTATTGTATTGCAGCCAAAGGAGGAACCAAGTTGAGAAAGAAGCTTGCCCGAAATGGTGAAAAAGAAGGGCAAGACTGAAGCAATTCTTCGAAGATGAGAACAAGCAAAAGATAACCGAGGAATTCCTTGAACAATACCTCCAATTCAAATGCATTGACATTGGCTCTTGGGAATTTTTTAAGACCGAAAGTTTTATTTTTCGTGTTGTGTAATAATGTATTCTTTTTGACTATATGATTCAAAATTTGTATTTACAATTGTAAATAATCAATAATCAATAATATTATTTTAGTAAATTTATTTTTTTCAATAATTTGTGTATTCCAAAATTTGTATTCGAAATAAGTACATTGTCGTTAAACTATGTACTTTCAATGACGACTACCTTATCGTTGTATTCGTTTAGCGACAAAATGCCATTGTCGTCTAAAAGGAATCAACGATGCAAATTGTGCTTAATCAACGACAATTACTTGTCGTAGAATAACATTTTCAGTGACAATGTAAGAAAGTCGTCGTTGAAACAATCAATGACACATATATACAGCGACAACTGTCGACAATGTGATTTTTTGTCGTTAATAACTTTCAACGACGACTTTCTAATTTTTTACGACCACTTTTGTCGCCGTTAAAAATCGATTTTCTTGTAATAAGCAATTTTTGGATTAAAAATAAATCCAAAAAGAAAATTAATTATCACCTATAAATAGGTGATTGGGGGGGGGGGGGGGGGGGGGGGGCTCTTTTGCTTCACAAAATGAGAAAACACCCCAAAATCATGCCAAAATCTTTCCTCACCCTTTCCTCTTAAATCCGAACACCAAAGTAGAGAGAAAAAAAAAAATATATATATATATATATATATAGAGAGAAAGAGATAGGTTGGTGGTGGTCGGAAATTTGGAGAATCACCAAGCTAGTGTAACCGAAAATTTTGGGAGGAAACTAAGCTAGGAGGACCGGTTCTAGTAGAAGGCAAGGGGGAAAAAGTTTGAATCAAAACCTAGCACCAACCTTTGTGTTGATTAAGGTAATTCCCCTTTGGTCCCTAAGCTTTTCATTTTAAGCTTTAATTGGAAATTTAAGTGTATTTCCAAAATTGGATTGTAAGAGCATAAGCTCATTTTAATTTCTTATGCCCTAGTTTCGATTTTTAGATTTGTGCTTGATTAGGTGATTGGGTGGTTTTGATTTATGTATGATTATGTGAATATGGTTGCATGATTTTAGGGTTTGCATGTATGCTTTATGATGTTAGTTGTATGTCCCCAATATGCCTAAGAAATTTGTAGGTTATGTATGAGTTGAATGAGCTAGATTAGAAGCTTGAATGATGTATGGATATGCAAACTCAAGTTTATAAACCCTAACTTGGTGTAAGTACACCCAAGGGATTGCATGTGTATGTATGGATGTATGATGATGAGGTTTTACGTTAGAAAGTGCTGCATGATTGTCGTAGGCTCACGGTTGCAACCGTTTGAGGTAGTGTGCGTGTAAATTGTACGTAAAAACGGAATTAAGGAAAAACTGCCAGTTTCGGGTAAAACTGGACAGTTTACTGGAAAGACGGTTTTGAGGCCCTTAGAGGCCGAATTTGGAGAAACTTAAAACATAAAAGTTGTAGAGAGGGAAATTCCTAGGGGGCATCGCAAACAGTTTTCAAAAATAAGGCTCCAATGGTCTTTGTTTTTACAAAAATCTGAACATGGTCATGCCCAGACTTCATGCACGGTCAGGCAGGTTCAACAAAGGGAATGAGTAGGTTAGAGGCCGAACTGAGTTTTGAGAAAAACACAAAAGTTGTAGGGTTTTTCAAGGTCTAAAAATTTCGTGAAGAAAACATTTTTAGATTCAACCCATATTTTTTAAATAAAACTGTGCAGGAAAACAGGGAATTCCTGCACAGGATTTTCAAAACACAGTGCAGGAAAAGGAAATTCCTGCACACACACTGATAAATAGGCAGTAGGAAACTGTTCCAAAGGCAGTTTCCAACACTTAACAATTTTTACAAGTCCTACTCAAAGAGTTACAATTTTTAAGTTGAACAAGGATTTTTGTATATAAAGAAAATGGACATAGAATACTAAGTTTTTCCAAGACAAGAAAAATAAGTGAAGGAACCACAAGTTGTCTTTACAACTTGGTAACAGAATGATGACCAACGGTAACCGGGTAGGACACCCAAGTTACTGGATTGGGCCCAGAGCCCAAGGTTACCTATAGTAACCCAATAGGATTTAATTTAGGAATTTGGGTTTTAACAACCCAATAAGATTGACCCAATAAGTTTGACTTAGGCTCACACCATGGGTTACCCAATGTAACCTAATAAGATACTAAGTATGTTAGTTGGACCTAAAACCCAGGGTTACTCATAGTAACCTAATGGGATATGAATTGAAAGTAATAAGGCTTAGGCCCAAAGTGAGGAATAGTAACCTAACAAGTTATGATCCAAACATGATAGGCCATAAACCTTAGTGTTACTTTTAAGTAATCAAGTAAGTTATCATAAGTATGTTTGGGGGACATATAACTAACGTTATGTACGGATGTTGGTTAGGATACTAACATTTTATGGTTATGCTTTATAGAATCCTTACCCTATGTCCTTTGAAATAATAGGAGGTAGCCTGTTGTTGCGACCTGACTTGGAGCAACAAAGTATAGGACATAGCATATGAGGTAAGTACAACTCCGCCTATAGCATAAGCAGATTGTTTTATTGCTTGTTTGTTTTCAAGCTCATGCATACATGTTGTGATGCATATGATCTATGTTTTATTATTATGGCATCATGAAGCATGCTCACCAATGATAAGTCACTTGGTAAGAATGAGAACCCAGTTTCAAGTATGAAACTGTTTTAAATTACTATTTTCAAGAAGAAAACTATTTTCAAGGAATAGTTTTCAAGAATGAAAACTATTCATAAGAAATTATGTTTAAGAACAAGATTTTAAGTATGATGGCAAGCAAGTTGCCTCGTGTCGTACCGACCTACCACAAGGGTGGGTTTGGTCCATGGTTTGAGTTGGACTTGGTTGGCCACCCCAACCACTCCATGGCAGCGTGCCATGGTACGGACACTTATGTTATGTTATGTAAGGGGCCCAAAAGATATGCTAACATAAGAAAGCATAATGAAGCATAATTGGTTCATGCATTTCTTTATTAAGTTTTGTTTTGCGGGTATATAGTTGTACTTGCTGAGCGAAAGCTCACGACTTACGTCTATGCTATAGGTAAGCAACCTATTGGCAATCCTTGATACAAGACGGTGGGGCTTGGCACGGCGAGATGTGAAACGTGGGATGGGGACCGCTACGTCTTTTGTTATATTATGTTGTTATTTATGAACTATGTTGTATGTCAGTTGACATTTCTATACTGAAGTACGTAAGTATGTATGTATATACATATAAGTATGTAATGGGATAGATTTTAGTTTCAGGTTGTTTAAAAAAAAAAAAAAATTCCGTATTTCCGCTAAGTAAAATAAGTTAAGTATTATGTAAGATAAGTACGGTAATGGCCTACGTTAGGCGGGTCGTTACAGGGTCACCCTCACCAGCTACATGGGGTAGGAAAACAGTGAGCAAACAACGTAAGATGAATTTAAAATTCAAATATTCAGCAGAGTACTAATTAGGTACTCAAATGAAAATTTCCTACCTTGAACAGCAAACTAGTTCCCACAGTAGGAAGCTTCAAATCCAGTTTTTCTTTTTTATATACCATTATCATCATCCTTTGGCTTCTCAAAATCTCTTGCACCTATCATGCATGCTTATCGAGCCATGCACTTGTACCTTGATAGATTCAAAACTATTATAAATAACAAATAAACAATACAAACATCAACGCATTGAGAATTGGCACTTTCATCTTTTGAGTGAAACTTTTAATCTCCTAACAATAACACAATTTCTAGATTCACTCTCAAAACAATAACACAATTTCCCGCAATAGATAAAATTGTGTCCAGAACGAATTCATCTTAAATTTCAAGGAACGGAAATAGACATAGTGAATTTCTCTTCCTTGTTTTTTGTTTTGTTTTGTTTTGTTTTTTGTTTTTTGTTTTTTGTTTTTGTTTTTTCTGTCAGCATAACTTTAATTTGGTGGGTTTTAACAAGAACCACATAAAAAATTAGCAAAAAAATAAATAAATATGTACATATATATATACACTACTACAAAATAGAGATTCGACGACGGTTAAAAACCGTCGTGGTAATACTTAAACGACGGTTTTCTAACCGTCGTGGAATCCACAGTCGTGGTATATATTTGGATTCCACGACGGTTCGAAAACCGTCGTGATAGGTAACAATGAAAAAAAAAAAAATTTACGAATGGAGCTACCACGACGGTTGAGTAACCGTCGTGGTAGGTAAAAAAAAAAAAAAAAAAAAATTTACGAATTCCTACTAAATCAACACTTTTTTCCGGAACACATATTTAAATCACAAAATCAACACTTTTTTTCGGAAATTTCCCAAATCCATGCCTTACCCAACCAATTTAATTCAATCTAAAACACAACCACAATGAACAATCACCGAAAATGTAGGGGACGGATTTTGGTCATTTCGGACGGAATATTCCCAACTCAACAATCTACAAAATCAATATTTTGGACGAAAAATTCCCAAATCCGTGCATTACCCAAGCAATATACATTACAACTTACCGGCTTGTCGAGCGTCTGTATGGGCGGAGTGCGGCGAGAGAGAGAGGGGGAAAGCCGCGTGAGTTCCTTGGTGGACCCGTCGGAGAATGGAGGAGGCCGCGTGAGTGGTGGAGGAGGCCATCGGAGAGAAATAGAGGGAAGAAATTGGGTGGCTTTGGGTATGAAGTTAGAGAGTGAAAAAGTGAAAAATGCTCGGAATGTAATGGGGTGGGAAAGATGATATTTTTTTGGGTTTTAATACACGCTCCAAAAAATTGAATTTAATTTAAAAAATTTCAAAATTCCCGCCTTAGTACCTACCACGACGGTTTTTGGGGAAAACCGTCGTGGTATGTAACATACCACGACGGTTTTCCCCAAAAACCGTCGTGGTAGAGTCCAAAAATTTAAAATTTTTTTTTGAAAAAATGACCCTTCCACGACCGTTTTTTAAAAAACCGTCGTGGAAAATGTGACAAAAAACACGGAGCGGAACAGAGTTTCCGAAAACCGTCGTGGAAGTCGAAGCTTCCACGACGGTTATAAAAAACCGTCGTGGAAGAGCACGCTTCCACGACGGTTTTTAATAACCGTCGTGGAAGCTTGCAAAAAAAATCAAAAAAAAAAATTTTTTGCAAAAAAAAAAAAAAAAAAAATTTTTTTTTTTTTTTTTAGCTTCCACGACGGTTTTATAACCGTCGTGGAAGCATGGGATTCCACGACGGTTTTAAAAACCGTCGTGGAAGCCCAAAAAAATTTTTTTTTTTGATTTTTTTTGCAAGCTTCCACGACGGTTATTAAAAACCGTCGTGGAAGCATGCTCTTCCACGACGGTTTTTTATAACCGTCGTGGAAGCTTCAGCTTCCACGACGGTTTTCGGAAACTCTGTTCCGCTCCGTGTTTTTGCCGCATTTTCCACGACGGTTTTTTAAAAAACGGTTGTGGAAGTTCCGTCGTGGAATCCACATTTTGTAGTAGTGATATATATATATGTGTGTGTGTGTGTGTGAAAGATCCATTGCGTAGATCGAGTAATGATAAAAATTCAAGCCTTGCATTATTTTTCAACAAGAGACTGTGAGAGATTGGAAGATGTGTGAGAAACAGAAACCGGGGATTGCAGTTGGCATTAATGCCGAAACCAGATTATCAACCAAAACAAAAAGGAATTATAAGATAAAAAATAAAAATAAAAATAAAAATCAAATGGAGCGAGCTAGAAATAAATAAACTCACCAAGACCAACCAATCAAGGAGAGAAGAAAGGAATTTTCGATGCAAGGATAATCAAAATATGTAGTCAGACTAGGGGTGACAATTCGTGTCACGTGTCGGGTTCGTGTCGTGTTAGAGCCATGTCGATTTTTTTCTTCTCTGACCCGAACATGACCCGCGACACGAACACGACACGAACCCGTCACGGGTTGACACGACACGAACCGAAATGACCGGCGACATGAAATTGACCCGCGACACGAAATTCACTCGCGACACGAAATTGACACAAAATTGACCCGTGACACGAAATTGACACGCGACACGAAATTTGACCCGAAATTGACACGACAAAAAGGGTCGTGTTCGGGTTCTACAGGTCCAACCCGAGCACGACCGTTTTTTTCCGTGTCGATTTCGGGTCACCCGAAATCGACCTGCCCCCTATTTTTCCCAACCCGAACCAGTGAAATTCGTGTCGTTTTCGAGTCGTATCGTCGTGTCGCGACCCGTATTGCTACCCCTAGGTCAGACCATAACAAATAAGGGATGAAATGTGAGAAAGGAATGTCTAAACGGGAAATTTTGAGAGATGGAAATCAGTTTGAGTGCAGGGAAATCAGTTTCAGAGGGGGAAACTATTTTAGAGAGGGAAATTTTCAAGAAACTTTTTTTTTGGGCGCGGTCATTTCGCGCTAGTGGGTTCTAGAGTACTTGGGAGAGAGGGATGGACTTGGCACCGATTATCCAATCTATTAAAAAAAAAATTTAAATATTTGTATTTTTTTTTTAATCTAACCCACGTTCCCCATTAGAGAGAGAGAGAGAGAGGAAAAAAAAAGAAAGAAAGAAAGAAAGAAAAAACTAACCGACGTTGTAATTGCAAGTAACATTTTTTCAAATACGGTATTAACAGAGGTTATAAAAGGGGCTCATTCTTGTAGTTCAGCAGCTCGTTGCTTAGCTTTTTGCTTTAATAACCATTTATATGTTATTCATAATTTTGGGTGCTTTGACTGTTAAGCACCATTTTGGCTCTCTCCTCAGTCCTCACCACACGTTGAAGGCCCAAGACTAAGGCGCTAGAGGCCCATCTTACCAACCCCTTCGAAAAGGATCATTTATATATATATATATATATATATATAGCCATTTTAGATATTTTGGTTTAAAAATTGTCCTTTAATAAACTTACGAGTTTAATACCCGTGCGTTACACAATAAGGGGAAAAAAAGTTAAAGACAAAGTATAAAAATAAATAATTTACATTAAAAGTAATTAATTAAGGAAGATAATATAATTATAATAAGTTTAAGGATTTAGTTTATTTTTTTGTATATTCAAATTTATATTAAGATGTCATAGTTATATATATTAGTATGGATATATATCTATATTTATGCATACATAAAGTTCTCAAATATGAAATTTTTTCCCACACAATTGACTGGTGTTATTCATATTTAACTTTCTTAATTTTCTCCTCCGATCTGTCATAATAAAAACATTTCTATATGTTAGTGAAGTGATGGTTATGGTTGATATATGAATTAAAATAAATTTGTTAATTTAATATGTAATTATGCATAAAAAATAACATTACCTAGTCTCTTTTCGTTTTTTTGATGGATCACTTGGAGATACAATTTGAATTTGCGACAGAGGAGGTTGATGCTGAGGACTAAAATAATAATATATTTAATTAGCTAATAATTTATGATACATAAATATATATGTTAAATAAGGAAATTTAAAAATTGAAAATAAAATATAGATAGCAATATACCTTGATTCTACTTCTTCAATAATATGTTCGGTAAAAGTAAGCTGTTTTTTTGCTGTCTTTTCGCCTCCTAGCTGAGGTGTCTCTAGATCAAAAGGGATTACCGATGGTGGAATTTCTTCAGAAGGCTTAATTGTTGGTGCAGGCAATAACATTGGTTGCACATCATCATCGAAGGTTTTTACAATGACTGCATCGATAAAAGCACCTATGAGACTAAATTGGATAACAAATATTTTTGATATGTCTTTTAGTTGGTTCAGGATATGAGGGATAACAGTTGGATCAGTGTATCCTTCTTGGATCATCAGTATAGAGTAAGGTTTATTTATTAATGATTGCACAATTTTCCCAAACATGACAATATTCATCCCTCCAGTGCCATCTTCGATTCATGCATTAATTTTGTACTTGTTGAAAAGATTTAATATTTATTTAATTTTTAATCAGTTAGGTATTTATATATGTTTTTTTTTTATTTTTACGATAGAGATAAAGTATATTACCAAGTGATTGGCATTGTAGTTAGATGTCCATGATTGTCACACCACCATGACATCCCTGATTGTTTTATTTGTCTGTAACACCTTGGACAGGCATTGTAGAACCAACCTTGGCGAGTATCAAGTTCAGTAATGGTCGCCTCGATGGTGAATTTTGTCTCATGTTGGATAAATTAATATTAATGACGCTGGCTAAATTATATTTTATATTTTATACATAATAATAAAATATTTACCTGATTTTGATATGGATCTAGAGCTTGAAGTTCTATGATTGTGGTTCGGTTCAGAGTCTTTTGTTCCTCTAATGGTAATGCCTTTTTTGTTGATCCAGCAATAAAATCAATTTCTTGGATAGAATGGCTGAATCTATAGAAATTAATATATTAAATGAAGTTAGTATTTTATTAAAATCAATAAATATAAATAATTATGATAATTTATGAGTAAAAATTTATAGTACCTTTTTATTTTTATTTGTTTGGTTTCAGCAATGTCTGGATCAAGGTAGTATGAAGTACCAGTGGTGCTTGCAACATAAAGTCCACCTGTATATGTATAATTATAATAATTAATGATGAATGATATAAAATTTTAATACTTTTTATTTAGGAGAGTGGGAAAATTATTTTTAGTTATTGTATATATACTTACCCATATGTTGTTTGGCCGCCATTGTTGAAAATGTTATTACAACTGGTTCAGACATTGTTTGAATTACATTTTCATCAAAGTTTTCTCCAATTTCTCCCCAGAGAGTGGCATTAAGTGTTTCTTCTCTATTGAATTAAATAAATACAAATAAATACTTTGTTAGTAATAAATTATGAGATTTTGAAAAACATTTTTTTAATAATATATTATTTGTACTTACCTTATATTTTGAATAACTAAACATTGTCTTTTTACTGATCTGCCATTTATAGTAGATTCTTCTATACCCTTGACTGAGATAACACGACCAATCACATCTAATACAACATAATAGGTAAGAAGTTATTATTTATTAATTTTTATAGAACTAATTTATTAATTGTTAATTATAAATTAACAAATATGAATATCATATATAATTTACCTGACAGAAGATCATTGATGTCGATTTTTGATGTTAATTGATCGAACTCCACAAAATTAAATTTGTACTGAGGTATCTTTGGTATGTCTTCCTCAATGTTTTTGAAGACTGTGGATCTTGCAAATTGTAACATTGCTACGTGAGGAACAATCTTGTACCTTTGTTTGCTGTTCGTGATGAAGAAGTTGCTAATTTCATATATATTGCCTACTTGTATTTTATTTGTTATGAATTCAGCATCCTTCACACAAATAAAACCGTGTATTACTTCATCCTGTATTAAAAAAAATACATATTTACATATTATTATTATTATTTATATACTAAATAATAATTTGAGATGCATTTTATTAGTAGTATGATATTTATAAGAAATAAATGGAGTTACCTGTTTGTCAACTAATAAGCAGTCAAGGCTTATTAATCGTCCAGTCTTATTATCTGTGTTCCTTCATAGTCGACACACTCGAGCACATATGGTCTGATGCGTCTCCCCTGGCTTCAATACTCGTATTGGAGTGAACATTTTCTATAAATAGCAAGAGTATATATATATATATATATATGTATTAAATTTTGAAAACTGCAATTATTGTTTTGTGGTAAAATAAATTGAAACAGGATTAATATTATATCATTTTTTTCACAACAATTTGTCCTTTTTGATGAATATTGTGTAATATTTCTTTGTAAAAAATGTTTTTTTATTTGATTTGGATATTTGTGAATTCAATCGTGTATTAAAATATATAAACCTTTTGGTGAAGTCACTCTGGATAGAGCAATATATAATTGTCCATGGCTAAAAATTTCATCTAACTTTGTTTAAAGATTGACCTTGACTTTTGTTTATTGTCATTGCTTGACAAATTTTTAAAGGATATTGTCATCTTTTTAAAAAAAAAGGCCATTTTGATTCACGCATTGTCATTTTTATTCTAGGTATATAAACTTTTTCATTTATATCATTGGAATTTATTATGCGTCCTTCGACAATTCTATTTGTTAATTGTGTAATAATAATTCTGGTACCATTACATAAACCCATTGATTGATTAAGATTTCGCATTAACATAACAAGAATTCCAATCTTGAGTTTTAATTCATGTGGAGGTAAACCATTAAAGTTAAGAGTATGTAAAAATTCAGGAGGATATAAAAGATTTAACTCTTCTAAATTTCCAGATGATGAAAGAATAGTGTCACAACTATAATAAACTTTTGTATCTGTAGGTACCAAAGATAATATATATTTATTTATTCCATCAGTTGTCTTATTTCTAGGTGTAATAATCACACGTTGTTTTAGATAATTAAGATTTTGGAAATTATTGTGACAATTATAGTATATTGTGATAGAAATACATTCAATAGATTTTATATTATATTGTATCAAATATTTTTCAGGTATCTCAATCCAAGTAGCATCTTCATTTTCTGGATATTTTATACCATTTGTCGTTTCATCACCAACATTTAAAATCCATTCTGAAAAATTAGTAATTTCTATTTGTTCTTCAAAACAATAATTATTTCTTTTTAATCGCATGTTTTATGTTAAAGTAAGTATACGGAAATATGGCTAAAGATAAGAATTATTTATAGTTACATCAATAATATTTTCTTTTGTACCATTTGGGATAATAGGTAATATTTGTCTGAAATCACCACCTAATATAATTGTCATTCCTCCAAAAGGACGATCAAAATTATTTTTTAAGTCTTGCATTGTTTTATCTAAAGTTTCAAAACAATATTTATTAATCATAGGTGCTTCATCCCATAAAATCAATGTGGTTTTTTTTATTAATTTCGCTAATTTAGTAGATTTTTTAATTTGGCAAGTTGAGAATTCGCCAATTGAAAGAGGTATATGAAATCTTGAATGTGCAGTTTGACCTTTTGGTAACAATAATGATGTTATTCCAGATGATGCTACAGCTAATATTATTTCACCATTTGATCTAATTTTACTAATAATAGTATTCCATAAGTATGTTTTTCCTGTTCCCCATAACCATATATAAAAAATAAATTATTATGTTTGTTTTAAATCGCTTCTAAAATTTTGTTATAAATGAAATTTTTTTCTTGATTTAAATTTTGTACTAAATTTAAATTTTTTTCTTTTAATTTATATATATCATAATTTAGCTCTTCTCTTAAAAGATTATTGTTTAAGTCTTCAATTAATGATCCAGCAGGAAGTGAAAGATTGTAATGTGATAAAGAAGATAAATTTAAATTTAATAATTTTTCTAATTCATATAATATGAAATTATATAATTCGTTTTCTGGGATTTCAAAATTTGAGTTATTAAATAATTGTCTCACTTTGTATAAAATATCCTCACACATTAGTTTCCAATGTTTTTGAAGAAATTTTGTTGGATCAGAAATATTACAAAATAATAATATAATGATAAAAAGCTGTCAAAGTTGAGCATATGTTGACTAAAATGATACTTCTTTTATTGATTTGTCACATTCTTTATCATCTCCTATCACACCTAATGCATAGCAAGCTGTTTAATTTGTAGTGTAAATAATATTATCTACAGTTCGAAGTTATTCATAACTTGTTGCACCTTTTTGATTATCTAATAATAATTTTAAATAATATAACTCATTTAAACTTGGATGAATATAGAATATTCTTCCTATAGTATGACCAGTTTGTCGATGAGTCCAGATTTTTTTTTATTATTCCACACCCATTTCATTTGAAATTCTGTATAAGTAAGTTGTTGGGCATCTTTATTAGTTTTATTAATTTTCATCCATTCTATTAATGTTGTTTTTTGAATCTGTGGTTGACGTATTATATTTTGAAGTTGTTGATTTTTATTAAATGTGATATTTTGCATGTTTGGTAAATGAGTAGAAAGTCGCTGAACAGCTGGATTTCTATGATGGATTGAATATTCAAATATTCTATAAATTGCTTCATAAGGTATATTATATCGACAATTAAGATAAGCTTTTATTTTATCGACTTCTTTGTAAGTTGTTCTTTTGTTATTTTCAGTGATAACATTATCTTCAATAACAGCACGTATTCTATCTGGACCTTTGTTAAATATTTGAATAAATATTTAATTAACATAGATTGGGAACATATTTCAACATTAATATGAGCACTATATTTTAAGCATAATGTTCGATTATATGGAACATAATATCTATTATCAAGTTTAATTTCTTCTTTCATAACATTAAATTCTGTGTCTCTACGACGATAAAGGACAAAACCATTTTCTTCTATAGTTGTTTCATTTTTTATCTGTTTTGGAAATTTTTTTGAACATTTAGAGTTTTTCATACATGGTGCATTTGTTTTTTGCATATCCACATGGTCCGTGTATCATATATTCAGTTATAATTTTATAACCTAAAGGATCTTTTATTGGATATGGAATTTCAGCATAATTATATTTATCTATTTGTGCAGCATTATGATATTTATGTTCAAGATGTAATCAAAACATCATATGACAATGAGGCAAACCACGTTTTTGAAACTCCACCACTTATAGATCTAAAAAAGAAAAAAAGGCAACAAAAAAGAAAAAACACAAACATAACAATAATGTTAGTTTTTTTTTAATTTATTACAATAGAGTATTATAATAATAACTGATAGTTTATTTTTTTTATTATATAGAATAAATTAACTCACCTGCTATTATAGCTCCAAAAATATCACATGATTTAATTGTATTTGACAAATGATTCAATTTTATTTTAAATATTCGACTTATAATATCTGGTCTGTCTTCAGATTTTTGTCCTGGGATTATATTTAAACATCTCCTGATTTCTGACCATTTGGGATTACATGTAAATGTTAAAAATATATTAGGATTTCCATAATGTCTACAAATCGCCATTGCATCTTGATAATTCTGAATCATATATCTTGGACTCCCTGTGTAAGATGATGGTAAAATAATTCTTTTCCCTATTGCTTCTGCGTCTGTATCACCTCTTATTATAGCATCTTGGATACCTTTATAAATTTCAGATCTTAAATTATTTTGATTGTGTCTAACATAATCTAAACGATCTTCTTCAATAGAAGCATAACTATTTACAATATATTGTTGGAAAAACCGTCCAGCTCTAAATAATGTATTTCCTTCATGTAATCATTGTTGAAGTTGAAAAGCATAAAATGATCTCATTGATATTCAATTTCTTCGTGGTTGTCTACCAACAAAATTTGGATTCCATTCTATATCAATTTTATATCCATCTTCTCCATAAGGAAATAACAATGGATACTGCAATGCCATATAAGATGGGTAAAGTTTATTGATTCTTTGTAATTCTTCAGTCTGACTATGAATAATAATATCCCTATCTTTCTCATATAGACCGAAATCTCTATCAATTAAACAACCTATATCTGTTGAAGTTGGAAGATCATATTGTGTACAATCTCCTTGTCGTCTTTCAATTAATCTTAGTTTCATTGATGGTATATTTGATTGTTTTTACAAATATCTCTGACGCTTCTAAAAAACTGAACTAATTTGTCTGTTTCATCTAACATTATAATTATTTTTTGAATGATAATCTCATTTAAATCATTATTATTTGAAAATGTTGCTATTCTATTTTGAATTTCATTTTCTGTATCATAAATATATAATTGTGCGAATTTTGGAGGATTATTATTAATTGGAAGTAAAGATCCAATTTAGCGATAAATTTGTCCACTAATCTTACAAATATATGATCCTGATGAATTATTAATATCTGATTGAATTTTTACTCCGAATGAAGTAAAAGCAAACATAGAATTATAAAATTCTAATATTTTTTCTGAAATTCGTACTTAAAGGTCCTCCATAATAATCTAATAGTTCGTCTAAAATTGGTGGTGTTTTTTCCCTTAAAGGTATCATAATTTTTTCATTTTGACAACATAAAAAAAAATTTTGTTGATATGTATTTTGTGTTTGTTCATTTTTCCAAAATAATGCTCCACGATATTGACATACACAATTACAATCTCCAATATCAATATATTCATCATTTAAATCTGTGTAAAAAAATCTATGTAAAAAAGGAAAAAAAAATGTTAGTAAAAAGTTTTCTTCAAATTTATAATCCTATAAAAAAAATAAAGAAAGAATTTAAGATGAAGAAATTACTTTTTTGAATTGACGGTAAATTATAATCATCCGAAGATGGATTTGATGTTCCTTCACCAGTGTCATAAGTTGAAGATAATTGAATAAATCTAGTTCAGAAACCAGTAATAATCTCTGTATTTAATTCCTCAAATTGATTGTTTGGAAAATGTACATTTGTTGATGTGGATGCTTCATTATTATTTGTATAATTTCGTTTTTTCTGAAGTTTTGATTGAATCATTGGGATCTTTATGGGTTTTTCTCTTCATGCTTCTTAATTTTGTTTTCTTTAATATAATTAAAAAAAGTAACAATATGAAATATTGCTAAAAGGTAAATATCATACATATAAAAATAAGAGGGAAAAAAAAAAGATTAAGAATTTTATTTACTAAAAAAAAAGTGAAACAGTAATAATCAAATAATATTAAATATTATTCTAGACTATAAAATAATATAATCATAGTTAAAACTAATAGAAGAAAATATTGTTCTTAATTTTATAGTTTAGTTTATTTAAATTTTGTTTAGATATATGTGATATCATTTTAGTTAAAAATTATATTTATTAGTTAAACAAATTTTTTAATTATGTTAGTTTGTTTTTTTTTCACTTCTAAATTTTTTTCAATTTAACATTTTGTCAATCTTATATATATTTTTATTTACGTTGTTTTATTTTACATAATTAAAAATAATTGAAGGAAATATTGTTTTTTATTTTATATTTTAATTTATTTAAGTGTTGTTTTTTAAGGCATATGTTATATTATTTTTCTAAAAAATTATATTGATTAGTTCAACAATATAGGTTGATTTATTTATATACATATATAAATATATATAATATTTAACTTATATATAACATTTGACTTTGTTAACAATTGTAACCATCAACTTATTATTCTCTCTCTCGCCCGCTCCGTTCTCTCGGCCGCTGTCCATACGGACAACGAGAATTTTTATTAGTTCAAATTTATATATTTTTACTACATAATAATTGATCAAAATTTTATGTTTTAATATATTTTTTAAGTTTTTTATTTTTTGTTATGAAGATCTACATTTTCTAAAATAAATAATAAATAAGTTATTTTTATTCATTATGATCAGTTATGTTATTTAAACAAATAAGAATCTATACCGAATAAAAAATTTAAGATGGAATAATTAAGATATCTAATTCATCAACATGTTATCTACTATCCTTTGTTTTTTTTCCCACGTATTTTTTTTCTTCAAAAAAAACTTTCATTTGTCAAATCAAATAATAAATAAATTAAGTTATCTTTATTTATTATCACCAATTAATCTGTCCAATTTAATTGCAAACAAAATAAAAATTTATAAAACATAAAAATCTGCTCTTACACTACAGGATTACATGATAAAAGAAACTAAATCATACATCTAAGACTACAATAATTTACAATTATAAAAACATTTAAATACATAAATTATTCCTGTAAACTTAAATATTACAACAATGTAATGGAAAAAAAAAAAAACCCCAGGCAATAAAAACTAAAAGAGGAAAAAAAATTATAAAACAAAAAAGAAAACAAAAATAATAATAATATTGCAAGATAGTGAAAAAACACAACCTCGAACCTTTAATTACATACACTAATCTAAATAAATAACATATTATATACATATATACTATAAAAAATATTGCAAAAATTTTTATTAAATATTTTATAACATGTTCAGATCTCTTATATGATTAAGAATATCCGTTAAATAATAACTAAAATACAATTCAACAGCATCTCTCACAGCTACCAAGTGTAATCTTTAGGAATGTGTTTTAAAAAAAAGGGGGGGGGGGGGGGGGGGGGGGAGGTTATAAATGTTCCCAACGAAAACAGAGAGGAAAGGGTGAAAAAAAAAACAAGGAAAAAAGGGCAACATAAAAAAAAGGGAAAAAAAAAAAAGAAATATTACAATAATATAAAAACAGTAACATAATTACTACTTATATGTTGTGAAAAAAAAAAAAAAAAAAAAACTAACACATCCCAAATATCCACAGCAGCAACAGTAAAGATGGTCAAATAGTATCTAATAGTTATTTAACATATGCTACCAATTATATCATAGTCAGCAACATATACCAAATTAAACAATAAATCTGATATATGTATTATTACATATTTGAATAGAGATCATCATAGCATGGAGAAATTCTAATTCATAAATTCTTGTCAAGATCATCTACAACAGCAGAACACGGAAACAACAACAGGGGAAGGGGGGGAAAAAAAACAAACTACAAAACAGTAAAGTCACCACAACAATAATAATATAATAACAACATATTTATATAAATAAAGATTAAAATTTTATAAATGATATAAAAATAAAAACATGATTCAACATAATTATAAGGCAAAATATAATTAAAAAGGAACTTAAAATCCGAAAAAATCACCATAGTTATTAAAAATTATCAAATTATATAACATAATCATCTAATTTATAATAACAATAATATTCACAAAACATCCACAAATAAGAGAAAAAGAACTGTATACAATGTCAAAATTAAAAAAAGAAAAAAAAACCCGAAATAGAGAAAAGAAGCAGAACACAATAAAAAATTTTTTTGAATCTCTTTACATGTTCATTATCATAATATTACATGTTCATTATCATAATAATAAACATGTTGATATAGTATAAGAGAATACCGAGAATCATTAATAATAAACAAAGTGAAAACAATAATCAATACTAATTAAGAGCTTTAAATAAGAACAGTACCTGGATAAAAAAGCATATTTGAACAGAAATGAATGAAGGTTCAGACCAGAGTAGTTAAGAGAGTTTTACAAAAGCATTAATGGTAAAGGGTGGCAATAAAGCAATAAATGAAGAAAGTTTATTTATAAGAGGAAGTCGGCTAAACAAGATAATAGCAAAATTTTAAATAAAAAAAAAGAGTCGGTGTAAGAGAAAGCAAGAAATCTTTTTACACACGCAACAGATAAGAGATAAGAGATTTTAACTAAATTAGATTCATTAATGATAAAGCTACATCTGTAAAAAATCTCAGTCAAAGCAATCATGAAATAGTAAATCACAGATTTATAGCAAATAACACAATTACAACACAAAAAAGGAAAATTTAGAAACATTAAATGCCAAGGACAAATCACCTGATGTGGTTACAGCTAAAAAATTAAATAGTAAAAAAGCCTAACAATCCATTCAAATCTAACTAAATGATACAATACAATTACTAAACATATATTTTATCTCACGGATTAGACACAACAAACTAAAGAATGATGATAATAAAATACCACACAAATACTAACCTAATTAAAATCAGCCATTACAAAATATATATATATATATATCCTATTTATAACAAAATCAAACCACATTAAAAAAAATTAACCAAAAAAAAGAAACCCCCATCAAATAAAAACCAAACTGCAAATCTTAAATATAACAGTAAATCATCAACATACAAAATATAGAGATAAAATTTGCAAACAAAATCAACAATATATTACCCGGGGTGAAAAAGAAAAAGAAAAAAATACAGAGATATAAATATAACAAAAAAAGAGTCCTCAATCCTCCACTCAATACTTGCATTCGTCCATTTTGCCACCATCATTATTACAATCTGCAAAAACAAATTAGCAAAAATCAAATATCATTATTATAAAAAAACCAGTACCAAAATAAATTTAGGAAAAAAAAAAAATACATACCCTATACTTTGTTTCAGTTTTTTACTTTGCATTTGTTTCCAAAAACCAGCCAAAAAGTCATAAAACAGATAAAAAAAAAAAAAAAAAAAAGGGGTTCGGAGAAAGGAGAAGAGAGAAGACCGAAGAGAAACAATGAAGAATGAGTTAAAAAATTACAAAAGGGCCAAAAAAAAAAAAAAGGGGAAAAAAAAAAAGAAACGGAAAAAAAAAAAAAGAGGTAGAACAAGAATAACAATGTAAAATCCCAACAAAAAAATCGACCAACAAAAAAAATTAAAAAATCAAAATGTAGGGTTCGGACACAACCAAAAAAAAATAAACCAAAAATCAAAACTCATCATTCGGGAAAAAAAAAAAAAATTCTAAACCTTCAACACAAAAACCCAAAAACATTTTTTTTAAAAATATCTAGGCTTTGAAGGCCAAAAATCCAAAGAACAAAAATCTAAATCTAAATCTTCAAGATAAAAACCCATCTAGAACTTCAACACAAAAACCCAACAACATCAACACAAAAAAATGGACAAAAAAAAATTAGGGTTCGGACAGAATCAGGGGGAAAAAAAAAACTGGATACAGTAATGAAAAAGAAAACAACATAGAAAATATCAAAATCTAAACCTTCAACATAAAAATCCATCAAAACCTTCAACACAAAAACCCAACAACATAAAAAAAAAAAAATCTAGGGTTTGAAAGCCAAAAATCCAAAAAATAAGGAAAGAGAGAGAGATAGACCGACAGAGAGAGAGAGGGAGTTAGAACATCAATAATAAAGATAGAAAATGGGAGGGGAGTATGAGCGGCAGAAGCAAAAAAGAGAAGAGAAGATTAAGGGTTTGGAGGCCAAGAATCTGAAGAATAAGGAAAGAGAGAGAGAGAGAGAGCGCTAGAGAGAGATAGTTAGAACATCAATAGTAGAGATAGAAAATGGGAGGAGAGTATGGATGGCAGAAGCAAGAAAGAGAAGGGAAGATTAGGGTTTGGAGGGCAAAAACGTCCACCCACTGTGGAAGGAGGGACCGGCAGGCAAAGGAATGAGGGCAAAATCATCCTTGTAGATGCTGGGAATCTACCGTCAAAATTTTTAACAGAAGTTAGTAAATGAATAAAACAGATATTCGATTGGGCCTTTGGAAATCGTTAATGAAATTCATAAAGCATTATGAAATGAAAATAATTAAGCAAGTAAGATGAGAAGAGAATCAACAACACCAAGATGTAGAGAGGTTCGCCAAAAGAGTGCTACATCCTCTGTGAGAGTGGTTTTCCTCACTGTATATATGAGTTTCGGAATACAATGAGTTATGATTATCTGAGTGAATTTTTGCAGCGTAACAGTATGTCAGAACCAGAAAAAAAAGGTCCCTTTCTGAAGGGGGTCTCCCTCTTATTTATAGAGGGAGAATGGTGGGTCTGAACCCGTAATTCCAGGTGAGCGGTTTTCACTGGAATGTTTTTGGGGACACATGTCACGACGTGGATATAGCAGTTACTAAAATGAACCACAAACAGCGGGTTCAACAGTTATTGGAAAGCGATCTTGTACTTGTCAGTTATTGTAAATGATCTGACACATCATTATTAACTGTGGACTTGACAGTTATGGGGAATGTCTCTTGGTTCTTGTCAAGCACGAACGAAACGATGATAGAGAAATAAAGCCTAGGCCTTATTAACACATCGTTCGTGGTTTATTGTGGATTCTACATATGTTAAATCAGTTTCGTACTGTTCGATTCAGCATTCGAATTTGAATGATCATAACTAGTGATGGAATGAATCGAGATCTAAAATTGGGTCCGACCCAATTATATGGTGGATCGTCGTTCACGATAAAATGAAACAATATCATAAGTTGGGTCCGGCCCAAGTATAATAGAAAAGATATTGTAAATTTGAACTGAGAGTTCATCGTTCGTTTGAATCAATCATTTGACACACATCTGAAGGCTAACAACATAATGGGAAGACGAAGTCAAACCCCAACAGATAGCCCCCCATTCTATCGAGCGATGAATCCTCGATAGAATGTTTGATCGTGCGCGAGAAAATCGCATCAGTCGTGGTTACATCAGATTAGGGAAATCTGAACGGACTGACGAATCAATCGATGGGAAATCTCGAGCCCAGCGAAAAATGTTATTTACATACACGTGGCATGCACTGAATGGGTATTCCGAAACGGCATCATTGTTTCATTTTGAAATTCGTACCATTGTGACGTAAGAAATCTAAGCTGGAATACGTGAAATTTCGGGATTCGAACCGTTGCGACGTACGATCTCTTAAGCGAGAATACGAAAAGTTCCGTGATTCACACCGTTTGATCAAGCATTTCCTGAGAAATCGGGACCGTTGGATGCACTGTGAAGCTATATAATGCTTCACATCCCTTCTTTCCCCCTATATTTACATTTGGAGCATTCGAAAGTCCAGAACCCAAGAGTTTTTCAAGACCTTCGAAACTTCAGGCAAGATTCCTTCTCTCTTGTTCTTGTTCTTCATTTTGAGTAATTTTGACTTGATAAGGTTTTTCTTTACTCTCTTTCCGAATCTTCTTGGTTAGTTTTTCTGTATTTCTTTTAGGTGAGTGATTTAGTTAAGGGATTTTTCGAAGTTTTTCTGGGTTTTTGGTTTTGCTGTTCTTCGTGTTCATCCCAAACTTCATAGGGTTTTGGTTAAATAGAAGCTTTTAGATCTGAAATCCTTCCATCATCCGTCCCAAACTTGGTTTGTAAACCCATGGATAAGGAGAAGCAAATTGTCGAGGACGTGGATGTAGAATGGACGAGCACTGACTCTAGTGATAGCAGTTCCGATGATGAAGAATTAGCATCGACCATCCGTCATTCGAGGTTCGAGCAAGAGTTCCAACACAATCGAAGGGGTGCTGAGACAAGTAATGAGGCTTCAGAGAGGAATCGACCAGCGACCACATCGGGAGCTGAGGTTTTATCAATTCCCCCGATCGCTCGACTAACCAGGCCTCCTCGACGTTTGAACGTCGAATCTTTTCTTCGAACGTCGAACCCTCGATCAGTTTTGACGGAGGAAGACTTGTCCGATATCAGGGGTCGATTCGGGTTTCCTAACGAAGTCCAGCTTCGCCTCCCCTTTAAAGATGAACGAGCGGACACAGTGTCGGAGGGATGGATATGTATGTATACCATCTACTTCGAGTGCGAACTTCGACTCCCCCTTCATCCTCTTCTCGTTCAATGCATGTATCACTATCAACTTGCCATTCCTCAGTTGATGCTGAATGGGATGAGGGTTTTCCTGGGTTTAATCGTACTGGCAGACGAAGCAGGCGTTGAGTTGTCAATAGATGACATTCTCGCTATATACTACCCACAAGAATACTCTAAGGATCATGGGCGATACTCGATGTACCCAAGAAGGAAGGAGCAGGTGGTTGGCGAGATGAAGAATGCTGATAGATATTGGCAGGACCGCTACTTTTTCATGCATGTGAATGAAAAATCAATTGGGGGGTTTAGCCAATGCATTTTACCCTTTATGGGGAAGTCTTCGTAAGTGTCGAACGAAGAACGTCGAAGTTTAAATGAATTGCTCAAATACTTATGTAATTTGATGTTTTGTGTTGCAGGCAAGGAGCTTAAGAAGCCACCTCCAAAGGCTCTTTTATTCGAGGAAAAGCTCGAACGTTTGCTTGCGCTGCCAGACCGAGAGTGGGACGAGATAAACATTCCCAAGAGATTCAGGGCGTCGAGCCTTTGGAAGGACTTTGTCAATATCCCAATAGGTATAGTTAAACGAGTTCCTTCCCGAGTTGATTGATCGTTCCTGATCAGGGCAGCGTTGAGGAGACTCTTCGGCCCTCCGCTGTTCATCGAGCCCCTTTCTAACAAAGAGGCTTTAATCGCAGAGCTTGCCATAGACACGATTAGCGTGGAATTTCCCAACACCAAAGACTTTCTCGCAAAGAAGAAGGCATAGAAAGAAGCTGCAAAAGCAGCAGTAGCGGCAGCCGCAGCCTCATCTGCTCGAGGAAATGAACCTCCTCCCTTGCCAGTCATCGAATCTTCTCCGGAACCTCTGGTTAAGCCTGTGTAGTCCCCTGCCAAGAAAAGGAAGGTGGATGGGAAACCAAAGAGAAAGATCCCGGCAAAAAGGAAGAAGTCCTCGAAGGCCGTTTCCCCGGAGACGAACGTCAAACTGGGGAAGTCTGTGCACGATGACCAGCAGATAGGGGTGAATTTACCACCAGGGACGAGCCTCCTTCATGATAGGAAGCTGAGCGTTCAGATCATGCGCCAACTGTTGTCAGACGTTGATCTCAAGACCATAAACAGTGGTCGGGTTCCCAGTCATGTCGATGACTTGTTATAGGATGGTTTGAAGGTATGTTTCTTTATCAAGTAAATCCAAATTTTAACACCAATGCTCGTCTTGGCAAAGTTGCTTAACAGTGCTTTTATAATTACAGAGTAACCTGCGAGCTCTGGGGCTAATGTACCGTAATACTGATACGGTACTTGAACAAAGGAATCATATAAAGGAGCTCGAAGATGAAAATAGAAGGTTCGAGGAACAAGACAAAGAGCGCAGGGAGAAGTTGCTCGTCATTGAGGAAAATTTTAAAAAAGTCAAGGCGAGCGCTGAAGGGTTGATAGAGGAGCTTAAAACAGTCACCCTAACATCGAAAGAAATGACAGACATGACAAAAGTCATGGTCAAAAGGTTCGATGAAGCGCAAGCCAGGATTAAATCCCTTGAAGCTGATAATTCGACGCTCGCTGCTCAGATTATGGATGCATACGAGAAGGCAATTCTTAAGGCTCGGTATGACATCCTCAAGGAGTATAAACAAGGACTCCTTGTCGATGCTGAAGTCGACGAGGAGATCGAGCTGTATGAGGATACCCTTGACGAGGCTGGATGCTCATCGTCTGTTCCTGCTGAAGCTTTGCCAGCGTCGAACGTACAAGGGCCGAACGGAGACGAGCCCCCTGACACCGCCGATCCTTCAGAAGACCGCGAGACGCGGAAGTAGATTTTATAATGTATTTTTTGGATTTTGTATTTTTATTTTCATTTGGTCATCAAGTTTATATGTATTGACAATTTATGAATTAATTTAAACTTGGAATTTTTATTCAATCTATCTTTGTGTAATGATGATGCGAAATGTCAAATATTGTGTGGCGAATCGAGCATTGATCATGCTACGATTTATGAAGGATTATCGTACGATGACGAATCGTATAGTTCGTAATGACGAACGATAACCTTTTAAATCTTAACCATGAAGTTATTGGTTGTCAAGGTTGTGTGCCAGTTGGATTGACACGAAGTAAAAAGTTATTTGTTGTCCATAATTAAACTTGGACAAATCGTTAAATGTAAGAAAACGCGTTTTAGCTTGAAAACACGTTTTTGATTAGAAAGAGTTGCTGCGCTCGTTCATATGTGACGAGCTGCCTACGTACCCAATGTTTAGGGATCAAGCTATTCGTAATTTGATCGTACAATGTAGTTGTCTGATTTTTGTGACTGGACTCGTACAAGCGTATACGAGCTGCCTACGTACCCAATGTTTAGGGATCAAGTCGAACGTAGTTCAAATGGCGCGAATGAAATTGTGGGCATAGACCTACAGATTCGATATTACATCGAACATTGGATGTAATGGATCTAGCCTTTACAAACAGAATTAAAAGAAATTTCAAAGTCTTGGAAAAATTCCAAAAGAAAATTACAAGTAATACTTTCGCAGGTGATGCGAGTTCCAACTGCGAATAACTTCAATTCCATCAATCGTTTCAAGGCGATAAACACCCGGTCGGATTACGTTTATGACCCTGTAAGGACCTTCCCAGTTTGCTCCCAACTTTCCTACATTCGGCTCGGCAGTGTTCTGGAATACTTTGCGAAGCACGAGGTCACCTTGATTAAAAGTTCTCGGTCGAACTTTCGAGTTGTAATACTTCGCCACTGATTGTTGGTAGTTCGCCATGCGAACCAAGGCTTGATCTCGTTTTTCGTCAAGAACGTCCAGACTGTCGTTGAACATTTCTTGATTCCGACTTTCATTTTCAAAAGCCAATTCACGCCGGAATGTAGGGACACCAATCTCTGCTGGGACTACTGCGTCCGCACCGAATGTTAAATGAAAAAGGGGATTCACCGTTCGCTCTTCGTGGGGTCGTTCTGTACGCTCAAAGTACTTCATGAAGTTCATCTGCCCATCGTCCCTTTTGAGCTTCGAATTTCTTCTTCAAATTCTGTACTATTGTCTTGTTAGTTGCCTCAGCCTGCCCGTTCCCTTGGGGATACCTCGGGGTAGAAAAGCTAAGCTCGATCTTCTATCCTTGACAGAATTTTCTGAAGTTGCCCGAAATGAATTGGGATCCATTGTCAGTGACTATCTCCTGGGGCAGGCCAAATCTGCAAATTATATTCTTCCAAATGAAGCCCTCGACGTCTGAATCTTTTATATCTGTATATGCCTCTGCTTCGACCCACTTTGTGAAGTAATCAGTGAGTATAAGCAGGTACTTCCGTTGACCGCTCGCTCTTGGTAATGGCCCGACTATGTCCATCGAGTACTTCATGAATGGATAAGGAGATCCAATGCTCGACAGTCGTTCAGCTGGTTGATAGAATACTGGAGAATGTCTTTGGCATTTGTCACACCGCCTGACAAAGTCTTCGCTATCTTCGAGCATGGTGGGCCAGTAATAGCCCTGTCGCTTGACTTTGTTGCAAAGAGACCTTCCTCCAGAATGATTCCCACATTTGCCTTCATGGATTTCCTTCGGCACATAAACAGCTTCTTTCTCGTCCAGACATCGAGCATAGGGGCCACAAAACGAGTGTCGAAAAGGACGTTGTTGATCAATAAAAATCTTGCAACTTTCGTTCTAATCTTCCGAGCCTCTTGCTTATCATTCAGTAGCAGTCGCTCCTTCAAATAAGCTGTAATGGGAGTTCTCCAATCTTCTCCAACCTCATCTGATGCGATCGTGGCTTCGACTTTGATACTCGGTTCTTCAATGAAGCCGATAGGAATGTTTTGACGTATGCTTGGCTCAGACGTTGAACCAAATGTAGCCAAGGCATCTGCTTGGGTGTTCGAGTCCCTTGGAATTTGCTGGATCGTGTACTCCTCGAAATTTTGTACGAGTGAACGAACAATATTCAGATATGCTTTGATAAGTTAGTTTTAGACTAACTAATTGGGTACTTTTAACTTATTATTTTGTTGGTTTTCACTTTGTTTTTAAGTTCTTTCACGTTATTTTATTCTCTTTTGTAGGATTTAAGTAAAAAAAAAAGATGGATTCGTTGTTTTTCGGCGTGATTGGAGCTACAATGGAGCATTTGGCACGCTTTGGTGTGAAGATTTTGTTTTGAAGAGTATTGGGCGCCTAAGCATCAATTTTATGGGGCCTAGGCGCTTGAATTGAGTTATTTTGGTACAAAAACCCGAGAGTATGGCGCCTAGGCGCTATTTCAGTAGCGCCTAGGCGCAAAAAGAGATTTTCGTCGTACCAGTTTAGGGCCTAGGCACTAAAAAAAGAGGGCCTAGGCACAAATCGCGAATTCCAGTTTAGGGCCTTGGCGCCAGAAAAACAGGGCCTAGGCACCCAATGCGATTTTTGCGAAATTCATTTTGATTCTCCGAATTTGAAATTCAAAAATCAAATCTTTCGATCCAAGGCTATAAATAGAATCATTTTAGGGTTCAAAGGAGGAGATTTTCGGAGAAAAAGAGAGGTGTGACTTAGAGGAAAGCAATTGGTGATTTGGAGAAGAAGAATAGCAATTCCGGAGACGGATCGCGACAATTCCGATTCAAAAAATCAGTTCTTCTTCTTTTCTCATCATGTTTAGAACATTATTTAGGATTTTGTTTAGTTTCATCATGAACTAAATTTCTTTTTCTAGGGCTACGATGTAGCCGGATTATGATTGTTCAATTTTATTATGGTTTAATTCAATTTTTATGTTTATTCACATCTATGTTGAGTGTTTAATCTATTCTTAATGCTTGTGAAAGTGTGCGCGCCCTTTCCCATTGATTTGTGATCTAATTTGAGACTGAGAAGTGATAATTGGATTAGACTTTGATTAAATACCATGAGATTGTCATAGGATAGAGATATTCTATGAGGCTTGTGTGATACTATGAATTTCTTGTTCTTAATAAATCATGAAAGGTTTGGAGTTTGAGACCGAGAGGTGAAAACTGGCTTGTTGTGATAATTTGCTAATGCTTGAGAAAGATTAGTGATTACATTAGGGAAATTTGTCATCAGCATAGGAATAAGCGTTGAGTGATTAAATTTGATATTTTGAGCATGATTAATCTGGTGAATTCGGAAACCCTAGATATCCTAATATATTGAATTTCTCCTTGCTAAACTCGTGCGTTGTGTTATTTTAAATTGTTTTTATTTTATTGCATCTCGTAAAATTATTGTTCAAATAGAATTGGGATTAAAGTAATTCGGTAATTAGTAGTATATAGTCCTCGTTGGGAACGATATCTTTTCATCACTTTATTACTTGAACCGGCTCGTGCACTTGCGAAAAATCACCAATCAAGTTTTTGGCGCCGTTGCCGGGGACTATTTAGTCCTACTAATATCGAGTCAAATAATTCTAATTTTACTTTGAATTTCTTTTATTTATTATTGTCTTTGTTTCTACTTTTCAGGAGTATTTCCTAGGTGCATGCGAAAGTTTGGAAGCGAAAACTTACTTTCTTTTGATCCTGAAATTGAGCGTTCTTGTCGACGAAACAGAAGGGAAAGAAGAGAAGCGGTTAGACATTCGCAAGAAACTATGGATGATACTGGTGGAATGCGAAACGAGAACAACCCGCCACCTGTGCTGCGGGACTATGCATTGCCTACTGCAGTTGGTATATATTCGGCCATAAGAAGACCGACTATGGCTGCGAACAATTTTGAGATCAAGGCGGTGCAAATGCAGATGATCCAAGCAACTCAATTTAATGGGTTGCCTTCTGAGAATCCCAATACTCATATTGCAAGTTTTCTTGAAATTTGCAATACATTCAAGTATAATGGCGTTACTGATGAAGCCATTCGCCTTGTACTATTCCCATTTACTCTGAAGGATCGAGCAAGAGATTGGTTGACTTCCTTACCCGCAGACTCAATCACTACTTGGGAGGATTTAGTGCATAAATTTCTAGCAAAAATTTTCCCACCAGCAAAGACAGCGAAACTGCATATAGAGATCAACAATTTTACTCAACATGATGGCGAAACATTGTATGAAGCTTGGGAGAGATATAAGGAGCTATTGAGGAAGTGCCCTCACCATGGATTGCCTAAGTGGATGATAGTCCACAATTTTTACAATGGGCTGAATGGCACTTCAAGAATTGTTATCGATGCATCAGCAGGAGGATCTTTCATGAAGAAATCTGAAGAAGAAGCTTATGAGTTGCTGGATGACGTAGCCACCAACAATTTTCAATGGCCAAGTGAAAGGGCTGTGTCAAAGAAAGCAGCGGGAGTTTATGAGATTGATGCTTTGACTGCCTTGACTGCTCAGGTTGCTTCTCTTACTAAACAGCTTCAGAGTAATCATTTGGCTGCCAACTCTATTCATACTCCTCCAATTATATGTGACTACTGTCAAGGGAATCATCCCACTGAGGAATGTCAAATGGGAGCTTTTTCTCAATTTCAGTCAGAACAAGCACAATATATGGGGAATTACAACAGGCAACAAAACAACCCTTTCTCCAACACATTCAATCAGGGATGGCATAATCATCCAAACTTCTCTTGGAGAAATAATCAAAATATGGGCCAGCCTCAGCAGGGAGTGCCACCTCAGGAGAAGAAGTCGGAATTAGAACAAGCAATGCTCCAGCTTACCAAGCGTACTGACAAGTTCATGGCCGATACCCAGACCAACTTCCAGAATCAAGCTGCACAGAGTCGAAATTTAGAAGTTCAAGTTGGTCAATTGGCTAACATGCTCAATGGTCGCCAACAAGGTAACTTGCCTAGCACTACTGAAGTCAATCCAAAAGAACAATGCAAGGCGATAACCTTGAGAAGTGGAAAAGAATTGGAGACTCCTTCAACTGGTGAAAAAGCTACTAAAGACAGTCAAGAGCAAACTGAAACCATCACTGAAGCTAGGCCATTGCCTCCTCAAGAACTAGACCTCAAGGTTCCTGTTCCTCAGCGTCTAAGAAAGAGCAAACTTGATAAGCAATTTTTCCAGTCCTTGGATGTCTTCAAGAAGCTTTACATCAACATCCCTTTCGTCGATGCACTTAAACAGATGCCAAGTTATGTGAAGTTCATGAAAGACATCCTATCAAACAAGAGGAAATTGGAGGATTATGAAACTATTGCACTTACGGAAGAGTGTAGTGCTATTATCCAGAGAAAATTACCCCAGAAGCTCAAAGATCCAGGGAGTTTCACTATTCCTTGCTCTATTGGAAACTCTATTTTTGAAAAGGCATTGTGTGATCTTGGTGCTAGTATTAATTTAATGCCTTTGTCTATTTTCAGGAAGCTTGGATTAGGAGAAGCTAGACCTACTACGGTCTCATTGCAGTTAGCTGATCGATCTGTTAAACATCCGAGGGGAATTATTGAGGATGTTCTTGTCAAGGTGGACAAATTTATCTTCCCTGCAGATTTCATTGTATTAGACATGGAGGAGGATAAAGAAATCCCTATTATACTCGGAAGACCTTTCTTGGCTACTGGTCGAGCACTCATTGATGTGCAAAAAGGTGAATTGCGGCTTCGAGTACATGAAGAAGAGGTAACTTTTAGCGTGTTCAATGCTATTAAGTACCCATGCGTGTGTGACACTTGTTTCCGCATTGATGTTCTTGATGCATTGGTTTCTGAACACCTTGGCCAACCAAAAGAACCACTGGAAGTGAGTTTGGTTCATCCACGGCCAACCCTCTTGGAAGATGAAGAAGTTGTAGAGTTTGTGAATTGGTTGGATTCTTTCGGTCCCAACAACAGGAGGTACTTTGAAGATCTGGGAACAGGTCCATCAAAACTACTTCCATCAATTGAGAAGCTACCAGTTCTTGAGCTTAAGCCTTTACCGGATAACTTACGCTATGCTTTTCTGGGAGAATCATCAACTTTACCGGTAATTATTTCTTCTATGCTTTCTATTGAGGAAGAAGATAGGCTATTAAGAGTACTGAGAAGATATAAGATGGCTATTGGGTGGTCTCTAGTGATATAAAAGGGATTAGTCATTCTATGTGTATGCACCGGATTTTGATGGAGGATAATAGCAAGCCGTCGGTGGAGGCCCAAAGAAGACTTAATCCAACCATTAAATTTTTGCATAAAAAAAGAAATTTTACAATGGATGACTTAACCTATGCTCATTCCACATCAATGAGGAGAATGACGAGGAAGAACAAGATTGAGCACTCACGACCTTCGGTTGAGGGAGTATTTTTTCTCTTTTCTTTTCTTTCCCTTTTCTCTTCGTTTTTCTTCACATTGGGGACAATATTTCTTTTAAGTTTGGGGGTAGCTGTGTTACCTTGGTATTTATATTTTATTTTATTTTATTTTGATGTTTTGTATATTTAGTCATTTAGGCTTGTTTATAATTTTCTTTGATGTTTAGATAGGTCTTGTAAAAAAAAAAAAAAAAAAAATTCTTTGATGTTTAGGTAGGTCTTATAAAAAAAAATGTGTCACTTTGAGCATTAATTTTTGTTTGAATCGTAGGAGGCCGATGATATGAAACTGATTGAAATTGGGCATGGTTCTGAGAAGATGAAAACTGTTGCTTTTGTGTGTGTGCTTGGTTCTTGTGTGGTTTTGCTATATCCTGAATTCTTTGATACTTTTGAGCACCCGAGCTATAATCACTTACATTATTTGTTATTTAGACGAAGTTTATGTTGGTTGAGTACTTCTTAATCTCAAAACGAACTCTAGAACCTATTTGATATTCACTTGAGGCGAAATCCCAGATTACACTTTGTTAAGGACATGATTTAGGCCATCTTTGGATCGTTTGAGCTTTCTAGCTGACCCTTTTACATATGCATATCCCTAGTCACCCATTTGAGCTTAATTTTTACCTTTTCCTTGTTACCCATATCTTTAAGCTAAGCTTTTTAATAATTTCCAACCTTCTAACCCTTAATCTTAAGCATGTTGATCATTCTAAGAATTATCTTGAGCTATGTTATAGTTTGGGAGGATGAGAGGAGTTATGAGAAAAAGCTCACAGTTATTTGTTAGAGTATTCGAAAAAAAAAAAACGAAAATATATATATATAAATATACATATATACAAAATAAATAAATAAATAAATAAAATTTGAAAAAAAAAATGATGACAAAGTGAGTTGAAATCAAGTTTGGGGGTGTTATTGGGAGTGTTAAGAAAAGCTCCATAAAAGATTTTAGAATGGTTACATGTTTAGGGTGATTTGAGCCTTATTATTATCCATGTCATACCGTTACCCTAGCCTAACACTATAAGCCTAAAAAGTCCTAATGATCCTTGATAATGTGTTTGTCGACATTAGTGGAGAGTGAGTTGAAAAAGAGGCCTTATGGAGTTCGAAATTTTTCTTTATCCTGAGATCTTTTCAAAAGTTATTGGCTGACATAAACCAATCCGAAGGCAGATGAGTAAGTGTTAAAAGCTTTTTGCACACACACACTCAAGGAATTCAGGGATGGTAAGGTTATCATTAGAATTGAAATTCTACATGATTGTGATGGTTGGAGTTTCCTTTGAATCATATACTTCATGCAATCTTTGAGGCCATTATGATGAAAAACTAAAAGTTGATGCTCAATTCTTTGTTCGTGTCTTTCTTTTCTTTTGCTCGAGGACTAGAAAAATCTCAAGTTTGGGGGTATTTGATAAGTTAGTTTTAGACTAACAAATTGGGTACTTTTAACTTATTATTTTGTTGGTTTTCACTTTGTTTTTAAGTTATTTCACATTATTTTATTCTCTTTTGTAAGATTTAAGTAAAAAAAAGATGGATTCGTTGTTTTTCGGCGCAATTAGAGCTACAATGGAGCATTTGGCACGCTTTGGTGTGAATATTTTGTTTTGAAGAGTATTGGGCGCCTAAGCATCAATTTTATGGGGCCTAGGCGCTTGAATTGAGTTATTTTGGTACAAAAACCCGAGTATGGCGCCTAGGCGCTATTTCAGTAGCGCCTAGGCGCAAAAAGAGATTTTCGTCGTACCAGTTTAGGGCCTAGGCACAGAAAAAAGAGGGCCTAGGCACAAATCGCGAATTCCAGTTTAGGGCCTAGGCGCCAGAAAAACAGGGCCTAGGCGCCCAATGCGATTTTTGCGAAATTCGTTTTGATTCTCCGAATTTGAAATTCAAAAATCAAATCTTTCGATCCAAGGCTATAAATAGAATCTTTTTAGGGTTCAAAGGAGGAGATTTTCGGAGAAAAAGAGAGGTGTGACTTAGAGGAAAGCAATTGGTGATTTGGAGAAGAAGAATAGCAATTCCGGAGACGGATCGCGACAATTCCGATTCAAAAAATCAGTTCTTCTTCTTTTCTCATCATGTTTAGAACATTATTTAGGATTTTGTTTAGTTTCATCATGAACTAAATTTCTTTTTCTAGGGCTACGATGTAGCCGGATTATGATTGTTCAATTTTATTATGGTTTAATTCAATTTTTATGTTTATTCACATCTATGTTGAGTGTTTAATCTATTCTTAATGCTTGTGAAAGTGTGCGCGCCCTTTCCCATTGATTTGTGATCTAATTTGAGACTGAGAAGTGATAATTGGATTAGACTTTGATTAAATACCATGAGATTGTCATAGGATAGAGATATTCTATGAGGCTTGTGTGATACTATGAATTTCTTGTTCTTAATAAATCATGAAAGGTTTGGAGTTTGAGACCGAGAGGTGAAAACTGGCTTGTTGTGATAATTTACTAATGCTTGAGAAAGATTAGTGATTACATTAGGGAAATTTGTCATCAGCATAGGAATAAGCGTTGAGTGATTAAATTTGATATTTTGAGCATGATTAATCTGGTGAATTCGGAAACCCTAGATATCCTAATATATTGAATTTCTCCTTGCTAAACTCGTGCGTTATGTTATTTTAAATTGTTTTTATTTTATTGCATCTCGTAAAATTATTGTTCAAATAGAATTGGGATTAAAGTAATTCGGTAATTAGTAGTATATAGTCCTCGTTGGGAACGATATCTTTTCATCACTTTATTACTTGAACCGGCTCGTGCACTTGCGAAAAATCACCGATCATGCTTCCATTCTCGTATCCTTGGCTGTATATTCCCCAAGCACTTGGTTCACAACGAGCTGCGAGTCGCTATGAATTTTCAAACGTCGAGCCTCCAGCATCTTTACCAACCTTAACCCAGCGATCAAGGCTTCGTATTCAGCTTCATTGTTGGAGGCATTGAATCCCAATCGGAACGATTGGTCGATAACTTCATCATTGGGGGACTTACAATACACTCCTACGCCAGATCCCTTGATGTTGGATGCCCCGTCTACCATAAATGTCCACCATTGTTCTTCTTGATTGCTCGTCATTGAAGGATCAGGAGTCAGCTCGGCAACAAAGTCAGCTAGTACTTGTGATTTCAAGTTGGTTCGGACCCGGTATTCAATGTCGAATTCGCTCAACTCGACCGCCCACTTTGTCAAGTGTCCAGATAAATTTGGACTATGAAGAATGGATCGAAGGGGGTAAGTTGACATCACGACTATCGAATGAGATTGGAAATATGGCCTCAATTTTCGTGCAGCGGTGATGAGTGCAAGGGCTAACTTCTCAACGACTGGATACCTCGTCTCTGCATCAAGTAGCGATTTGCTGACGTAGTATGCTAGCTGTTCACCATTCGCATCTCGAACAAGGACGGCACTAATTGCGTCTTCCGTCACTGCTAAGTACAAAAACAAACTCTCGCCAGTCAATGGTTTGGCTAGAATTAGAGGGCTCGACAAATACCTTTTCAACTCGTCGAAAGCCTGTTGACATCGATCATTCCATTCAAACTTCTTGTTTCCTTTGAGTAGCTTGAAAAAGGGCTGGCACTTGTCAGTTGATCTAGAGATGAATCTGTTCAGTGCTGCTATTCGTCCAGTCAACTTCTGAATCTCTTGCTTGTTCTTCGGTGAAGGCATGTTCATTATCGCCCTTATCTGGTCTGGATTAGCTTCGATCCCTCGCTGCGTGATGAAATAACCCAAGAACTTCCTAGACAAAACACCAAACGAGCATTTGGAGGGATTCAAAAGCATGTTGTGTTGTCTAAGTACTGAGAAGCACTCTGATAAGTGTCTGATATGGTCTGCAGCCTTCAATGACTTGACCAACATGTCATCTATATATACCTCCATCGTTCGACCGAGTTGATCAGCGAACGTCATAGCATTGACAAGCCTTTGATACGTTGCTCCAGCATTCTTCAACCCAAATGGCATTACCTTATAGCAATAGATTCCCCTTTCTGTAATGAACGCCGTCTTCTCCTGATCATCCGGATGCATGAGAATCTGATTGTATCCAGAAAATGCATCCATAAACGAGAATAACTCATGGCCTGCGGTTGCATCAACCAGCCAATCAATATGTGGCAGCGGAAAGCTGTCTTTGGGGCACGCTTTGTTTAGATCGATAAAGTCGATGCAGACTCTCCACTTGCCATTCTTCTTCTTGACAATGATGACGTTCGCCAGCCAATCTGGGTACTGTACCTCTTTGATGAAACCAGCTTCGATCAGCTTCCGTACTTTATCGTTAACAATCTGATTTCTTTTGATTTCGAGTTTTTGCCTTTTCTGCTTAACAGGTTTATGACCTGGATCGACGTTAAGTCGATGTGTTGTTACTTCTGGATCAATACCTGGCATGTCATTGTGCGACCATGCGAAGCAGTCTTGATTATCGTGAAAAAAACTCAACAGTTCATTGCGAATGGTAATATCGAGCAATGAGCCAATGTTAATGACTCGATCTGGCTTAGCTGGGTCTATCTGGATTTCATCCAGTTGTTCCACATCAGGCTGCACTTGACCTCTCAATTTCTACTTCGTCTCTAGTTGCTATAACCGGTCGCTCCTTTTCGTCTTCAGAGAATGAAGGTAGCAAGTTCGAGCAACTTCTTGGTTTCCCTTTATTTCCCTAACTCCCCTCTTCGTAGGAAACCTGATACATTGATGGTATGTGGACGGTACTGACTTCATCGCGTGAATCCATGGCCTACCAAGAATGATATTGTAGGTAGATGGGCAATCCAAAACTAAAAAAATGGTTAGTTTGTTCTCCCCTGCTGCAAAAACAGGGAGCTTAATCTTACCAACAGCTGTGGTCGATTCTCCGTTAAACCTCGTTAGAACTGTCATTGAACTCTCGATGTCTGACTCAGACAGTTCCATTTCCCTCAAAGTCGAGAGGAAAAGAACGTCTGCTGAGCTTCCGTTATCGACAAGAATTCGACCTACTTCACAGTTTGAAACATTTAGAGTCAGAACCAACGTGTCATCATGAGGTCGACTGAGGCTGGTTGCCTCGCTACTATGGAATGTTATCAAATGCTCAACGGGATCGTCGGGGAGGATCGTTGCAATCGGCTATGTGGCTTTCCTTCGGTGAGACTTGATTGTAGTTACAGTCTCTCCACTGTAGGTCGAACCTCCACAGATAACGCCTATCGTCTTTCGAACTGGCGATGGTGACGGCGTGTCTTCTATCTGCTGCACTATCCTTCGTTCTTTGGACTCGTTGCCAAGTCCGTACGTCTCTCTACATTTCTCAGTGAGAAATTCTCGAAGGTGACCCTTCTTCAGCAGCTCGGCAACTTCTACTCTTAACGCCCTGCAGTCGATGGTCTGATGACCATGATCTTTGTGGAACTCACAATACTTCGTTGCGTCTCTGGCTGGGTTTTTTGGCAGCTTCTTCGGCCATGTAACGAAGTCCTGGCGCTTAAGATGAGCGATCAACTCTGATGGGCTGATGCTGAGCGCATACTTCAGTGGTGAGAGTGGACGCTTATGATCACGCCTTGTCGTTCGCTCAACTCGGTGCTCTGTTCGTCGAAGTGGGCGCGTGCGTTCACGTCTAAATGCCTTCTCTCGCTCGTCACGAGCTTTTGCCACTTCATCCCTCGTTCGAGCCAGATCACGCTCGACTCTCTCGTTCTCCTCCTCTAGTTCGATAAATCCTTTGGCTCTGTGCAGGGCATCCTGGATGGTAGGTGGATATCTGGCGCAGATCTCATTTTTAAATAAAGACTTGTGCCTCAAGCCTTTCTTCAGTGCTTCCCTTGCTGTTCCGTCATCCAATCCTGAGATCTCTGAAATCGCTTTGCTGAAACGCTTGATGTAAGCGCGAAGCGATTCATGTGGTCCTTGAACTACGCCCCATAGGTCCTTTGTGGTCTTTCCAAACCGAATATGGACAGAGTAACTCCTCATGAATTCGAGCGAAAGCTCGTTGAATGAATCAATAGATTCGGGAGGGAGATTGCAGAACCATCTGAGGGCTGCTCCTTTTAAACTCTGCGCAAACAGTTTACATCTCATGTCATCGAGCATTCCGATTGGAATGTTCGTCGACTGTACAACGTGTTTGTACTGCAGTAGATGGTCATGTGGGTCTGACATTCCGTCGAACCTCGGGAAGGAAATGCTTCCGAACTTTGGAGTGATGGTGTTGGTAATGCGATTTGTAAGTGGCATTTCTCTGACACCACGAGCGAGGTCATCAAACCCCGGTGTCGTTGTGGTAGCTCTGTGTATCTATGACGAAAAACGTTGCTCCATCTGTGCTTCAAGTGTCCTCATTTCCTCGGACATAAAACTTCTCATTATTTCTTCAACGTTCATGGTCCCTTGTGATATGGGACACTCTGGTGTTGCTGGTAGATAGGGCGTCGAACGCCGTGCCGGAGTGGTGCGTCTTCTCAAATCGAATCCATGTGCTGGATGTTATTGCTGTTGCTGTTGTTTTTGTTGTTGTGCTCGCCTTTCGTTGCCCATTGTTGGGTTACTAGGTGTGTTCAGTGGTTGCATAGGAGCCACGAGGCTGTGGGTAGCGTTCCTCGTCCCTTGAGGGTAGTATGGTGTGGCTTGCTGCCAGCCCCCAGTGCTCGCTCCTGCTGAGTACCCAACGTACGAGTTGTAGTAATACGAATAGGCGGCCTGGGTGTTGATGGCCATCAACTGATTCTTGAGAACTTGGTTCTCATCGCTGATGTTTTCCATTTGACTTTGTTGGGTGCTGTATTTCTGGGTAAGTTCTTCCACTAATCGCGTCAGGTTGGCGATTTGAGTGTTTGCTCCTGATGTTAAAGCTTCTGGGTGATGAACAGGGCTTTCTTGTGAAAATTCCTCCTAATGTTCACGATCATCTGCCATTTTGCTCTATGAATCTCCTTTGTAGGATGGCCAAGGGCCCCACGGTGGGCGCCAAACTGTAGATGCTGGGAATCTACCGTCAAAATTTTTAACAGAAGTTAGTAAATGAATAAAACAGATATTCGATTGGGCCCTTGGAAATCGTTAATGAAATTCATAAAGCATTATGAAATGAAAATAATCAAGCAAGTAAGATGAAAAGAGAATCAACAACACCAAGATGTATAGAGTTTCGCCAAAAGAGTGCTACGTTCTCTGTGAGAGTGGTTTTCTTCACTGTATATATGAGTTTCGGAATACAATGAGTTACGATTATCTGAGTGAATTTTTGCAGTGTAACAGTATGTCAGAACCAGAAAAGAAGGTCCCTTTCTGAAGGGGGGTCTCCCTCTTATTTATAGAGGGAGAATGGTGGGTCTGAACCCGTAATTCCAGGTGAGCGGTTTTCACTGGAATGTTTTTGGGGACACATGTTACGACGTGGATATAGCAGTTACTAAAATGAACCACAAACAGCGTGTTCAACAGTTATTGGAAAGCGATCTTGTACTTGTCAGTTATTGTAAATGATCTGACACATCATTATTAACTGTGGACTTGACAGTTATGGGGAATGTCTCTTGGTTCTGTCAAGCACGAACGACGAACGATGATAGAGAAATAAAGCCTGGGCCTTATTAACACATCGTTCGTGGTTTATTATGGATTCTACGTATGTTAAATTAGTTTTGTACTGTTCGATTCCGCGTTCGAATTTGAACGATCATAACTAGTGATGGAATGAATCGAGATCTTAAATTGGGTCTGGCCCAATTATATGGTGGATCGTCGTTCACGATAAAATGAAACAATATCATAAGTTGGGTCCGGCCCAAGTATAATAGAAAGATATTGTAAATTTGAACTGAGAGTTCATCGTTCGTTTGACACACGTCTGAAGGCTAACGACATAATGGGAAGACGAAGTCTAACCCCAACAGTCCTCACAGTGATAAAAGGACAAAACTGTCCATTCACTATGGGTAGGCCAACCGGCAGGGAGAAAAGAGAGGGCAGAACCGTCCTTTCACTGTCGCAGGCGCAGGGGCACATGGGGAGAGGGGCAAAATTGTCATTATACTGTAGAAAAAACAGTAAAAAACCCATCTCCTTTAGTATATTAGTATAATTTGCAAAAATAAACAAAGACAATAATTGCCTATTTCATCTTGACCAAAATACCCATTCATTTTAAATTATGAAAAAAAAAAAAAAAACCATATCTGATTGATTACCTCCTAAAAATTAACGCATTGTAATTAAAAAAAAAGTTGGAAAATATGCTATGGATTTCTTAATGTTATTGTATTCAGTCAATATGTTTAAGATTGTTGTTGATACTCTAGACACGGCCAATTTATTATCATAATTATTATTGTTAATTTAAGGTTTTGAATTTTTGGAGTCAATATATTATTGACTTTATCTATTTGTGTTCTCTTTTTTTTTTTTTTTTCAAAAAATATAATACGTGATTGAAAACTATATCTTCTAAAAGCTTAAGATAAAAATCATAGACTATAGGCTCGGTCATTTGTGTAGATTGATGTGGTCATTATCATAATGATTAATGTGAGTAATGTGATTAATTCAATCTATACAAGGAACTGATAGGTCATTATAGTATTGGTAAAGTATATCAAACATTAAATCTAAAAATGATAGGATCATTATTGTAAGGATCACAATGTTAAAAAAATAAAGAAATTCCTTTTATTTCCTTAACAAAAAATCAAATCAATAAATGATATTTGGGGGAGGGGGGCCAACAATAAAAAAAAAATTAAACGAAAAAAATATATTAAAAACTAATTTCATGGAATTAAGCAAAACAACACAACAAGTTCAAATTTCCTCAAAAAAAAAAACAAAAACAAAAACAAAAACAAAAAACAAAAACCACAACAAGTTCAAAAACAAAACAAAAACAAAAAATTTACTTCTTAAAAAAAAAAAAAAAGAATAAAGCTGCCGAAAAAATAAGAGCATTAAATCAAAAATATTCTTCCCTTAAAAATAGAACAAAATAACTGAAAATATCTAATCAATTTAGAAATTGATTATGTTTTATCAAAAACAAGCGTTACATACTTTAAAAAAAAATTCCATAAATCGTGCATGCATAAAATAAGGATATTTTTTCCATTAAAAAAAAGGAAAATTCAAATAAAAAACTCAAATCCTCAAAACAAGGAAGAGTAAACGTGGAACAAAAAAGTTTGACATTCAAATTTTATTCAAATTTGTAAATAAATTCATAAGTGCTCATATTTAAAAGATGTCTTTAAAAATGGTCATTTTGTGTAAGTACTTCTCTTGAAAAATTGCAAAACACAATAAGGGTCATGTAGAACCCACTTTATTAATTTGAAAGAAATCTCATAGGATTCAAACGTGAAAGCTAAGACCTTAAATCCCCCCTTCTCACCCGCTGAGATGGTTATAACCAATTCCTACTGTTGTCATTTTTATAAAGTCATGGGGATAAGATGGACCCCCATAATTAAAATCATAAACTTATCTAATCCAATTTTAATTAATGTTTAACAATGTTATTAGATAATATTTTTAGTTTTTTATATAGCATTGTTGATCATAGACAATTGAAAGGCTAGGTATATAGAATTTTCTTCTAGGGAACTTTTCTTTTGCACCTACCCTTAAATGAACCATGCTTGGACGTCTAAAGAGTTAGATTTCCTTTTATTATTATTAATATTATTATTATTATTATTATTTCTTCTTCTTCTTTCTTCTGTTTCCCCTTCTTTTGTGATATAGAAGAAATTAGAAGGAAAAGAGGGTGATTTGAGCATTTAAGGTTACTGAATCAATTTTTATGTTTCTTTACAGCATACTTACTGAGGAAGGCCATCTTCTTTTCACTCCCCTAATTTCTTTCCTCCCTTGGGGGAAAGATTATCAAATTGTAACTTTGTAAGTAAGCAAGTTTAGGGTGCAGCCCGAAAATCGTTTTTAACAAAAGAAAGAAACAAATTTAAGCAAACCTACGTAAATAAATCCTAAATTAAAGATTTAAAAGGGTTGACTTATTTGCAATTCTTCTCTATTCGCAAATAAATATATTCATCTTAATCTAATTACTCTATAAGTATATAAATCAATGAGATTATGCTATACTACATATATTTAATGAGATTATGCAATATATTAATTAGCAATATCACTTGCCAGCAAACCATAATAATCAATCTCATGTAAGTCTTAGATTATTCTCTATCTAATCAAAAAGTCATTACCTAAGACACAACTTCCATTTTAATAATATTATATCGCAATTAAAAAAAACGGTATTAAAAAAATAAATAAAAAAAAGAACAAAAGAAATGAAAAGAAACAGCTTTTTCTCAAATACATGTGAGCCGTTCAAGAGAGCAAAGAGCATGGCTGGCCACATGCTCTCACAACACCACCCCACTTTTTCCTGTTCTTTCTTTGGAATGGTTTTTTTTTTTTTTTTTTTTCCCAACATGCCAATCACATACAAAAAAAAAAAAAAAAAGAAAAAAAAAATACAAAACAAGGTCTTATAGAGAGGCGAGCTGGGAGGGGATTCAGGGCAGTGACTGAAAAAACTGACAGCCTGGCTGAGGGTAGTAGGTTTCAGACAACTACCAGCATTCGGGGATATTAATGGGAGTGGTTGGAAGGGTTGAAATTTGAGTTAATATAAAATCTGGTGGAAAGAAGGCGATTCCTTGAGAAAGAGTCCCTGGGCGAGGTACACGAAGGGTAATATGAGTTTTGTTATCCAAACTAGTGTCGCAGCATATTTCCCATATAACTAAACTGAATCTTCTTCTTGTACCCATTTTGTCTCAACTTAACAACTCGTTCGTTTAATTTCATCTTCTCATACTACTGTTTTTCAATTTCAACTTCCCAATCCAAACTCTCATTCCACAAATAAACAAATCACAGTGGGATATATAACTTGGAACTTAATAATAATTTACATGCAATCTGTCACTCCCACATATTAGACTAAATATACTTATCAGTATCATTCTATCATATAGACTAACATGACTCATTCATGCAGGAGCTGCTTTAGCTTAGGACGACTGAAAATTCTTTTTTCTTTTAATTTAACCCCAAAATTTTATAATTTTACTATTTTGCCCCTATTAAAAATAAAAAAACTATCATATACTCCCTAGGTTTTTCTATTTTACCCCCCACTAATAATATAAAATTCTCATATATCATCTAAATTTTACCTTTGGTTTTTATACTTTGATGTCATTAGTAGTTTAAAAAAAAAAAATTGGTTTAGATCGCTACTGCATTATATTTCTGGCTTCACCCTTACATGCATGCATGGTAATTTTACACCGTCGTATATAAGTGATTTCTGACCACTAATTTTAGGACTTGCAGGTTAATTTCCACTAACTATTGACATTCCAATTATAAATTCAACAAATTTTCATCGCTGCACTAGTATCATCCACGAGCTGAAACATTAGGAATGCTTTCAATAGGATTCTTTTCCTGTTTTTATTGTTTGCTGAGAAAAGCGAGTATGTTCTGTCCACTTTTTTCATCTCCCTCTATCAAAATGATCAAAAAAGAAGGCGAGCTTGCTTCTTCTTAGTTCGTTGTTTCATGTTATAACAACCAATCCACTTTCTCTGTTTCATGGATGATTTACAAGACGGTCAAATAAGAGCTATATTTTAAAAAATTGTTTAAAAACAAACTATTTTCAAAATTGAATAAAAAATAAAACTGACCATATTTTGCTAATTAAAATATCCTTAAATCTAATTTAATAATAATAAAAAAATCATCCTGAAAAATAGTCACATTAATTTCAGTTATCTATTTCCACCTAAAAGTTCAAAGTTCGAATTCCCCATCCAAAATTAAAATAAAAAATAGAAATTCAAAAATCCTTATAAGCAGTTCAATATATTCATGTATTTGAACATTTTTTTGAATAAATTTTATTGTTTGTTTTTGTATTTGTTGTCAATACCATATTGATAAGGTTAATATGTTATGAAATATTTAAATTGTATTTGGTGAAATTTTTTTTCCTTCAATAACACGATCAATATGGTAGTGATCAATAATGTATTACCTAACCATTCATCCGTGCATAATTAATTCATTTAATTAACTGTACCAAATACTTATCCATTTCAGCACGTGCTAAAATAATCATTAACATTCTTGACTACATCTTTTCATCCGCATATGGTAGCAACTAATATTCATTATTTGATCCTGTGAACAAATTGTAAAACCTGGTACTCCAAAATATTTTTCGACGACCATGAAGGAATACAAAAATTGCTATCTTGATCGTGTGAACTACTTAAAAATTCGGAAGCTGCAATATATTTCAAAAAATTTCCAAACAAAAGTACATCAAGGATTTTAGAATTTACATCTTCAAAATAACGAGAAGACACGATATAATTTTACGTAACTAATTTACTAAAATGTTACTATAATCATTGTGTGCAAAAAACCTGGGGGCCCAATGCTTTCTAACAAAAAATTCTAACTACGGTCCACGCAGGATTTTGGAAACTACTACTTAAAATCAACTGAGACATAACGAAATTGTACTCATTAATTTTATTAGTATGTGTGAGTATTTTATATGACCTAATAATTTCTCGTGTTTTGATATGTTTATAATCAAAAAATTATTAACCATTAGTTAATCAGTGATTAACTCTCATCTCAGACTCCTCCAAAATTAACTTCCTTTTACACTTGTTTAGTCATTGATAATGCTAGGGTCAATCATTGATTTACCATTAATTAATTAATGATTAATTAGAGTCAATCAATGACTGACATTAGTTAAACAATGATCTGTTTGTCGTCAATCAGCAATTGACTATAAAAATTTGTGAGCTATATTATCAGTTAATCAATGATTGACCAATAGTCAATCAGTGACTGACCGTGGTTCATCAGTGATTTATCGATAGTCAATCAATGATTAGCTAATGATCAACCAATGATTAACTAGAAAATATGGTCAATCACAGATTGACTATTTACAAAATTAATTAATCATTCTAAGGAAAAAAAAAGGTCTTTTAACTAATTTTTAAAAACTTGGACCATTTTATTAAAAAACTTATTAAAAAATTCTAAACATATTGTGAAGAACGTTATGTTCAGAATCCGAGAATGTTATGGCACAATAATTACGAAGCATTAGCCTTATGAGCATGCATTATCTCAATCAAAATAGAGAAGTATTTTTCCAATAATCTTCTAATTAACTGATGCGTAATTAAAAACAAATCCTTCAAATTAATATGCTAAATATTCAATCTCAAGAGTTTTAATTACGTGTAATATCACCTATGGTCCATTTGGTGTATAGGATAAGACTATATTGAGTAGGTTAGTATTAGAGATTTGGACTGGTTTGTACAAGAAAGGATATGATTAGATTTTACTTTAATTCTATCGTACATTTAGTAATATACTTGGTGATTAAATTTTACACTTTTTTTAATAAAAACTAAAAATCTTTTTTAAGGAAAAATTAATGTTTTGATAAAATGTGAAACTTTAAATTTAATTTACAATCTATTAAACAAAATTTAAAAGGAAATACAATTTAATATAGCCAACCCACAACTTACCTGAAGGAGAAAAAAAAAAAAAAAAAACCCAACCAACCAACAACGACAACACCTGATGCATTCTCCCTCACGTCAACGACACCACCCTCAAGTCAACGACACCAAAAATCAAAGAGATTTGTAAATTAAAACAATAGAGAGAATACCCAGCCCAAGAAATTGTTAGCCTCAATCAATCGTGGGCCTCAACAAGGGATGGTTGAATCCTAGGGAGAAGCAGACAAATGCCATGGGAAGTTGACCGTCCGATAATTTTGCCAGCCTTAAACTCCATTATGATAATTTTGCCAATTTTTACATTTTGAAAAAAAAAAAATTTAATGGAAAAAAAAATTTAATTCCTAAACTACCCTTGAATCTTCATAACAGACTCTCTCCCTCACTCAGACTCTCTAGTTTCCTGATTAAGCTACCAGATCTGCTCTCTCTCCTTGTAAACACAGAGACGGAGCTCTCTCTCTCTTTCTCTAAACAACGCAATCAAGCTCTCTCTCTCTCTCTTTAAACAACGCGATCAGGCTCTCTCTCTCTTTCTAAACAACCGATCGACCTCTTACTCTACAGACAACCACCGAGCTTTCTCTCTCTAGATCTAGCGAAACACCACGAAACTCCGGCAATCCAAGCTCTGGCGATCCACCTCGAAACACCTGTAGCGATAACCGACAGTCAATTTAGGTATATCATTAGTTTGCATCCTTCGTATTTTTCTGTTTGGTTAATGTGCAGATATTTGAATTGATATTGATGAATTATCTGAAAAATTATGTATGGTTTTTAAATTAGATTTAGGTTTTTGATGCACTATATGATTTTCTACATGAAAAAAAAAAAACGAATTGATTTATTTCATTTGTTTCGTTTCTTTCTGTTTGGTTATGTGCAGATAGACAAAATCTGTTTCTCCATCAGATTTATGTCTACATACTTGTAACTTGAAGTGTGTTTGATGCACTATAAGGATTATGTAGGAATTTACATGGCATTCTGTAGGAATCTACATGGCATTCTGTAAGAATCCATATTGCATCATGTCAAACTCTGATATTTTTGAATTTACTAACATATACAACAAAGAATGGACAAACATGCAAGTAACTCAAAAAATAAAATAAAATAAAATAAAAAAATAAAAAAATAAAGGATACATTTGTGCCAAAAGATAGTAAAAAAAAAAAAAAACAAAATTAAAAGGATATATATATACATTTATAAAAGATATACAATAAGAATCCGTATTGTATTCTTACATAATATCAAAAAGACAAAACCTTATAAAAAAATTGATCAATTGTCATCTAAAACTGATCAAAAAGCTATACATTAAAAAGATGTCCAACAACCAAAAACAGAAATCACAACTCAATGCAGTCCTCATATCGAACAAAGTTAACTCGTGGCATCCGCACACCTCTATCATCATCACTTTCGTAAAACAATCTATCTTTTTGCAAATGATGATTATACAACTCAATGGAAATCTTCTCCTTAAACAAATCCATGGCTATTTCCTCCATGCATTTGAAACCCAAATCGCGCATAAGACATAGAGCTGAAATGATCACATGCATGCCGCAGTCGGTACTAACCCAAAAAAAAAAAGGGCATCAGGAAGAGTATTCAATCTGAATGCATAAGGAATTCTGCTAGAATATAATACTGTAACAGAGTTGAAAAAAAAAAAAAAAAAAAAAAAGACAGAAACTAACCCGTTGCGCTGTTGGGGTGTTGTTGGAAACATAGTCTCCATGGGTACCAATAGCTTTAACTGACTGTCAAAATAATTTGAAGGCCGTTCATAAAAAAACCTGACTGATTGAAGCAAATGTGGAAGTATTGTCGCCATTCCATTAGTAAGATCCTTCAACTCCTCCTCATAGGTGTGACAGGCAAACGAGTTGTAAATTGACAAAGTCATATACTTACATTCCACATAACCAAGAACCCAATGCTTTGCTTCACAAATGAACACACGAATTAACAAAGTGTCGGCATCCTTGAAGCTTCAACTGCAAAACATTCGAGTACCCAATACATATTCTTGCCACAAAGCATGTTTTGAAAAATCAAACGTCTCCCCTTTGTCTTCGTACTCCTTTTTATGATACAACCAAAGGTCCCCGATATATGTGTCAGAGACAATATCCGCAGGCAAACAACTTAAGAATTCATCATGAGATAGCATATCGTCATCTTCCTCAGATAATGAAAAGCAACATTCAAATGCTGCAATGAAAAAACCAGTAGTCAAAAAAAAAAAAAAAACCCCCAACAATAACGAGAAAAAAAAAAAACCAGAAAATTAAAAAGTAAACAAAAAATATATTCAACTGGAATGCAACTAGTATTCAATTAGAATGCATGAACAAAAAGAATGCAACTAGTATTCAATATAGCATATTAAGTATCATATTCAAATAGAATATTTGAATTACGAGAGAATTCAAATAGCATTATGGGAGAATTCAAATAACGAATTCAACCAGAAAGAATGCAACTATAGTATTCAAATGGAACCAATACTTGGAATCCACATAGTCAACCTTGAAGTTAAATGGTGGATTGAGAACATACTTGGTACCAATCCATTTCTTTTTTCTGCAAAATCAATAAGCTCGGGGGGGGGGGGGGGGGGGGGGGGGGGGGGGGATGTGTGTTTGTCTTTGGGGACAAACCCAAATAAAAATGTTCAAAAAAGGTGACAAAACAAAATCCATACCTATTGCTAGCACGATATCCATCATAGGGGCTCGGGGAGGGCCGGGGCGGGGGGTAGTTTACTGTGAGTCTAGCGAGTTTGCAGGTTGGGGGGTCGCGGGTCTAGGTCACCGCCGGTGGGGGGGACGATTTCGCCGTCACCGAAAGTGGAAGTTTCCGCCGTAGGAGTCGCCGGTGGAAGGGTTAGGGTTTTTTTATTTTTTTTATTTTACTTTGATTTTTATTTTTTAATTTCTTAGTTATGATATTATTAGCTAAGGTGCGTAATAGTTATCATACATAAGTATAATCTTAACCTTTAAAATACATCGAACGGTTTATAAAATAAGCTTATCAATAGGGTATATAAAAAGGATGATACCACAACTTTTCCTTGAAAAAATGACTTAGTTCATATTTTCTCATCTAACATACGAGGATCCAAAGTCACTAGGTCATTAGAGAGGTATAATTACAACTGTACAGCGGACAATCGAGTTCATTCCTGAGATACCATATGAAAGAGTCTTGTTAGGTTATCATCTTACCGCTATGTCTCCACTATCGGTAGTACAACATGTCAAGATCTATTGATTCGTTGATGACAATTGGTTTATACACACCAACGTATTTTATGTAACTATATAGTTTCTCAATTCTCATTTGTGAATAACGGACATAGAGCTTTTATTGATAGGATATTTGTATAAACAGTGTTTGAACGTTAACGTTTAAAAGCATAAGTCTATCGACATCATCCTTCTGTTTTCAAGCTTTTTTTTTTAGAAGGTATTTTATTTGCCCCTTAACCTCAACTTTTTTTTTTTAAACTGTTAATTTTATTTTTAAGCTCTCTGTCTCAGGTTGGGCACTGAGTTTTGAGAATGGACACCCTATTCAAACGGAGCCTAAGAAATTATTAATTCCTCTTTTTTTCTTTTTCTTTTTCTTTTTTTTTTTTCACAGATTAGACAACACTAATTTTACTTCGTGGAAAACAGCCCAAGTGTGGCTCACCCGGCCTCTTCAGAAAATTCGTGGAAAGTTCGTCCTTGAACCAACTTTCCTTTCCTTTGTAATGATTTATCTTTCTTGTATTGAATTTCTCCTTCAATTTCCTCTTTCCTTCTTGTTCTTGGAGGCAAATTGCACAGAAGATACTCGGCAAAGAAGCTCAATATTTCAAAACTATATATACATGCCAAGTAGTCGTTTCCTTTCCTTTCCTTAAATCTTATATACAGCCTCCCTCTCTCAGTAATTGATACAGTACAGCTTGATATGTCGGTTGATTACTCTTCTTCTATTCCTGCTCGGAAGAAGATATACGATGTTTTTATCAGTTTTAGAGGTAAGGATACTCGAAATGTTTTCACTTGTCATCTTTACAAAGCTTTTTCAGATGAAAAGATCAAAGTTTACTTAGACGAGGAGAGTCTTGAAAAAGGAGATGAAATCTCACCTGCACTTAAAAAAGGAATTCAAGAATCAAAAATCTCCGTGGTAATTCTATCGAAAAACTATGCTATGTCTTCTTGGTGTTTGGAAGAACTCCGTCACATTCTTCAGTGCAAGGAGATGTATGAACAGATTGTGGTGCCAGTTTTTTACTACGTAGATCCATCACATGTTCGAAAACAACAAGAGAGTTATGCAACCGCATTAACTGCTGTCGAGCAACGGTTTCACGATGAAATGGACAAGGTGCAACAATGGAAGAAGGCTTTGACTGCAATTAGCAATTTATCTGGATGGGATTCATCAGTAATCGGGTAATTTCTAATTACTTATAACTTCTTAGTATAAATTTATTGATATGTTTGAGTATCTAGAACCACCACTCAAAAATTGCTTACTAGATTGAAACACTTGTGACTTTTTTTTTGGTTGTCAGAAAAATTTATTTCCATGTGTTGTGTAATGATTATTTTCACAGAGTTGGATATCCATTTGTTAGAAAATAATTGAAATTTAGGTCTGTTGAATTTATTTTCGCAAGCAAATCTTATTTTATTTTCCCGATTATGCGATAATCGTATGCTTTCCTCATTTTGATATTTTACTTTTCGTTAGGTTATATTTTCCTTGTCTCTTAGGCTCTTACCAAACATAGCTATTTTTTTGCAGTTATTTTTCCACTCTGAGTTAACATTATCACGCATCAAAAGATTAGGGGAACTAATAGATAGTTTCTTTAAAACATAGAAATTTAAAGGGGAAAACTTCATATTCATATATGATAAAACTATATTACAAAAATTGATAAATTAAAAATTTTTATTTCAAAATACTTTACTAAAAGAAGATATTTGAAAATTATTGCACGTATTCAAATTATCCCTTACATTTCCAAACAAGAACTTGTTGGCACTTAATTCATTCAAATTGGCTAGGCAAGAATAAGAATAGAAACAAAATAAATAGGTAACACTGACATTCAAAGAGAACATATATTTGTCATAACTCTCTTTGGTTTCTTATTGTTCACTTCTATGTATATTCTTCTTGAAGGCAGATCTGATTCTGAATTAGTCGAGGCAATTGTCAAAGATATTGTTGGGAAGTTAAATCGCATTTCATCATACGGTAATTTCAAGGGCTTGGTTGGAATTGACGGACAAATTGAGAAAATTGAATCAATGGTGAACATTGGTTCACTAGAAGTTCGTATTGTGGGCATTTGGGGCATTGGCAGTATAGGTAAGACAACCCTGGCACGGGTTTTTTTCAACCGATTTGCATCTCAATTCGAAGGTTGCTTTGAAGAATTTGATGAGAAGGGTACTGATTTTTCTCATTCACACTGAAGTAATTTACAATCCTAATATATATACTACGTGGCCAACATACTAGTCCACGGAGAACAAAGTATAGAATCCCTGTAAATTAGGAATTCCACCAATAAAATAGGAAACTAACAACTCTAATAAAGGAGAAAACATAAACAGAAATAATCTATTCTAGGAAAGCAAATAACTCCCTAACTAATTACATAAGGGTCGGCTGATTTTCAACACTCCCCCTCAAGCTGGGTTGTATATATTATACAAACCAAGCTTGGAGTTCAATTCATCAAAGTTGACCCTTGGAAGTGCTTTGGTGAGAATGTCAGCAATCTGAAGTCTTGTTGGAACATGGCTCAGCTGCACAACTCCGTTGTTGACCTTCTCTGAGATGAAGTGTCGATCAATCTCAATGTGTTTTGTTCTGTCATGGTGCACAGGATTTTTGGCTATGCTAATAGCTGCCTGACTGTCACTGAACATCTTGACCGTGTCCCTTGTTTCGACCTTAAGTTCCCTTAACAGCCGTTGAAGCCACATTCCTTCACATATTCCTAGAGCAAGAGCACGATACTCTGATTCTGCACTACTCCGAGAGACAACTGCTTGCTTCTTGCTTCTCCATGTGACGAGATTTCCCCAGACATATGAACAGTAACCAGTGGTTGACCTTCTATCAGTTAGTTCTCCTGCCCAGCTAGCATCTGTGTAAATTCCTACCTCACGGTTTTCAGATCTTTTGAAGAGCAGACCAAGTCCAGGAGTCATCTTCAAATATCTCAAGATTCTGTGAACTGCTTCCAAATTATCCTCATTTGGATTGTTCATGTGCTGGCTCACTATACTGACAGAATAAGCAATGTCAGGTCTTGTGTGTGATAGGTAAATCAATTTTCCCACAAGTCTCTGATATCTTCCCTTGTCTACTGGATTACTTTCTTCATTCCTATTTGGCTTTTTGTTGGGATCCATAGGAGTGTCAGCAGGTTTACACCCAAGAAAACCAGTTTCACTTAGCAAGTCTAGGATATACTTTCTCTGGGATAACACAATTCCCTCCTTGGACCGAGCTACCTCCATTCCCAGAAAGTATCTGAGAACCCCGAGATCCTTGATCTCAAATTCTGTTGCAAGCATCTTCTTGAGTCTGACAATTTCTTCTGAGTCGTCACCTGTTAAGATAATATCATCCACATACACTATGAGGATAGCCACCTTACCCTCAGAATTGGATTTAATAAACAGTGTATGATCGGCTGGACACTGATGGTATCCCTCTGTAGTTACAGTCTTGGCAAACCTGTCAAACCACGCACGAGGAGATTGTTTCAAACCATACAAGGATTTCTTTAGTTTACACACCAACCTGCTATTCGAACTGCTGTCAAAGCCCGGAGGTATCGTCATGTAGACTTCTTCTTCTAGATTCCCATTTAAGAAAGCATTTTTGACATCTAGTTGCCATAGAGGCCAATTTAGATTCACTGCAAGAGATAACAAAACTCGAACAGTATTGAGCTTGGCAACTGGTGCAAAAGTTTCTTGGTAGTCTATCCCATATGATTGAGTGAAGCCCTTTGCCACAAGTCGGGCTTTGAATCTCTCAATACTTCCATCTGCTTTGTACTTCACCGTGAATATCCATTTGCAACCAACTGGATTTTTTCCATCAGGTAGTTCAGTAAGCGTCCATGTATCATTGATTTCTAGAGCCCGAATTTCTTCCTCAACTGCTCTTTTCCATGCTGGAACTTTTAGAGCCTCTTGGATTGATTTAGGCACCTGCACACTATCAAGATTGGACACAAACGCCTTGTAAGATGGAAGTAACTTTCCATAGGCTACATATCTTTCAATTGGATGACTAGTGCACCCTCGGACACCCTTCCTGTGAGCAATTGGCTGATTTGAATCATCAACCAATGGTACAATAGAGTCATGAGATAAGAATTCCATACCATTGTTATTTTCAAATGCAGGCGAACTTGGTTCCGGTTCTTGGCAATCACGGATCTGCATGGTGTTCTCTAAATCCTCAGTTGGTCTTCTCCTTCTGGTATAGACACGAAGTTCATGATTGGTAGTGTCAAGTTGAGGTGAAGGAGAGACGGTTTCAGTGACAGGAATGGGAAGAACAAGTTCGGCTGGGACAGTTTCAGTGGAAACAGGATTGGGAGCAGGATCGGTAGCTTCAAGTGGAGGTGGTTGAGTGGAATCTGTAGGGGCTGTTGAAGGAAATATGGCCTGAGTATCTTGGAGAAGATCCCAAATCTGATATTCCCTCAAGCTCTCCCCCTGAATTTCGGATTTGGGAAAATAAGACTGATTTTCAAAAAAGGTGACATCCATGGAGTTGTATACTTTCCTAGTGATTGGAGAGTAACACTTGTAACCTTTTTGATTAGATGAGTAACCGAGGAAGATGCATTTAAGAGACTTTGGATCAAGCTTGGTACGGTGTTGTTGGTGAATATGAACAAAGGAAGTGCAACCAAAGATTTTTAGTGGTAAGTCGGAAGAGAAAGAATGAATGTGTGGGTAGGTTTGCATCAGAACATGACGAGGAGTTTGGAATTTTAGGATTCGACTAGGCATCCTATTGATGAGATAAGTTGCGGTGAGTATGGCTTCCCCCCAAAAGTGTTTAGGCACATGATTCGAGAACATAATAGCACGGGCTACCTCAAGTAAGTGTCTATTTTTCCTCTCAGCTACCCCATTTTGGTGAGGAGTATCAACACAAGAACTTATGTGGATGATGCCATGTGTGGAGAGATAAGAGCCAAGAATTGAATTGAAATAATCCTTGGCATTATCAGTCTTAAGAACCTGTATTTGATTTTGAAATTGAGTAGAGATCATTGAGTGAAAAGACTTAAAAATAGTGGCTGTTTCAGATTTTTCTTTCATAAGAAATGTCCAAGTTGTTCTCGTATGATCATCAATAAATGACACAAACCATCGAGCCCCATTTAAATTTTTTACTCTTGAGGGTCCCCAAATATCACTGTGGATCACAGAGAATGGATGAGAAGGCCTGTATTGTAAACTAGAGTATACATGTCTAGTATGTTTCGCAAGTTGGCAAATTTCACATTGATAAAACTTGGAATTTTTATTGATAAACAAATGAGGAAACAGTTTTTCAATGTATGCAAAGTTTGGATGGCCAAGGCGAAAGTGCCATAACATGACTTGACTCTCAATAGAAACAGAATTGGAAACATAATTGACATTATTTGAACTAGACTCAGAAATACAACTTGACCGGTGAACTTGTCTACCAGGGAGATTACTTCGGCTGAGTAAATAGAGACCTCCATGCAGCTCAGCACTGCCAATCACCTTCCCCGAATCCACTGCCTGAAAATCACAACAATTGGAATTGAATTTAGTCACACAATTTAGATCACGGGTAAGTTTGCTGACAGAGAGTAAATTGCAGTCTAATTTTGGAACATAAAGGACAGAGTGAAGATGAAGATCCTTTGTTAATTGGACTGATCCGGTTCCTGCAACTGGTGAGAATGAACCATCAGCTATTCGGACTGCAGAGTGACTAGTACATGGGCTGTAGTTGCTGAAAATGCTGATGTCTCCAGTCATATGATCCGAGGCTCCCGAATCTACAATCCACGGTTTAGATGAATTATTTCGGGCAATATGAGCAGATGATAGGATACCTTGGTGTGCTAGAAGGCTGGTGGGTTTCTTGGCAGGGATTTGAGGTGCTTGTCCAGAACTGGAAACGTGACCAAGCATCTTCTGCAGTGCCTCGATTTGCTCCCTGGTGAACGGGCTACTTTCTGCATTGTTGTCGGTTGTGGCAGCAGCATTTGCACGGTTTTCCCTATCATATCTTCGGTTAGATGGCTTCCAATCTGCAGGCTTGCCGTATATCTTCCAACATGTCTCCTTCACATGACCAAGCTTCTTACAATGGTCGCACCAAGGTCGGCTCTTTTGGGACTTATTATTCTGAGAAGTGTGAGTGTATAAGGCTGATCCTTCAGCCACGGGTGTAGGGCTCTTATCAGTCATCATCAATTTCTTCCTACTCTCCTCTCTTCGAACTTCTGAGAAAGCCTCCCGAATGGTTGGAAGAGGTTTAATCCCCATAATTCTCCCCCTGACTTCGTCCAGCTCTTTATTGAGGCCGAGAAGAAATCTGATGGTTCTCTTCTGATCCACGATCTTCCTGTACAAGGCAGCGTCATCAGGGCATTTCCACGAGTAAATTTCATACATATCCAACTGCAACCAACAGCGTGTGAGGGTGTTGAAGTACTGAGTGACACTCAATTCTTCTTGTCGCAGATCATATAGTCGGGTTTCAATCTCGAATAACTCTGAGGAGTTTTCGGTGCTGGAATATGTGTCACGGGCTGCCTCCCATATCTCTTTGGCTGTTCTAAAGAGCAGAAAATTTTCCCCAACCTCTGTGGTCATGGAATTTATTAGCCATGACATGACCAAATGATCGTCAGTTTTCCAGGCTCGGTATTTAGGATCTGCCGGTTCTGGAGCAGTGATCTCGCCGGTGAGATGTCCATCTTTTCCTCTGCCGCAGACAAACATAAAGACTGACTGTGACCATTGGAGAAAATTATGGCCATGGAGTTTGTGACTTGTGACAAGGCTAGATGAGGAGGAATCGGTAATAAGAGGGGCTGAAGAATCAGACTCAGGTCTGGAAGTAATTTCTGATGAAGAAGATTTCGAAGTCATGCCGTATTTTGTCATGAGGAGAGAACGGCAGGAGAAGAGTTAGGGTTCAGGGATTGGCTCTGATACCATGAAGAATTTGATGAGAAGGGTACTGATTTTTCTCATTCACACTGAAGTAATTTACAATCCTAATATATATACTACGTGGCCAACATACTAGTCCACGGAGAACAAAGTATAGAATCCCTGTAAATTAGGAATTCCACCAATAAAATAGGAAACTAACAACTCTAATAAAGGAGAAAACATAAACAGAAATAATCTATTCTAGGAAAGCAAATAACTCCCTAACTAATTACATAAGGGTCGGCTGATTTTCAACATGCTTCTTTCTTGAAAACACCAAGGAAGAAATAAAAAGAAGCGGACCGGCTAATCTACAAAAAGCACTTTTTTCTGGATTATTGTGGGAAGAAAGTTCAATAATAGTCAATGAATTCGTGAAGAATAGGCTTCGGCGTACAAAGGCACTTGTTGTTCTTGATGATGTAGATAATGTGGAACAATTAGAATATTTTGTTGGAGAAGGTGATTTGTTTGGTCCTGGAAGTAAAATCATTATAACAACCAGAGATGCTCAAGTGCTCAATAATATTGCTGCTCATGGAATATACACGGTTGAGAGCTTAGATTTCGAAGAAGCACTTCAACTATTCTACTCAAAAGCTTTTCGAGAAAGCTCTCCCCTGGAGGAATACGCATTGATGTCAAGAGGGGTGGTCGAATATTGTCACGGTCTTCCATTGGCTCTTAAAGTTTTAGGTAGTCACCTTCATTGTCGGAGCACCAAAGTATGGGAAAGTGCATTGGGTAAATTGGAAGAAAGTCTAAATCCACAGATTCATAATGTATTGAGGATTAGTTATGATGGTCTAGAACCTAATGAGAAGGAGATTTTTCTTGATATTGCATGCTTCTTCAAAGGCAGGGATAGAGAATTTGTAGAAAGAATACTTCATGCTTATGATCTTCATGTGGAAATAGGAATTAAAATTCTCGTTGATAAGGCTCTCATAACTCTCGAGGGAAATAGGTTTTTAATGCATGATTTGCTGCAAGAAATGGGCCGCCAAATCATTCGGGAAGAATCTAAAGAGCCTGGAAATCGCAGTAGGTTGTGCTTGGCTAAAGATATCTGCCATGTCTTGAAATATAATACTGTAAGTGTCACCCTCCTACAATAAATTTCGTTAAGAAGAATTCAAGAAACTTTATATGTGAAAAAAAATTATATATATATATATATATACACACACACACACACAAAAATCACAAAACCATTTCAAATAATTTGTTCATATATAAGGGCGGCACAAACATATGTTTTGTCAGCGTTTTCAAGATTTTGTGTGTTTAAATTTAGAAAATCGGAGACCAGGTATTTGAACAAAAAAAGGACGAAATACACATGCACACATAATTTATACACATATATGTACAATGTGTGCATGCGTAGGGGGTGTTTCCTGTTATTACAAGCTCATCTCCATGCCTTATGTAAAGTTTACCAATTATAAGTTTTAATGAATGTGTTTTCTTCTTGATTGTCAGGGGACAGGAGTAGTCCAAGCAATGTCCCTGAATTTTTGTGAACTTGGAAACGACATAGACTTGGATCCTCTAGTCTTCAAAGACATGTTCAGTTTAAAATTTCTGTCATTTCATGGCCGAAATTATTTTGATGGTACCAAAAAGTTAAACCTTCCTCAAGGACTTCAGTCTCTTCCCGGCGAGCTTAGATATCTTTGCTGGGAGAATTACCCTTTAAGAACTTTGCCTCAAAATTTCACACCACAAAATCTTGTTGAGCTGTGCTTGGGAGGCAATAAGCTAGAGAAACTCTGGGACGGCATTCAGGTGAGATTCAATTCCAGTACTTTTACATATCTTTTGTAAATAATGTAATAAAAGTGACTCCTTTCCATTTCTCTTAATTTGGTGACAGAATTTTGGAAGCTTAAAAATTTTAAATCTTGAAGGATCTAAAAACCTGACTGAAATTCCAGACCTCTCTTTGGCACTAAATTTGGAGGTGGTAAATCTCAAGAGCTGTAGAAGACTCGAGCATCTTCCGACCAGCATTGACAAACTGGAGTTGCTGCAATATCTCTGTTTATCTTTCTGCTCAAAGCTTCAAAATTTTCCAGAACTTCCAAGCAATATAAAATATTTGAATATGGAAGGGACATCAATAGAACTAGTACCCCCGTCAATTGAGGGTATCCCTCAGGTGGTCAAGCTGAGTTTAAGTTTTTGTAAAAATCTAAAGAGTGTTCCAACTAGCATCTGTAAGTTAAAATCTCTCAAAGAACTTGGACTTAGAGGTTGCTCAAAATTAGAGTACTTTCCAGATATTTTGGAGCCAATGCCAAATCTAAGTCTTCTTTGTTTAGATTATTCAGGAATTAGAAAGGTACCAGCATCAATTGAAAATCTAGTGGGGGTTAAAAGTTTAAACCTTAGTTTTTGCAAAAATCTCGAATTTATCCCACACAATATCTACAATATGGAACTTTCACTGGATCTCTCAAATTGTTCAATGCTTGAAAGTTTGCCTCGTCCACTGTTAAATGGTATGCCCTTGGGAAGCTTATGTCTTAGCGACACCAGTATATCACAGATCCCTGATAATTTGTTCTCCTGTTTAACCTTACTGTTGGATGTAAGTCTCTCCAGAACAAATATTAGGAAAATACCTGAAAGCATCAAGTTTTCTAAGTTGCGTAGATTGTACATAAGAGATTGCAAGTTCCTCCAGTCTCTACCAGAGCTTCCAATGACTATAGAGTTTGTTGATGCAACGGGATGCACGTCACTGGAGATGGTGTCCAATTCATTGGCTGCACTCACACAACCTCTAAATTTGTCTTTAGGTCGTATTTGCGTTTTATGATTGCTTAAAGTTGAAGCACTGTAACATCATGCCTGAATTTCAAATAAGAGCTTGGCTCACTGCAACAGAATTTGCCTTGCACTGCAGATAAAGGGGGAGATAAGGTATACATCTTCTTTCTCTTTTAAGTTACTAGTGGAAAACGTGCAAATATATACAAGATAAAACACATGAAATTAAATGAAAAACGTCGTTTTAATTTCATCATCTTAATATTTTTTAAATTGTTGAAAGTTGCTTCGTAGAGAAAATTATATTATTAAGATAATTAATATCTTAAGAGGATTTTGCATTGTACTTTATAGTCTTTTAATATAGTCAGTAAATTGACTAATTTTCATGAATATGAAACAAACGCGCGTGATAATTTTATCCAAAGTCGTCATTTCTTGTATTTGAAACTAACTCTCATAGATGTATAAATATATATTCATGGTACACTGCAGTTTGGTGGAATTAAAATGAGTTATCCAGGTGAAGAAATTCCTAAGTGGTTCAACTATCAAATGGAAGGATGTTCGATGAATATTATGCTTCCTTATAATCCCAACTTTATGGGTTTTGCTTTTTGCGTCATTGTTGAACCTGACGAGTACATGAACATGGCGTATCCATCTTTAGAGTGTGAAATCAATGTCAAAACAATATACGACAATGAAAGGCACTTCCAACGTTCAATGGGTTTGGAGATGTTTTTTCATCAGAATCCCAAGTCGCTGCAATATGTGTTCATGACAACATTTATGATTAAAGAAGATGGCTATTCTTCGGCGAAAGAGATGTCGTTTAACTTCAGAATAAAAGGAAAGATGGACATAAAAAGGTGTGGAGTCCGCATTTTATATGTTGAAGACGCAAAGGATTTTGGCATCAGTAGATTTCCGAAGAGTATGTTGGAGCAGTTGCATTACTTTCAGGTTTCCCCATCTAGGAAGGAACTGTGTGAGAAGATTTGGAGCTCCAACTTAAACGATAGGTACAAGATACTCTGGTGGAAACTTGTTCGTGATGTTTTACCGGTCCGAGCATTTGTAAATCATGTGGGTGATTCCAGTTGCCCATTGTGTGAGTTGGGATCGGAAACCGCCGCCCATTTGTTTCTGTTTTGCGACAGAGTTAGACCTCTTTGGTTCATGTCTGTATGGGGCCTCCGCACAGATTTTCTCCTCTGTGATTCCATGGCTTCTTTCCTTGAAATCTTGTTACGTGGTGATTTGAATTCAAACGACTACCAGTATGATAAGGAATTTTTAGTCTATGCTTCTGTACTTGTGGATACTATTCTGCGTGCTAGGAACCAACTTGTTAATAGAGGGAAGGAGTTTCACACTGCGGATATTGGTTCCTTGGTGCAAGCTCAATTCAGTAAAACTATATATAGTCGCCAACATATGGCCGAACCAGAACAATAACAGAACTATAGTTTCCAGTTTCCTTTGCGAAGTTAGTTTTTTCACACCCTGATTGCACGTATTAATCAATCACATTCTGTATCTTTTTATAATATTAATGATGATGTGCTTACTGTGCAATTTCATGGTTTTCATAGCTGAAATTAAGACGAAAGGGAGAGCTATGGACAGGATTTAATAGAGCTGCCTTACGGAGCTTCCAAAGGTAAGGTTTCCTTCTGTCATTTTCATTTGTTTCTGATTTATTTTTGAGAATAATAATATGTTGATTCACTTTTTCATGGTCTTCAGCTTCTCTCTGTACATATGGCGGACGCTTGGAGAAGTTTTTGGAAAACGACTGCAAAGGGACAGTGTCTACACTCTCCTCAGAGATGCTTCCAAAACAAAGATGAGTTCTCAACTTTTGAACCTCTGGATTACTGCTATTATCTCTTCTTTTGGGTGATTTGGAAATTTTAGAATCATGAACGTCTTTAAAATGTTCCCTTAACTCTGGGGCGACTTTGTGCGGGGAAGCCTAACAATGTTCCAAAAATTCTTGAGGTTAATTGGTATAAAATCAATACCGACGGAGCGGCCCACAGAGATCCTGGTCTAGCTAGCTATGGTGGCATTTTTCGTACTTCTAGAGGCTTCTAAAAAGGTTGCTTTGGAAGTTATGAATGCTCACGTGGCAAAAATATGAGGGATTATCACTGCAGCATCTTATGACAAAAGGTACAACTATGATGTTCTTTTGTTTTAATCTGATTCCTCCTTTGTGGTTAACACTTCGCTTAGCTTAGCTTGAGGAATACTTAATTATGTTCCTTGTCGAACACAGACTCGTTGGTTGGCACTTGTTTTTGGATTCGAGTAACTTATTTATAAAGAAAGCTATCAAGTGACTAATTAAATTGCAGATATGGGCGTGTCTTTGAACTCGGCAACTTGGTTGGTTCTCTCCTCCAGATGTTTGTGTGTCCTAATCAACAGAGGTGGGATGATGCCTTGTTATTGGTTTAAAAAATTAACCGACCAACATATAGTAGATATGTACTCTTTTTTCCTTCTTGTCTCTTTCCTAGTGAGTGTTGGCTAAAAGGTTTTTAACAAGGTACATCTGTAGTTGTCCTCCAAAATGTGAGTTCAGGCTCTATCTTCTGGGAATAACTTCCGGTTTATGGAACTTTTTTTTTTTTTTTTTTTTTCTGTACATGGCTTCAGTCAAAAAAAAAAAAAAAAATTTCCTTTCTTTTCCCCCCTTTTAACATTAACTTTGTAAGTTTCTTTAATTTTCAATAATATTCGAGTGAGAGGCTTAGTATGGGATAGGTTGAGAAGAGAGTACTAACTTAGTTGGAATTGCACCTTAATATTAATTGTCTTCTCTCGGCACTTCATTTAAAAAAAGCAAAAATCATCAATTCACCTATAAGAACTTAAAATAGAATTATTGTAAAAAAGGATCAATAAATTAGCATTTTGCATAAGCATTTAAAATGTAATCCGAACTGATGTTTAGATCTATAAGTCTGATTAGGGGTTAAAATTTAAATATATATGCTTGGATAGTTGTTGAAAGCAATGGTTTGAATTGTGGACAGAGAAATGGGAAAATCAAATGGAGTTTAGTATTATTTAGAATTTGTTCGGATTGGACAAATTAAATTTGGGAGGGAGGGTTAAATCCAAATTAATATCGGTTTTTGGGTTTGGATAAAAAAAAATTAAAATTTATGATCACAAGGGTTGTTATCAAAAAGTTAAAGGAGTTAACCTTGATTCTACTACTGTTGTAATTTAGATGGTAATATGCCGGAATACTAATGGTGTTTCACAGTTTGAAAGTAATTTTAACATTTATAGTATTAGGTGCATGCTTAGCCAAATTCAAGAATAATAAGTTAAATTAATGGCTCATAAATTTATTGACTTGCCCTTTTGATTTTCCATTTTCGTGTTTACTTTCATAGGTGATTCCTAGATTAACCCTGAAAAAGCACATCTTTGAATTATTGTCTTAGTGATAACAACTTAAGTTTTTTTTTTTTTTTTTTAATCAATTAGCTAAGCAAGGAGGGTTCAAAATCCAAACTAGAATAAAGAGACGGAAAAAAAACTTAGACATGTCTATATTGAATGGCTGCTTTCACAAGTTTATGTACTTTTCTTTCTTTTTTCATCTCTATTTAGTCAATGAGTTTGATCGCACCATCCAAACAAAAAGTTCAAACTTTTGTAAGAAAAATGCCATTAAAAAAAAAAAAAGTTAAAATCATGCACCGACTCACAAACCAAACGGGCTATATTATTTTAAAACACAATGGATTAGTAGAATACTATCAACATAGCCAGAATTTGAATCTAGTAGGAGCACAATAAAAATAAAAATTTTAAATAAATTTTATTAAAAAACATTTTAAATACTGTGATCTTTCTTAGTAATGAAATTCTGTTAAGTATAAAACAAATTATAATTTTGCTTGACGGATTGTATGGTTTTAATGTATCTAAATACAAATATAGATGTTAAACTAATATCTTAAAATTTAAAAAGTTCATAAATTAAAAAAAAAAAAAAAAAAAACTAAAGAGTTCATAAGTCTGTATAATATTTTACCAAGAGCATAGCTTAGATATCTTAATACACACACACACACACACACTTTTTGATAGCAAAGCAGACAGATATCTTAATATGCTAATTATTGGTCATTGAAGCTAATATATTTTGATACCATTATTGTGGTACGGGACTATAAGGAGGGAAAAATATATATTTAAAGCTAAATAGAGAAAAAAAAAAAAAAAAAAAAAAAGAACATAGAGATGACGGAAGGAAAGGTATTAAAAGACTGTAAACACAGAAATTATAAAAAAAAAAAATTAAAAGAGGAAACTGAAAAAATAAATAAATAAATAAATAAATAAACAACAACAACAACTAAAACTTGAACTTCAAACCAATAAAGAAAGAAGCTCTATACTCACGCAATTCCCAAAAATAGGAAAGTTCGGTAAAAGCCAAGAGCCCAACAGGCCCAAGCATAATAGCATTCAAATTATATAGTGGAGGAATAAGCGCATGAAACCTCTCCAAACTAATCCTCCAAATAAGAACTTATTTTTGTTCAGTGGGACAATCAGTGCTTAGTTTCTGCTGTTGATTAAATTTATCTTCCATTATATCACTCAACAATTAATTGCAATCAGTCACTCATATCCATTGTAACTTTCTCAACTCCAATTTTATATGGTAGGGTTTATTTATTTATTATTTAGAAGCACACGTACAAACATGGCAGATTCGAGTCATCCAGAGGGCATTAAAAGTATACTCAAAGTTGGACGAAATAGAAGAGAAATTGAGAGAAGAAAGGTATCAGCCAAAACTTAATTTCGGAAGTCTTGCTCCAGATTGATGATGAAGTGAAGGCTTTCTAGTTGAGCCACCACAGTGAGAAGCTTGCTCTTGCTTTCGGACTGATCAAAACCAGTCCGGGTTCTGAAATTTCCGAAGAGACATAAGATGACAGACCGAAAACGCTTTCATCATTTTAGTAATGGGGCATGCTCTTTCAGAGATTATTGGTGATTTTCTATCAATTGGGAGATTTCTTTTTTTCTTTCCCAAGTTTCTGCTGGTTCTTCTTCTCTTCAGCAAAAACAAGTCTGAAATTTTGCTAACGTCAAAGGAATGGAAGGCGTGTTTGCTTGACGTACTGTGAAGAACGTTATGCCAGAATAATCATGAGGTATTAGCCTCATAAGCATGCATGAGCTAATTCAAAATAGAGAAATGTTTCTCCAATAATCTTTGAATTAACTGATAACGCAATTGAAAAATCCTTCAAATATACGTATTCAATCCTTTAGTTTCAAAAGATCATTGATCATCTCCAATGCATATCTGTCAATGTTAATACTATATTTGTTACTAAAAGATATGAAAATAACATTATATTTTCTTTATACTCTAATGTGTAATACTATTTGTGATGCTATTTTTACTTTTTACCATAATTTTTTGTTTTGATACTTATAAAAGTGAACTTTTATTATTTAAATAAATTAAAAAAAAAAATATTGTAATTATATAAAAAAGTCAAAACAACAATCAATAATAATCTAATGTTAAATTTGTATTAGCTATACTTTGTATTATATTTACAATAAAGTTTAGCATATGACTAAATCTACATCAAATGTAGCACTCTATTAAAGAGCAATTTTTTTAATCCAAATGTCAAAAATAACCTCTGACACAATAATTTAACATTACATTAACGAAGATCTTACAAATCAGCTAAAAAATCTCTGAATTAATGTTCCATCATCAGCCTTGATTTCTATTTGCTCGCAAGATATCAGAAGGGAGAAAAAGGTAAATCATTTTGTTGGTCCCTAAAATTTTAAGTATTAAGAGTTTGGTCTTCACCTTTTTATTCCCCTGATAAAAAAAAAAAAAAAAAACCTACCTTTTAATTAGTAGGTGAGAGTTTATAGTCTCTAATCATTTTTTTAAAATCCCCCAAAACTCGTAAAAAATGTTTGTCTTGATCCTTCTATTAATTCTTTAACGGATGGTGGTGTGATATCAATGGGGAAAAAGGTCATTTCGGCTCGTAGAGGATGTCAAAGTTTTTTAACAAAAGAACTACCCTAACAACTAATAAATTCAAACCAATCCCCAACTAGAATAATCTTTATGAATTAAATGAACCTACAAATCATAAAAAATCAGGAAAAAAAATTTATGAAAAGACAAACACAAAATGTCGTTTCTTATTCATTGGTTTTTTTTTTTTTTAAAATTTTATACTGATATATCTCTTCACAAGAAACAATTTTTTTTTAAAGTTATCTCCATCAAAAAAATTTTATTACTAATGATTGATGATTTTTTATTCACAGATTATTTTGGTTGGTGATTATTTGAGCTTATTGAATTTTCAGTGTACTATAGTATTTTTGTTATATATATATATATATATATATATAAACAAATGTCCATCGTCATATTCCGTGAGTAGATACGACCTCCTCGTCATTGTCGTGCCACCATCATACCCCCATTATTTGTCCAAAATTTAACGTAAGGATCAAAACACACATTTTTAAAGAGTTCATGGGTAAAAAAAAAAAAAAAGTTATGGATCAAACCATCATCTAGTTAAGAATTTAGACATATATTTAAAGAAAAAATAAAGTTTAGAACCCAACTCTCACCTATTAAGAGTTCATGAATTAAGAATAATTTATAAAAAAAAAAAAAAAATAGTGCTCAAGATTCTGTTTGATAACAATGTTAACCTCTTACTCTCTCCTCCCATTTTCCTTTTTTTTTTTTTTTTTTTTGGGAGAGTGTTGTAGTTGTAAATAAGATGTCTTTACTTTTTCTTGAGTTGTCATTACAAAATTAGTCGGATAATATTAAGTCAGGAAAATTGGACAGGCAATTCAAGTTACTAAATATTGATAGAAATGTTCGTTGAAGGTTTTACATGTGGGTCGTTAAGAGGATGTCACTTTAATTCTACTGAATTCTAACAATAATGATATATATGGGTACGATTCTAAACACTTTTCATCAAATATTAAGCTGTTAAAAAATAAGTTTTCACATTTAAAACCCTTAGAAAACAAACACTCTAATTTTTGATCACAAACTCACTGCCCGGTCTGTTAGGCCACCGACTATAAATTGCAGTTTTTCTTTTCTGTTTTTTTTTTTTTTTTTCTTTTAATGACACCATAAATTGCGGTAGCTATCATTGCTTTTTGTCCCCTTTTCTTATTCTTTGATGCTCCATTTTCTTCTTCTTCTTCTTTTTTTTTTTTTTGCCAAATTACTAGCAAAAGGACAGTATATTCCGGTTATTTTATTTAGAAAAAAGTTTGGTAGGGTTCGATCAGTGTTAGCATAATCCCCCCAAATATTATCAAAGGGGTCCCAGATGTTGATAGGAATTTTGTTAAAGGTTCTATGAGTGGGTTCTGTCCCTCAACGAAGAGGACATCACCCTAGTCCCACCAATACTAACAATAACGATATGTGAGGGTGTGATCTCAAGCACTCCCAATCGAGTATGAGGTTGATAGAAAACAAGCTTTCACATTTACGACCCTCAAGAAGACCACTCAACATTCAAACATTTGATCATAAACTCACCACGGTAATCCATTACCGTTAGGCCATTATACTTATAAATTGTGGGTTTTTTTTCATGACACGGTAAATTGCGGTTAATATCATTGCTTTTTGTCCCCCTTTCTTATTCTTTGATGCTTTTCCACTTCTTTTTTTTTTTCTATTTCTTTTTCCTCCCACTTTACATAGGATGCTCTTTAGATACGTAGAATGTGCTCCTGGATTTTCCTTTTTTCTTCAATTTCTATAACTTGACTGACTCTGACATAACAGAATAGGCTCTTTTAGTCTTTGTTTTCTTGCTTTATATTTATCTTTTGCTTTTCTTTTCTTTTCGTTTTTTAACTTATTCATTTCACTTCGTGGAAACAATGCAAGTGTAGGTCACCCGGTCACTTCAGAAAATTCCAACCAACGTTCCTCTCCTCTCCTTTGCTTCCAAACCATTTATAAGTGCTGTCATCTTTCTTGTATGAAATTTCTCCAATTTCCTATCCTGTTTCCTCTTCCTTTCCTGAAGGCATATTTCACAGAACAAACTAGGCAAAAAGCTTTTATTCAAAACTATACATACATGACAACGAGTGCTTTCCTTTCCTTTTCTTAAATCTGATCTATAGCCTCTCTCTCACGGGTAATATATTTGATCCTGTCGGGTATAGTACAGCTTCGACACAGCGGTTTGCTTACTTCTTCTACTACAACTCAGGAAGAACATATACGATTTTTTTTTTTGTCAGTTTTAAAGGTTAGTACACTTGTTACGTTTTTATTTGCCATCTTTACTATGCTTTTCTCCGTTAGAAAATTAAAACTTACTTAGACAAGCAGAGTCTTGAAAATATTGGTTACTCTTGAGTTTTTATGTTATTGAGGCTTTTATCTTATTTAATGAAAACATTATTTAGCAGAATAATAAGATATATATATATATATGCATGCTTTTTTGTTAGAATAACTTTTTTAAAGAAAAAAAAAACGAGAAAGTAAGATTTATTGTGTATTTATAAATTAAATCAAATCTATAATTACAGTGATTATGAGTGGGTTAATAAGATATCATGAAAATAGTATCTATAAAACAATAGATTTTAAATTTTTATTAAGTATTAATTAAGTGTGAGCATCCATGCATTTAATAGAGGTAATATAATCACTCTTAATACTTACATATATGATTGCCTAAAAAAATAAAAATAATAACAAGTCATGTACAACTTATTTTCACAATTAAATATGCACGATTAAAGTTCTTTCTTTCCCTCCCTTCCTCCTTCCGATCATGGTCTTTTTTTTTTTTTTGGGTGATAATATGGGGTATGACACAAAAGGTCTTTGCAACGGAATGTAAAATTATCATCTCAAAAATATGTTTTCTATAGTACCCACCCGAAAAGGGCAAAAAAAAAAAAAAAAGTCAGAAAATGACCGAATTAGCCTTGGCTTTCTCTTTAATGAAAAAAAGTCCTAGCGACTATAAATTGCACTTTTTCTTTTTCTTTTCTTTTTTTTTTTAATGACACCCGTAAATTGCTGTAGCTATCATTGATTTTGTCCCCTTTTCTTAATCTTTGATGCTTTTTCCACTTTTTTTTTTTTCCCTCCCACTTTATATCATCGGATGCTCTTGAGATGCGAAGATGTGCGCCAAGATTTTCCTTATATTCAATTTGACTGGCATAGCACGATAGACTTTGTTAGTCTTTGTTTTCTCGCTTTATCTTAACTTTCGCTTTTGCTTTTCTTTTTCGTTTTTGAACTAATTTCTTTTTCCTGCTGAGGAGCTAAATAAATCATTAATTTTTGTCAGATTCAAAAAAAAAAAAATTTAGGGATAGCTGTACAAAAAAGCCATCTTTATTTACTTGCAAGATACCGGAGGGGAAAAAAAAAGGTTAAAGAGTCCCGTCTAATACCCATCATTAACCTTTACTTTCTCTCTCCCATTTCCCTTTAGTTATTTTATTTTTGTTTTTTAGTATCACAGTTGTAAATCAAATATGTCTCTACTTTTTCTTCCAGTTGTCATTACGTAACTGGTTGGATATGATTTAAGGGAGAAAAGATTGTATAGACGATTCAAGTCCCTGAGAAAGTGTTCTTAGCTATTCTTAATCTAAGGGTCCGTTTGGTTCGCAGGTTTGAGTTGATATTTTGAAGTTGAAATAGTAAATTTTATTGACTTTTCAGAAAAGACAAAAAACTTTTTAAGAAAAAGACAAAGACTTTTGAGGAAAAAGACAAAATTTGAATTGAAAAGTTGGAACCAAACCTGCGAACCAAACGAAGCCTAAAAGAAATTTTGGTCTTAGTGCGGTACATTGTTTTTTTTTTTTTGGCCCAAATTACAAAACTAGGGGGGGGGGGGGGCGTAAATTGCGGGTTTATTTTTTTTTACAAAAAAAAAAAGAGTTTAGGAACCATCAGTATTAACTTATCTCATGGAACATTATTAAAAAAGGCTTTTTAGATGTTGATAGGAATATTCGTTAAAAGTCCTATAGGTAAGTCATACCCCTCGATAAGAAGAGAGTCACCTCAACCCCATCAAATATTACATTAACGATGACGACACTTGAAGACGTGGTCCGAAGCCGTCTCTATCAAGTATTAGGCATGTAAGAAACAAGCCCTTTCTTTAAAACTCATTTAAGTTTCCCAAAAAGACCAGCTGAATTTTGATCACAAATCCATTAAAATAATCTATTATCATTAGATCAACCTCATAAATTATGGTTTTTTTTAATTTTTTAAAATTTTTTATGAAACTGTAAATTGCTGTTGAGATCATTGTTTTTGTCTCCTTTTCTTATTTTGTGATGCTTTTTTCCCCTTTTTTTTTTCTTTTCTTCTCTTTTCCTCCCACGATACATCGAATGCTGCTCTTGAATAACGAAGAATGTGCTCTTGGATTTTCCTTTCTTCAATTTCTATAACTTGACAGACTCTGACATAACCCGCACAACGCGATAGACTTTTTAGTCTTTGTTTCATTTGCTTTATCTTTTGCTTTGCTTTTCGTTTCTTTGTGGAAACAACGCAAGCTTGTGGGTCACCCGATCGCTTCAGAAATTCCAACCAGTTTTCCTTTCCTTTCCTATCTAAATATTTTCATCTTTATTGTATTTTCCTTTCCTTGTCAGAAAATTTCTCTCTTCTATTTCCTACCCTATTCTTCTTTTTGTTTGTTTGTTTTTGGTTTTTTTTTTTGCCAGGAGGCAAGTTTCACAGAACAAACTGGGCAACAAGGTTTACAATGACAAGTGGTGCTTTCCTTTCCTTTTCTTAAATCTGATATACAGCCTCCCTCTCTTATTAAATTTTGATCTTGTTGGGTATAGTACAGCTTCGACACGGCGGCCGCTTACTTTTCTTCTACTCCTGCTCGAAAGAAATTATACATTTTTTTTGTCATCAGTTTAAAGGTGAGTACACTCATAACATTTTTACTTGTCATCTTTATGATGTTTTTCTTTGTTAGAAAATCAAACTTACTTAGATGAGCAGAGTCTTAAAAATATTGGTGAATCTTGAGTTTTTATGTTACTGAGACTTTTACCTTATTTAATGAAAATATTATTTAGCAAAACATAAGAAAATAAATAAGCATGCTTTTTTGTTAGAATAACTTTTTTAAGCGAAAAAAAAAAGGAGAAAAGTAAGATTTATTGTATATTTATAAATTAAATCAAATCTACAATTACAGTGATGTATGAGTGATTAATAAGATATCATGAAAATACTGTTTATAAAAGTATAGAGTTTAAATTTTTATTCAAAAACTATTAAGTAGGTGTGATCATTTATGAATTTAATGGGTGTAAATATAATTACTCATAATAGTTACACATATGATTGCGGCCATGAGGGCAATGAAAAAAAAAAAAAAGAAAAAAAAAAAGAAGATAAATTAACAACTCATGTACTGCACGATTAAAGTTCTCTCTCCTCCCTCCCTTCCTCCTTCCTTTCATGGCTTCATCTTCTTTACTATTCAGAGCCGTCCACACACACACACACACAAGGCTAATTCCGTCATGATTTTTTGGGTGATATGGGGGGTATGACACAAAGATCTTTGGACCGGAATGTAAAATGATCATCTAAAAAATATAAATTTTGTATAGTTCCTATGCCGAAAATTAAAAAAATAAATAAATACTGACACTTAAAATCAATAAAATGACCGAATTAGCCTTGGCTTTCCCTTTTCTGAAAAAAAAAATTCCCAGCGCTGTAAATTGCGGTTGATATCAACGCTTTTTTGTCCTCCTCTTGCTGCTTTTTCCACTTTTGTTTTTTGTTTTTTTTTTTCTCCCACTTTACATCGGATAGACTTTTTTAGTCTTTGTTTCTTGCTCATCTTTTTCTCTTATTTTCTCCTACTATTTCCTATTTCATTTGCTTTCCTTTTCTTAAATCTGATCTATATCGCCTCCATGTCTCAGATTGATCTTGTTGGACGGTACAAACTCTTGATTTATGGCAATCGCTTGCTCTTCTTCTATTCCTGCTTGAGAAAAAACTATATTGATGTTTTTATCAGTTTTCGGGTGAGGATACTCGTAATATTTTTAAACTGACCATCTTTACAAAGCTTTTTCTCAAAAGAAAAATCAAGCTTACGTAGACGAGGAGACTCTTGAAAAGAGGAGATGAAATCTCACCTGCACTTATGAAAGCAATTGAAGAATCAAAAATCTCAGTGTCATTCATCAAACATAAACTATGCTACATCTCTTGGTGTTTGGAAGAACTCCGTCATATTCTTCAATGTAGGAACAGATCAACAGATTGTGGTGCCGATTTTTACCCACGTCGATCCATCACATGTCGAAACAACAAGAGAGTTATGCAGCTAGCTGCATTTACTGCTCTTGAGCAGCACTTTCATGATGAAATGGACAAGGTGCAACAATGGAGGAAGGCTTTGACAACATTGAGCAATTTATCTGGATGGGATTCATCAGTGAACAAGTAATATTCTAATTAACTTATACATTCCTAGTTAGAATTTATTTATACGTCTTAGCAATTAGAATCACCCACACAAAAATTGCCCACTAGCTTGAAACACTATTGATCACTTTTTTTTTTTTTTTTTTGGGTAGAAAAGTATTGCATGCGTTGTCTAATTATTATTTTGAGAGAGTTGGATATCAATTTGTCAGAAAATTGAAATTTAGGTAGGTAGAATTTATTTTCGCCTACAATATCTTATTTCTTCTTTTCCAATTATGAGATAATCACATGCGTTCCTCATCTTGATATTTTTCTTTTTTTCCTTCTAATTCTCTCCTTCCCTCTTACCAAATATTGTTGAATTATTATTATTATTATTATTTTTGCACTCTTAGCTAACATTATCAAGCATCAAAAGATTAGGGGGAACCAGTAGATAATTCTTTAAATAAGAAAAATTTAGAGGAACAAACTTCACTTATGACAAAACTTTATTACAAAAATGGATAAACAAACAATTTTATTTCAAAATAGTTACTAATTAAGGAAATATATGGCATTTAGTATTAGACACGTGTTCAAATTATTTTAAATTTCCGAACAAGGACTTGTTTGCATGTTAATTCATTCAATGATGGTTCATTAGCACACTTCATCTTACTCTCTACATCCCCCTAATTAATCAACTCCTTTAATTTCAAAAAAAAAAAAAAAAAATCTTCAAACAAAATGACATGAAAGGACACGTATTATAGTGCTTAATTCTATAAATATATAAAATTCTATCATGCAAAAAAAAAAAAAAAAAAATCAGTTACACTTCATTTTATTTCTACATGCACCTACATATCAAATCTCTAAATAACAACGTATAACACGTATTACTTTGAAACCTATAACAAATTTATAAATTTCACCCTAATTTTACTCTTTACTGAGTATTATGAAAAATTGCATTGCGTATGTTACATTCTCTATAATAGTTTTACAATTATGTTTTTTCGCTGGTGTTATCCTTTACTATCTATTTAATTTGTTGGCTTTTTCCCCCCCTTGAATGTTTGCGGTTAATATTCTTGTTGGTGTACTATATATTCACCAAAAAAAAAAAAAAACTGGCAACTCGCTTCTATTTTAATTACTTCTTACTGCATGTTTGACTTTTTTTTTTTCCTTTTCATTGAATTGTTGATGCCTAACAGTCGGCTTTTTTTTTTTGTATTTTTTTTTGTTGTATGAATTTCTTTTGTTGTTTGCCTTTTTCTCTATTAAAAAAAATTAATTTAACCTACAAATAAAATGGAGAAATAAATTTAAAAACTAATAAAAATGTACTTTAGAGTAAGTTTCGATTACAATATATCAAGTTTTTCATCTGATGCAAGTATACTTTGATATAATCAAAGTAGAACATCAAAATAACCCCAAAAAAAAAGGTGGGTGTGAAAAGAAATTTAAAATGGTGGAGGCTATTCATTTTATGGAAATAGTTAGGGATAATTTAAGAATATATATATGGGTGTATAATAAGTAAATTTAATCTTTTTAAACTTAAGATATATGTGTGTTTAGAAGGGGTGTGGAGAGTCAAGAAAGGTGTGCCCATAGAACTAGAACTAGTGTTCATTCAAAATGGCTTGGCAAGAAAAAGAATAGAAACAAAAATTAATAAATAATAGATAATAATGGTATTGAAAGCGAACGTATTTGCCACAATTCTCTTTGGTTGCTATTGCTGACTTCTGCAATTGTATTCTTCATGAGGGTAGGTCTGATTCTAAATTAGTCGAGGCAATTGTCAAAGATATTGTGGGAAGTTAAAATCGCTTATCATCGTGGGATAATCACAAGGGCTTGGTTGGAATTGACAGACAAATTGAGAAAATTGAATCATTGTTGAACATCGGCTCACAAGAAGTTCGTATTGTGGGGATTTGGGCCATTGGCGGCATAGGCAAGACAACCTTGGCTCGTGTCTTATTCAACCGATTTGCATCTCAATTCGAAGGTTGCTTCTTTCTTGAAAAACACTAAGGAAGAAATAACAAGAAGCGGATTGAGTAGTTTAAAAAAAGCACTGTTTTCTGGAGTATTGGGGGGAAGATAGTTCAATAATAGTCAACGAATTTATGAAGAATAGGCTTCTGGATACGAAGTCTCTTGTTGTTCTTGACGATGTCGATAACGCGGAAACAGTTAGAATATTTATCGGAGAAGGTGATCTGTTTGGTTCTGGCAGTAAAATCGTTTATAACCACCAGAGATGCTCAAGTGCTCAGAAATATTGCTGCTCATGAAATATACGCGGTTGAGAGCTTAGATTTCGAGGAAGCACTTCAACTATTCTGCTCAAAAGCTTTTCGAGGAAGCTCTTCCCCGGAGGATTATGCATTGCTGTCAAGAAAGGTGGTCGAATATTGTCACGGTCTTCCATTGGCTCTTAAGGTTTTGGGTAGTCACCTTCGTTCTGGGAGCACCAAAGTATGGGAAAGTGCATTGGGTAAATTGAAGAAGGTCTAAATCCCCAGATTCATAATGTATTGAGGATTAGTTATGATGGTCTAGAACCTAATGAGAAGGAGATTTTTCTTGATATTGCATGCTTCTTCAAAGGCAGGGATAGAGAATTTGTAGAAAGAATACTACGTGCTTGTGATCTTCATGTGCCAATAGGAATTAAAATTCTCGTTGATAAGGCTCTCATAACTCTCGAGGGATACAGTTTCATATGCACGATTTGCTGCAAGAAATGGGCCACCAAATTGTTCGCGAAGAATCTAAGGAGCCTGGAAATCGCAGTAGATTGTGGTTGGCTAGAGATATCTGCCGTGTCTTGAGATATAATACTGTAAGTGCCACACAGCTACAATAAATACATATTCTCATAAATATGAACAATGCATATGTAATGAGTGTTTCTAGCTATTGCAAGCACATCTCTCTAACATATTTTAAGTTTACGAATTACAAGTTTTTGTATGTCATTTATTTATATGTTCATGATCTCTGTTTTCTTCTTGATTGTTAGGGGACAGGAGCAGTCCAAGCGATGTCCCTGAATTTTTGTGAACTTGGAAACGACATAAACTTGGAATCACTAGTCTTCAAAGACATGTACAATTTAAAATTTCTGTCATTTCGTAATCAATATTATCAGGATTATACCAAAACGTTAAACCTTCCTCAAGGTCTTCAGTATCTTCCTGACGAGCTTAGATATCTTTGTTGGGAGAATTACCCTTTGAGATCTTTGCCCTCAAAACTTTATACCAGAAAAACTTGTAGAGCTACTTTTGGAAGACAGTAAGCTAGAGAAACTATGGGATGGCATTCAGGTAAGATTAGTCGCCGTATTTTACATATCTTGTGTAAATTTTCATGCAATAAAAGTAAATCTTTTCCATTTCTCTTATGGTTGTAGAATTTGGGAAGCTTAAAATTTTGAATCTTCACCAATCTGAGAACCTGACTGAAATTCCAGACCTCTCTTTGGCACTAAATCTGGAGGTGATACATCTTAGTTCCTGTGACAGTCTTGAGCATCTTCCGGCCAGCATTGGAAAGCTAGAGTCGCTGCAATCTCTTTATTTATCTCGTTGCTCAAAGTTTCAACGAGTTTTCCAGAACTTCCAAGCAATATAAGATATTTGGATATGGAAGGGACAGCAATAGAACAAGTACCCCCATCAATTGAGTGTCTCTCTAAGGTTGTCGATCTTTATTTAAGTTTTTGCAACAAGCTCACAAGTCTTCCACAAGCATCTGTAAGTTAAAATCTCTCGAAGGACTTGACCTCAAAGGTTGCTCAAAATTAGAGTACTTTCCAGAAATTATGGAGCCGATGCCAAATCTAAGTCATCTTAGATTAGAGTACTCAGGAATTAGAAAGTTACCAGCATCAATTGCAAATCTAGTTGGGATTGAAGTTTTAATCATTCAATAATTGCCAAAAATCTCGAGTTTATCCCAGACACCGTCTACAATTTGGCTCTTTCATTCCTGAATCTTTCTAATTGTTCGAAACTTGAAAATTTGCCTGGTCCCTTGTCAAATGACATGCCCTTGAGAAGCTTAGATCTTAGTGACACCAATGTATCCCAGATCCCTGATAATTTGTTCTCCTATTTAACCTTATTGTGGGGTGTAAATCTCTCTAGAACAAATATTAGGAGAATACCGATAGCATCAAATTTTCTAAGTTGTATTGTTGCGCATAAGAGATTGCAAGTTCCTTCAATCTATACCAGAGCTTCCATTGACTATAAGAGAAGTTGATGCATGGGGATGCACGTCACTGGAGATGGGTGTCCAATTCATTGGCTGTACTCACACAACCTCCTAAAGATGATGTTTGTCTTCCGGTCAAATTTGAATTTAGTCATTGCATAAAGTTGAAGCACCAGAACATCATGACTGAATTTCAAATAAGTGCTTTGCTCATTGCAACAATTTTGCCTTGCAAGGCGATAGTACTCGGGAGGAAGAGGTATGCATCTTATTTCTCATTTTTTCGGGATGACATTTTTACCCATTGATATGAGTACCCTTCTTAGTGAGGCGGGTATGGAGAATAAGAAATGAGTATTGGGGTTAAGATTAAACCCCACGCGGGTGTGAGAAGGGGTTGGGGAGCTCCTCCCCACATACCTGCTCACGCCCCACTTATATTCACCCTTATAAATATATGTATGCTTTTTACATATATAAATGAGAATTTTTTTGTGTTTTAATATTTTTAGTTTGGTTTATGAATTACTTTATGGATTCTTGGAACTTTGATTTGTTTTTATGATTTCAGTTATATTTGTGATTATCTTGATAAATTTTATGAATACTTTAATGGAATTTGATTTAAGTTTTTGTTTTTGTTTGTTTTGTTTTTTTTAATTCTCAATGGATAAATGAGTAAGAAATTAGTATAGCACTTCCAGTGGAGATTACCCACCTCCACACCCGTATTAAATTAGGGCAGGTTTGGGAAGGTAGGCGGATATGAGAGGTAAAAGAAGAGGTGGATATGGGGGGCTTCATTGCCATCCCTACACTTCTTAAGATATTAGTGTAACACGTGCAAATATATGAGATAATCATTAAATTCAATGAAAGAGGTCGTTTTTTAATTCCCACTATTATTTTTTAATTGTTGAAAGTTTGCTTCTTTGATAAAATTATTTTATTAGCATAGTGAATTAGTATCTTTATAAAGACCATTTTAACAAGATAATATATTGGAGGATTTTCATTAAAAAAAAAAATAAAAAGGAACATATTTGGAAAAACAATTTTGATTAGGACAAAATTAGAATAAAAGTACTATTCATAAGCATATTTTAAATTTTAATTTAGTTAAATAGGTTAAAAAAAGTTTTAAAAAAAATATAAAAAGTGAGAGGACAAAAATGCTTTTTGTTTTTTTTTTGTTTTGTTTTGTTTTGTTTTTGTTTTTGTTTTGTTTTGTTTTTAAGTTGAAGTTATAAGGAGATTCGAACTTTTTTGCTGAAGTTAAATGTGAAACTACTATCCATGAATAAAATGTTTTTCAATATCCCTAAATGCCTAAATAATCCTAATGACCTTTAGAATCCTAACCAATACTTTATTATATTTTTAAACGTCCAAAGAGTCTAAATAAGCCTTAGAGACCCTTAACAATGCTTTCTAATATTTCTAAATGTCTAAATAATCTAAATAAGCCTTAGAGACCCGCAATAATGCTTTCTAATATTATTTTAGAGTGGGGGGGGGGGGGGGGGGGGGGGGGGGGGGGGGGGGGGGGGGGGGGGGGGGTGGGTGTGTGGGGCGGGGTGCGGTGTGTGGTGTAAAAGCAAGAAGATGAAAAAAAAAAAAAAAAAAAAAAATAGAAGAGTTAAAAAGAAATGCTGAAGGTGGGTTCCACACCTCTCGCGAGAGAGGATTTTGCATTGTACTTTACACTACTTAACCACTAAGGATATTTTTATCCAAGTTATAAGCTGTACCAAAGTCGTCATTTCTTGTACTAAATAAATTACTATTATATTTCAGCTAACCGTCATATATTCATGGTACACTGCAGTCTGGTGGAATTGAAATGTGGTATCCAGGTGAAGAAATTCCCTAAATGGTTCAACTTTCAAACGGAAGGACGTTCGATGAATGTTAGGCTTCCTTATAATCCCAAGTCCTTCTTATGGGTTTTGCTTTTTGCTTCATTCTTAAAAATGCCAAGTGCAAGGGTGATTACAAATTCAGAGTGTGAAATCAATGTCAAAACAATTTACGGCAACGAATGGAAAACCCGATGTGATGTGGTTTCGGGGAGGTTTCACCTTGAGAATCGCAAGTCACTGCACGTGTTGATGACAACATTTGTGAGTAAGAAGAAAGCTTTTCTTTAGCAAGAGAGATATCGTTTAACATCATAGGAACACAGGCAGAGATGAAAAGGTTTGGAGTCCACATTTTACGTGTCGAAGACGCAATTGATTTTGGTATCATCAGTGGCCAATCAAATGATGTCACCAACAAGCGTATACAAAGCAGATTTCAAAAGAGTATGTTGAAGCTGTTGCGTTCCTTAAAGGTTTCCCCATCTAGGAAGGAACTTTGTGAGAAGATTTGGAGTAGCTGCAACTTAGATGACAGGTACAAGATACTCTGGTGGCACCTTGTTCTCGATGTTTCACCGGTCCCAGCAGTTCTGAATGATGTGGGTGTTACCAGATGCCCCTTGTGTGGGTTGGTTTGGAAACCGCCACCCATTTGTTTCTGTTTTGCGACAGAGTTAGACCTCTTTGGTTCATGTCTGAATGGGGCCTCCGCACAGATTCCCTCCTCTGTGATTCCATGTCTTCTTTCCTTGACTCGTGTTACATGGTGATCCGAATTCCACGTCTACCAGTATGATGAAGAATTCTTAGTCTATGCTTCTCTACTTGTGGATACTATTTGGTGCGCTAGGAATCAGCTCGTTTATCAAGGGAAGGAGTTTCACATTCCCGATATCTGTTCTTTTGTGCAAGCTCAATTCAAGAAAATTATATCTAGTCTCCGATATAGCCGAAAGTATTTTCTCTTCCTGATTGCACGTATTAACATATTATATTCTCTATCTTTTCGTAATATTATGATCTGCTAACTGTGGAATTTCATGATATTCGTATCTCAAATTAAGACGAAAGGAAGACTACGGACTGAAACAGAGCTGCTTTTTGAAGCCCAGAAAGGTAAGGGTTACTTTTTGTCATTTTATTTCTTTTAATTTGTTTTTGTAATGGTTGAATAATGATGTGTCCATTCACTTATTTCTGACTTCTTTAACTTCTCTCGGACGCTTGTAGAAGTTTCTGCAAAACGACTGCAAACGGATGCTTCTGTACTTGAGGATGATAACCAATCACTATTAGAGATAATTCATCTGCACTCTCCTTTCTTTTCTTTTCTTTTTTTTTTTTTTTTTGGGCAACGTTATGATGATTTGGATAAGCTGCCTACGTTACACAATGGACTTTCTTAAATATTGTCTTGTTTGCATGAATCTAATGCTCTTGATAACATTATGATAAGGGACTATGCTCCACCGAGCTACAAACTCTGAGACGACTTTGTATCACGGAGAAGCCAAAACAATGTTCCAAAAATTCTCGGGGATAAGAGGTACAACTGTGATTTACTTTGATTTGAACCTTATTCCTCTTTGTGCTAAAAACTTTTCGCTAATACGAGTACTTATGATCCTCGGCGAATACAGATTCATTGGTTGGGACTTGTTTCTGGATTCGGTTGCCTTCCGTGTCTCCCATGTATTAAAGAATTAAGGCAATCATGTAGCTGATAAACTTGCAAGTGTGGGGCGTGTCTTTGAACTCCGAGACTCGGTTGGTTCTCTCGTTTTGATGTTTGTGTGTCCTTATGAACAGTGAAATGGAAAGATTGCCAAGCTATAGGTTTAAAAATTAACGGACCAACATGTGGTAGATATGTACTCTTTTTTTCCTTTTGATCTTTTCTTTCTCCGTTGGTTTTTAGCTAAAAGGTTTTTAATGAGATATATTTATAATTGTCTTTCAAAGTGTGAGTACAGACTATCTTTTGGGAGCAATTTCCGGTTTAATTTATTGTTTTTGCTTCCTATTTATGGCTTCAGTTTCTTTTTTGTTTGTTTGTTTCTTTTTCCTCTTAACATTAACTTTGTACGTTTCTTTTAACTTTTTCAATAATACTCGAGTGGGAGACTTAGTACGGGATAGGTTACAGAGAGGTTGCTAACTTAATTGGGATTTTCTCTTGTGCCTTGATATTAGTTGTCTTCTCCCGTCAGTTAAGATAAAAAGAAAAAATTGTCAATTCACCCACAAGAACTTATGCAGGCCAATATCATATTGTTGTTCACGTATATGTTAAAACGAATATATTTTAGACTATATACTATTAAGGAAGGCAAAGTCTGAAACATTTGGAAGAATTTCAACTTCTTCTTGCCCTCCAATGAAGTACTGTTCATTACGATTTCGATTTTTGTTCTCTAGGATAGTAGCAGCTAATTATGAAGAGACTAAATGGAAGAAAAAAAAAAAGAGAGAGAGAGAGAGAAATTAACATTTTGTCTTAATTCTCTAAGGCTCTCTTTGGTCTACAGGTTTGAATTTAGGCAATTTGAAAGATTTTGCATAAACTTTTAAAATGCAATTCGAATTGATGTTTAGATATATAAATCTGAATAAGGATTAAAATCTAAATATATATTAAGAGAAAAAAGAGGGGATTCAAAACCCCAAAGTTTTGCTACTTGGGGTCTTTTTAATTGAAATGTATCAAACTTACATATTATTACCATCTATTCAATCTCATTGATTAATAATATAAATGCAAGTATGATGGTATTGGACGATGCAGTTCTTTTATGCGTATCATAAATTGATTTATAATCCATTACCTAATTTGAATGTGAGATTTTATCCGATTGAAAACTATTATATGTAATCATAAATTATATTTGACCATTTTTGTTCCCTTTAAGGAAGATACTAATCTAATGGAAAATGCAAATTTTAAAATGACTGCAAGTTACTCTTATATCATATGAGAATGCATTTTTTTATTGTACCGGAAAAATTAAATTTTGGTTCGAATCATTAGTGGAAGATCAAAGAACTTGTATGCAGGCCATTAGATCAAGGAGATACTTGGAATATGGCATGCAGGCCATTATATATATATATATATAGACACACACACACACTCTAGGCAAACAGAATATCTAACTAGGCATTAAAGAACCTACTACCACTAATTAAATAAAAAATTAAAAATACAACACTTTTGTTTAGCAAAAAGTTCAGCAGCTTTTTATTTAATTACTGTTTTGTAAACCGTTCAAGTGAATCATAATTTTGATGCTTTACTTTCAAATAAAATTTTTGGTGCTTTAAGTATTAGGATTCGTTGGTGTTTAGATTGAGTTTAAGATGAGATAAAATTTTTAAGTTTGAGTTGGTTGACTTTTTTAAAATGAGTTATAGATTTTGTTGACTTTTCAGAAAAAAATAAAAAAATAAAAATTGAGATGAAAAAGTACAATTTAGTTGGAGTTAAACCTGAATGCCGAACGTGGGCTTAATCCCTATTCTGCTCTCTCTTCAGTCCTCTCAACACTTTGTAGGCCCAAGACTAAGGTTCTAGAGGCCCATCTTACACCCCCTTCAAATATTGCAAAGCACAACTCTTGGCAAGCTTGGATATATACTTTTAAAAAAAAAAAAAATTTAATTAGCGATCCTATGAACCAGTTTATTAAATTTGAAAGAAAACTTCTCAAGTTTGATCCTAAGGTGGGGTAGATTGTAATGACTAGCATATTGTAACATTATGATTTCTTTATTTTTGGAAATTATTTGTACTGTAAATGTAATTATGAAAGAGCCCGGTTAAGGGTTTGTATTAAATTTTGTGAGTTCTTATGGTTTTATAAGACTCAAAATGATTGCTTAGTTAAGCATATGACCTTTTGAGTAAAATGGTAGGAAATGTTATGATTTTATGATTAGTCAAAGCTCGACCAAGAAAGTCAACTATCGACTAAAAAGTCAACTATTGACCGAAGAAGTCAAACCCTAACAAGAAAGTCGGTGGCTGACGAGAAAGTCAATAGCAGACCAGAAAAGTCAGAGTTATGACGATTATGTTATGTAAGTAGCAGTATGGGAATTATATTGTGAAAAACCGTTTTTACGGATAAGATAATAAGATTAAGGTTCTAAACCACCATAGAAAAATCAAGTACATTAAGTAGGATATCAAGGGCCAAGTGGCTTCAAGATATAAGAAAATTTTTATACAGTTCATTTTTACACAGATGAATTTTGGACTGTAGTTCAGTATAGTAATACTGTGTATAAGTAAGTCCAGTATTGAAAATATCTGTGTTAGCTTAAAATGGACTGTATATTAATAAAAAGAGCCAAACAAGCCTTAGTAAGGCTTACATCATGCACCTTTTGAATTATGACCTCATAATTCATTAAACCAATTTGGGAAAAATATTCCCTTGCTCACCAAGCCAAAGTGGCCGGCCACATGCCCCCCCCCCCCCCCTCCCCATGTACAAATATTGGTTTTTGTGGGGTTATTTTACAATTTCAAGAAGTTCCCAACCTCTATAAATAGGGGTTGTCATTGTTCATAAAAATGGGAAAACTTAGCTAGGCTATGTCAAAATTTTTCTTCACCCTAAAACCGGATTTGAAAGGAGAGGAAAGAAAGAAATTTTAGACTAGATCAAGAGTGATCTAGGTTAGGTTGGTCTGATTTTGAGTGGAAATCAAGAAAGAAATTGGAGAAATTTTGGAGCTCCATTCTAGGCCATAGGCCGGTTGTGGGGAGGAAAAAAGAAAGGAAGAGACAACCATTGGTGGTTGGATTGTTGAAGCTTGTAGTGACTGAATTCTAAGGCAAGGAAGGCTGAAAATTTTTGGAGCCAATCAACCCTTGTGGACGGTTGTTGGTGAAGGAAAAAGGGGGAGGTGAAGTCAAGCCAAATTGGATCCAAAGTGAGGTATAACTCCTAAATTCCCTAAGCTTTTCATTTAAATTTCATTTGGAGAAATTTAAATGTATTTAAGCATGGTTTGTAATGAGCATAAGCTCACTTTAATTTTCTGCCCTAGTTATGAATTTAGGGTTTGTGCTTGATTAAATTAGGGTTTATGGTTTGGTGGTTTCAATGTTGCATGCTAAGTGTTTGTGTTATGGCTAGGATTCTATATGTTGATGCATGATGTTAATGTTGTTTTGTATGATGAAAATTGAGCATTAGAACGTATTGCATGACTGATTTAGGCTCCCGATGCGGTCGGTTGAGGTAGAGTGTACGTATTAGACCGTAAAACGAATTTTAAACCGAAAACTGCCATCGCGGGTAGAAAATGGCCAGTTTCGGGAAAATCAGATTTTGAGGCTTTGGAGGCCGAATTGGGAAAAATGTAAAACATCAAAGTTGTAGAGAACGATTTTTCCTAGAGGGCATCGTGGACGGATTTCCAAAATAAGGCTCCAATGGCCTTCTTTTTCATGAAAACCGAACCTGATCCGTGCCCAAGATTTGTGCATGACCAGGTGAGTTCAAACGGAAACATGAACCTGTTAGAGTCCGAATTGAATTTTTCATTAAACATGAAAGTTTTAGGATTTTTCGAGAACTAGAACTTTTGTGAAGACAACTTTTTCAAAATCGGAATGGATCTTTAAACTAACACGGTTTTATAAAGACTGTGCAGGGAACAGGAAATTCCTGCACAGGATTTCTAAAACAGTTCGGAAAAATTGTATCTTTCTCCAAAACCATTGTTTTGATTATGAAAACTGTTCCAAAGGCAGTTTCCAGCCCTAAATGATTTTTACAAAAACCTATTTCAAGAATAAGAATTTTTATGAGATAAGTAAAAGATTTTTGAAGTTAATTTAACCAAGTTTCCAAAGAAATGGAAAATGGATTTTTAAACCAAATTGGGTAATCAAGATGATTACGGGTAATAACCGGAAATGATATCCGAGTTACTGGGCCAAAGTCTAAAGCTCAAGTTTGACCCATATAGGGTTGACCTTAGTTGACCAAAAGTTGACTTTGGTTGACCAAGAGTTTGACTACAATTAACCTTAAGGGTTAGTCAAGATAACCCTAAAGGATACTAAGATTAATTAATTGGGCTAAGATATAGGGTTAATTGAGGTAACCCAATAATTATGGACAAAAATAACGCCCAAGGTTAGAAAGGTAACCAAGTAGGATAACGCGAGAAGTAAGTAAGGGGCATATAACTAAAGTTATATAAGGGTGTTGGTTATATTACCAACATTTCTAACCCTTACTTTTATATGATAACAGAATATAGAACGCAATAGTATCCTGACGGAATCAAGCGCGACATCGGACACAGTAAACGCGAATAAGGTAAGTACAACTCCGCCTACAGCATAGACTTTGTTGTGTACACTTGCCTAAGTATGTTTGATAAGTGTTATATGCTATGTGTTATGAAATGTTATGAAAGGTGCTATGAAATATGAAGTATGTTATGAATTATGTGCTATGGTATATGTTATGAAATATGTTAGAAACATGTTATGATAGGATTAAGTTATGATAAGGCTATGATATGGTTAAGATAAGATTACGGTTAATTTGTGTGAAGCATCACGAAGCATGTTCACCAATTAATAAGAATAAGAACAAGTATGAGACAATGAAAGTTATGATGGCAAGCAAGCTTGCCTGTGTCGTACCAACCCGCGTTAGGTCGGGTTGAGCTATGGCAAGAGTAAGTCCATAGTAGCGCGCCTGGTACAGACACTTATGTTATGGGGCCCATATGTTAAGATAAGCTAAGAAAGTAAGTTATGAATGGATAAGAAAGCATAAGAAAGCATAAATGGCTCATGCATATATATGATAAGCTACGTCATGATTATGTTATGTTAAGTTAAGTTATGATGGTAATTTTTGTGCCGCGGTTTATAGTAGTTGTACTTGCTGAGCGAAAACTCACTGTCTTACGTCTATGCTGTAGGTAAGCAACCTGCCAGCTACTGTTGATACAAGATGGTGGAGCGTGGCGGGGCGAACTGTGAAATGTGGGAAATTATGCCGCTACGCATTTTGATAAATTATGTAGTTATTCTATGTGTTTTATATTATGCCCAAACAACCGTATTTAGTATCCGATAACTTCTTACGTACGCTTTCGTATGTATCGCACCGTATAAAAAAAAAAAAAAAAATTTCCGCTGCTTACGATAAGTATGAAAGTACGAAAAGTATGTATGTATGTACGGTAACGGCCTGTGCTAGGCGGGTCGTTACATAGAAGACGTGTAAAAACATTTTCGAAAACACTTTAAAAACAAACCAAACACCACCTAAATTTCCCCTTGTCACCCATTGAGATGGTTATAACCAAATCCTACTATTGTCATCTTTATAAATTCATGGGGATAGGCTAGACCTCGTAATTAGAATCATGAATAAATTGTGAGAATAGCCCTTTTAATGTATGTGTTTAGGATTTTTGTCTCATGATTCGGATTTTTATCCTGAAACCACTTTTTATTTGACATTATAGGAGGGCAAAAATCCGAATCATGAGACAATATTCCATATATGTGTACTTTCTAGGGACATTTCCTCAAAAAAACAAAACAAACAAACAAACCTTATAGTCATAAGCTTATCTATTCCAATTTAATTAAAAGTTTAACAATGTTATTAGATACTATTTATAGATTTTTTTTAATAGGATTGTTGATAGACAATTGAAAGGCCAGATATATAGAATTTTTCTTCTGGGGAACTTAGCTTCTGAACCTACGCTTAAATGAACCATGCTTGATGTCCAAGGAGCTAGATTATTATTATTATTATTATTATTATTTCTTCTTCTTCTTCTTTTCTTTCTTTCTTTCTTCTTTTTTTTTTTCTTCTTTTTTTGAGTAAATTTCTCATTTGTTTCTTAACCTTTTATGAAATTCTGATTTGGTCTCCAATCTGTTTTTATGGCCAAAAGTTACCTAAACTCTTTAAAAGTTTAAAAGAGTGCAATTTGGTCCTTTTTAGTAATAAAGGTTAAAAATTTAACCAAAAAAAAATCATGTTAATCACTCATATTTACTAATTAAGGGTAACTAAAAAAGTTTTACATGATTCATATATGTGTCATACATGTGATCTATTATATTTACATTATTTTTAACATTTGTTAATAAAATGATCAATTTGCAACATTTTAAAGAGTTTTGAGACCTTTTAATCACTTAAAAAAATGTTGAGGATCAAATCACAACTTCGTAAAAAGATTAGAGAATAAATGAGTAATATACAAATTTATATCCTATACTGGTTAACACTTAATTTTTACATTAAAATGCCCAAAATTCCCTTAAAAGGAAAAACTAAAACTTTATTTATATTTTTATACCCTACATTTTGTTTTTTTTTTTTTGTTTTTTGTCAAAAAATACACCTTGTCTTTTACACTTTTATTTTTTTATATTGTTAGATTATATATGGTACAAAATCTATACATTTTCTCAATAAATACTTAATTTTAATAGTTCGATACCCATGAAAAAAAAAAATATATATATATATATATCTAAAAAAATTCTAGTTAAATTAAAAGTAAATAAAGGGGCTAATCCAGGGGTCAAAAAGGGGTGCGTGGTGGAGGGGTGGAAAAGGGCTTGGTAATTATGAGGGTGGAGTTGAGAAGTCTGAATTCTTTGTTGAGAAAATTAAAGGTTTTGCATTTTTATAATTTTTCTTTTAAGGTTATTTGGGTATTTTTAGGTCAAAATAAAGTGTTGATAGAGAAAATCAATTGCTTTATATATTAATTGTAGTATAAAGAAATAAAATGCATGACTTTGAATGCAGGGTATACCTTTCGAATAAAAACAAATTACATAGTATAAATTAAAAAGGTAAAATAGTCCAAATTATAATTTTCTTTTTAAGAGTATTTTGGGCATTTTAGGTCAAAGTTATGTGTTGACCAAGAAGGTAAAGATTTGTATATTAAATGTGATATGATAGTATAAAAATATTAAAATTTAAAAGGCAGGGTATATTTTCAAAATACAAGCAAATTTCAGAGTGGGTATAAAAATGTAAAATAACCCATTAAAGGAGCTAGAACCCGTCTTTCTGGCCTAAATCTCTTCTCTCTATTAGGTGTATGCTTGAATTTCTGTTTGCTTAGGCAGGTACCAAAAAGAAAGTGCAATGGCACAAAATCCATGATGTTATGATGGACTAGAACCTAATAAGGAGGAGATTTTTCTTGATGTTGCCTGCTTCTTCAAAGGTGGGGATAGAAAATTTGTAGAAAGAAGACTACATGCTTGTGATCTTCATGTAGAAATAGGAACTCAAATTCTCGTGATAAGGCTCTCACAACTCTCAAAGAAAACAGGTTTTTATGCATGATTTGCTACAAGAAATGGGCTGCCAAATCATTCGCGAAGAATCCAAGGATCCGCAGCAAATTGTGGTTGGTCAAAGATATATGTCATGTATTGAAATATGATACTCGTTAAGAAGAGTTCGATAACTATCGACGTGGAAAAAATAATATATAGAAAGCACAAAACCATTTCAAATAATTCGTTCATTATAAGGGCGGCGCACACATGTTTTGTTAGCGTTTTCAAGGTCTTGTATGTTTAAACTTAGAAAATCAGAATCCAAATATTTGAACTAAAAAAGGACCAAATACTAATAAAAACCAATATGTGCGAGTGTTTCTTGCTATTACGAGCTCTCTCCATACCTTATGTATGGTTTACCAATAACAAGTTTTTGCACGTCATATATATAAATTTATGTGTGTATAAATGTACGTATATGGGCTCATGATCAACGTTTTCTCTTGATTGTCAAGGGACAGGAGTTGTCCAAGCGTGTGTTTGAAAATAATATAGACTTGGATCCTTCAGTCTTCAATGACATGTTCAATTTAAAATTTTTGTCATTTCGTCATCAATATTATTGTGATCGCCCCACAAAGTTAAACCTTCCTCAAGGTCTTCAGTCTCCCTGATGAGCTCAGATGTTTTTGTTGAGATAATTACCCTATGAGAACTTTGACTCAAAACTTTACACCACAAAATCTTGTCGAGCTGCACTTGAAAGGCAGTAAGCTAGATAGAAACTCTAGGATTAAATTCAGGTTAGATTAAGCATGCATTTAGTGTACAGGTTTCAAGTGAGTTTTTTGGGTTGGATTTGAGCTTAATTGTTATTCGTTTGGTGCACAGATTTGAATGACTGGAGCTAAAAATTGTAAAAATTTTGAAGTGTGTACGGAAAACAAAAATATTAATGTAGAGCTTGTTTTATTTGTTTTAAAATTCTATGTAGTTTATAATATATATATATATATATATATCTTATTTGAACTTGTATATATGAAGTTTTGGACTTTTAAAGTTTGAGTTGTAAAATTATAATAATAAACTGTGAGTAATTGAAACTGAAAAAAGAAGAAACACAATTGCATTTGAATGCAACTGGTGCACCCGATGATTGCTTAGTTCCAATAATTTTTAATTATCATGTATAAACACTGTAATAAAAGTTACTCTTTTCCATTTCTCTTTTGTGACAGAATTTTGGAAGCTTAAAAATTTTAAATCTTGAAAGATCGAAGAACTTGGTTGAAATTCCAGACCTCTCTTTGGTACTAAGTTTGGAGGCGATAAATCTCAAGCGCTGTAGAAGTCTTGATCTTCTTTCGAACAACATTGGCAAGCTGGAGTTGCTGCAATATCTTTATTTATCTTTCTGCTCAAAGCTTCACAAGTTTCCAGAACTTCCAAGCAATATAAGATATCTGAATATGGTAAGGACAGCAATAGAACAAGTACCCCCATAATTGAGTGTCTCTATCAAGTTGTCAATCTTAATTTAAGTTCTTACGAAAACCTCAAGAGTCTTCCAACTAGCATCTTTAAGTTAAAATCTCTCCAAAAACTTCAACTCCAAGATTGCTCAAAATTAGAGTACTTTCCAGATATTTTGGAGCCAATGCCAAATCTGAGTCTTCTTAGTTTAGATTATTCAGGAATTACAAAGTTATCAGCATCAATTGCAATCTAGGTGGGATTAAAAGTTTAGACCTTAGTTTTTGCGCAAATGTCGAGTTTATCCCACAAACTGTCTGCAATATGGAACTTTCAGCCTTGGCACGGAGCCAGAGACAGACTGAACGTGTGACCAGGGTGGCTTAAGCCCCCACTCACTTTTTTTTTGTTTTATTTTGAAAACCATATATAAATAGGTAAGATTTTATACTCATATATACAAAAGTCCCCCCAGCCTACATATCATCAAAATAGAAGTTATAAAACCCATTTTATTCCGGCCCCAGTGACATAGTAGCCCAATAGAAGTTATAAAGCCCGTTATGTTTAAGTAGCTCAAGACCTCATTAATTTATAAATAAATAAAGTGAAAAAGAAAGAATATTATATACATATACTAAATAAATGCTTCCTTTTCACTGTTCTTTATACAGTATTGTACAGTAAAAAAAATTTTTCGCTTACTTTGCCATCTCTATCTCTACAGTAGCGTGCAGTTATATGCACAGTAATTTTGGAGTGAAAAGATGATTCTGCCCCTTTCTTTGTTCATCGGTTGAGATGCCCACATTGAATGGACGGTTTTGCCCTCAATTTAATGTGCAGATGCTTTTGCCTTTGGGGGTTGACTGTCGGTTCCCTTGGTGCACAGTGGATGGATGGTTTTGACCTTGAAACTCTAAATTTCCTTTCTCTTCTTTCTTCCAGTTCCCATTGTGCCTCTTGATTATCTCTCTCTATTTTTCATCTTTTGACTCTTTCTCTCTCTACTGCTTTGTCTCTTTCTATTCTTCGGATTTTTGACCTCTAAACCTTATATTTTTGTTTATTTTGTTCAGTAAAATATTTTTATTATAACAGATCGGAGGAGAAAATGAAGAAGGTTAAACATGAATGACACCAGGTCATTTTACAAACAAAATTTCCTACTACAAGACTTTTTATATGTATAAATATAAATGTATATCTATACAAATATATATAATTCAGACCTCTTAATGTAAATTTAAATAAACAAAAAAACAAACTAAATTCTCAAAGTTATTGTAAATATATTATCTTCCTTAATTAACGGCATTTAATATATATTATTTATTTTCATATTTTGTTTTTAACTTTTTTCTCCTATCACCGTGCAACGCACGGTATTAAACTACTATATACTAATTTAGCCCCTTCCTACAGCAACCCCTCACTTTCTTTGTAATTTCTCTTTACTCACACTACTCACCATCACGATCATACAATCTAAAAGAAAAAAAAATTATAAATTATAAATAATAATAATAATAATAATAATAATAACATTATTATTATTATTATTATTATTATTATTATTATTCGTATAATAAATTGTCAACGGCAAGAACACTCCTTTTAGAAGCTAAGGGAAGACTTCAATAATATCCACATTACAAGAAACAAGTACAACCAAATCAAGCCCTTGGGGCTAGCCTAATTGGTGAGGGAAAGAGGAGTATGGGGCTTTGGGAGCCGTAAATTCAAGATTCAATCCTTGACTGGTATAAAAAAATTAATAATAGATTAGTTAATTAATATAGATTGGGCGCAGGGTGGTTACATGAAAAAAAATCAAAAACAAAACCTTTGAGGGTGAATTTCTTTTAACTTGTATTTTTTTAACTCTTTTTTTTTTTGTAATTCTTTCATTTGATTAAAATAAAGTTATACATAATTAAATGAATTGTTTAATTGTTATTTCGATTATGTTTTAGACGATACAGTTTAATTTATTTGAGGAGAAAAATGTTTTAATTAATTTAATACATTACACTCAGTAAAAGTAAATATTCATTCATTATAATAAAATTAGTCCATTTTAATATTTTGGCGACAATTTATTGAACATCTATGGTCCTGGAAAGGTATCTTAAAAGAAAGTCAGAAGACTGTCAGATTTCTATGGGAAAAATGGTGAAATAACTAAATCAAGTAAGATGGACTTCAATATTCCTACAGAATTACCAACTGATCCTGGGTTGCGAATTCCAATTTTAGAGTATAATCCCAATATCAGTGATGAGGTTCGTCAATACAAGTATGCGCAAAAGGGTCCTTGTCAACCTCGATACCATAAATTTCAATTGACTCGATCGATTTGGGAAACAGTCAAGAAGATTCAACAAAGCTTGGTTTGATAAATATGCTAATAGGTTCGAATACAGTGTGACAAAAGATGTCGCATTTTGTTTATGTTCTTATCTTTTCAAACCAAATAGTGGAGAACAAGCAGGTGGTGACTTTTTTGTCGGTAAAGAATTTACAAATTTTAAAAGGAAAGAAAGAATTCAGATGCATGTTGAAAGCCCTTATAGTGCTCACAGCCAAGCTTGGAAGAAGCATATTCCATTCCTTTAACTAACGGAAATGAGTAAACGTGATAATATTTAATAGTTCATAGAGCATTTATACCAGTTTTCAAAGTTTAAAAAACAAAGTTACAATAACACTAAAGTTTAGGGAAGAGAAAAAATGAAATTTGTCTAAAAATAAATTTTAATTTTGATGAAACTCTCCCTCCCTCCCTCAATCCCTCTCACCTATCAAGGCATCATCTTCTGAGCCGTCCACACACACAAGACTAATTTGTCATTTCATTTTTTGGTGACATGGGGTATAACAAAGATAGAAGTGCTTTGCACCGTAATATAAAATGAATTATCTCAAAACTATAGTTTTTGTACAGTTTCTATACTATAATTAAAAAGGTAATTAGTCGTTTTTAAAAACAGATAAATGACAGAATTAGCCTTAGTCAGCTCTCTCTTGAAAAAAAAGAAAAAAGAAAAAAAAAAAAAAAAAGGTGAGAGCGGGTGTATGTCAGGAAGGTATTTTTTTCAAGTGCCGTACGTGTATTGCGGTTTGTCTCATTTGTTTTGTCTCCTTTTCTTATTCATTGATGTTCTTTCCACTTTTGTTGTTTTCCTATCACTTTACATGGGGATGCTCTTGAGATTCGAAGGAGGTGCGCCTGAACTTTCCTTTTCTTCAATCTCTTAATAAACTTTGTCTGATAAAGTGATTAAATAATTGTTGTTGACTGACTCTAGCATAACACGATAAGATTTTTTTAGTCTTTGTTTTCTTGCTCATCTTTTTCTTGTCTTTTCTCCTTCTTTCTCCCATTTCCTTTGCTTTTCTTTTCTTAAATCTGATTTTAACATACACAAAAATGGAAAAAAAAAAGTCTAGAAACTATTAGTATTAACGTACCTCACAGAATATTATCAAAAGGGATTTCTAGATGCTGATAGAAATATTTGTTAAAGGCTCTATAGGCAAGTCATACCCACCAATGAGAACAGAGTTACCTCAGCCTCACCGAATATTACATTAACGATAAACACAATAGACTTTTTTAGTCTTTGTTTTGTTGCTTTATCTTTTGCTTTGCTTTTCGTTTCTTCGTGGAAACAATGCAAGCTTGTGGGTCACCCGGTCGCTTCAAAAAATTTCAACCAATTTTCCTTTCCTTTCCTTTACTTTCCTATCTAAATGCTTTCATCTTTCTTGTATTAAATTTCTCCTTCTATTTCCTATTCTATTTCCTCTTTTTTTTTCCAGGAGGCAAGTTTCACAGAAAAAACTGGGCAACAAGGGTTACATGACAAGTGGTGCTTTCCTTTCCTTTTCTTAAATCTGATATACAGCCTCCCTCTCTTAGTAATATTTGATCTTGTTGGGTATAGTACAGCTTCAACACGGCGGCCGCTTACTCTTCTTCTACTTCCGCTCGAAAGAAGATATATGATTTTTTTTTATCAGTTTTAAAGGTAAGTACACTCGTAACGTTTTTATTTGTCATCTTAATGCTTTTCTTTGTTAGAAAATCAACCTTGCTTAGATGATCAGAGTCTTAAAAATATTGGTGAATCTTGAATTTTTATGTTATAGAGACTTTTACCTTATTTAATGAAAATATTATTAAGCAAAATAATAAGAAATAAATAAGCATGTTTTTTTTGTTAGAATAACTTTTTTTAAGGGAAAAAAAAAAACGAGAAAAGTAAGATTTATTGTATATTTATAAATTAAATCAAATCACAGTGATCCATGAGTGGTTAATAAGATATCATGAAAATACTGTCTCTAAAAGTATAGAGTTTAATTTTTTATTAAAAAATTATTAATTAGGTATGATCATTTATGTAACGACCCGCCTAGCACAGGCCGTTACCTTACATTCATACTTACTTTTTTAGCAAAACACAGCGGAATTTTTTTTTTTTTTTTTTTTTACAGGAATTAATAGCATGCATCATATATAATGTGTTTTAAGTAAGAGTATTTAACATAATATAAGTACGTGAAGAGCAAAACGCGTAGCGGCTTGACTTCCCACGATTTCACAGTATGCCCCGCCACGCCTTTCCATCTTGTATCACACATTGCTGACAGGTTGCTTACCTACAGCGTAGACGTAAGACAGTGAGCTTTCACTCAGCAAGCACAATTATTTAATCCGCGTCATACACAACCCTATCTAATCATACACATCCTAACTTAACTTATCATGGCTTCACCTATCAATACATAGCATCATTCATCGTAGTATAGCATAACATTGCCTAACATATGCATGGTCCAGTTATGCTCATATTTTACTTTCTGCACTTATTATTATCTTACTATTATGATTATCTTACTTACCTTTCTTATCTTTCTTTTGGGCCCTTACATGAGTGTACGTACCCGGCGCGCAACCATGGACTTACTCTTGCCATAGTCCGACCCGACCTTGGACGGGGGGCACGACACAGGCAAGCTTGTTTGCCTTCTTGCTTTCCTTTCTTTATTTCTTTCTTGAGCTTATTAGTCTCATAAGGATTAATGAACATGCATCGTGATGTCACATATTCTTAATTCATACTAACATCATTATCTTGCTTAATATACTTTCTTACCTTTTGTACATCATATTAATATCATGCTTCAGCATTTAACATGGCAATCAGCATATCACATATTAACACAAAGTATACAATTGGCATACACCCCTAGCATACATCTAACATACTTAGACAAGTACCAATTAGAGCCTATGCTGTAGGCAGAGTTGTACTTACCTCTCTTACTATGTCCTACTTGACGCTGTCCTTCCACTGGCACAGCTGTAGGCCTACTCCTGCTTGAATATGGACATAGGTAAAAGTCTAATTCTTGTTGTGGAATGTTGGTGTCCTAACCAACATGCCTACAAAATCTTAGTTGTATGTCCTCGATACCTGATATCTCACTTGGTCACAATTAGTCATCCTACTGTTTAAGAATAATCGAACTTTGATTATTCCTTAAGAGGCTACGTTGGATAACCTCTTGGGCTAGGCCCTTGACATACCGCTAGGTTTTCTTAAAAACCTTGGGCTTTATAATTTATTGGGTTATTTCTATTACCCCTATTCTTTTATCCTTATTATGGGTTTTCGATATCCTTAGGGTTATAGTGGGTAACCCTTAAGGCTATACTTAATTAAATGTTGGGTCAACCAAAGCTAATATTTGATCAACTAATGGTCAACCCTTGGTCAACTATGGTCAACCTTTTGGGGTCAACCTTGGGCTTTGGGGCTAAACCCAGTAACTCGGGTATTATTCCCGGTTATCGTTCGTAATCGGCTTGTTTACAATTTTATCTCAAAAATTCTATTTTCTTACTTTTTGGAAATCTTGTGTAATTAGCTTCAAAATTTCCTTAATCTTCTTGTAAAAATTCATATTTTTGAAATGGATCTTTATAAAAGTCATTTAAGGTTGAAAACTACTTTTGGAACAGTTTTCATAATTAAAAATAGCGGTTTTAAACAAAATACAGTTTCTCGGAAACGTTTGTAAAAATTCATGTGCAGGAATTTTCTGTTCCCTGCACACCCCTCGTAAAACAGTGTCAGTTTTAAAGATCCACTCCTAATTTGAAAAAATTGTCTCTAAGAAAGTTGTAGCTCTCGAAAAATCCTAAAACTTTCATGTTTTACGAAAAATCTAGTTCTGCTTGTATTTTTGTCAGTTTTTGTTTGACACTGGCTGATCATGTTAACTGGGTCTGGGCAGACCAGCCTCGGATTTTTATAAAAACGGAGGCCATTGGAGCCTCATTTTGGGATTCTGCTCACGATGACCCCTAGGAAAAATCGTTCCGAACAACTTTCATGTTTTACATTTTACCCAATTCGGCCTCTAAAGGCCTCAAATTTCCACTTTCCCGAGACTGGCCAGTTTCGAATCCGAACTGGCAGTTTCGGTTGTTAAGTCCGGTTTACGTCCTATTTCACGAAGTCTAACTCAACCGACCACTTCGAGAGCCTACACAACAAACATGCAGCATTTCTAACGTCCCACATACACCCACATGCAGCTCGAACAGGTCCATGCAAACCAAACCTAAAAAAAAGCTCTAATCCTGGGTTTGCATGGTTCTAACTTTTGCATCTCATTCAAGCAAGCATCAATCATTCACCCTTAAGCTAGCAGCCAAACATACACTGCCTAGGGCAGATTTTGGACCAAAAACAATCAGGGGACACACAACCATTCACATCTAGCATGCAACCTATCAACCAACAAGCATAAATCAAGAAGCAAAGCACAAAATCAAACCAACCACCCTTAATCACCTAATCAAGCACATACTAACCAAACTAGGACAAGAAATTAGAATGGACTTATGTCCTTACAAAACCAACTTGAAACACAAATAAAATTCCAAATTGAACTCAATGGAAGGATTAGGGCTCAAGGAAGTTACCTTAGATCAAAGTTAGGGTTTGAAAATTGTAACTCCCCTTCCTCCCTTGCCTTCCCTTGCCCACGGCTTCAACCTAGTTAGGGACCCAAAAATTTTCTCTTGGCTCCTTGGTTGATCCACACCAAAACCGAGCACACCACCAAGCTTTCTCCTCAAAATTTCCAACTTTTCCTCTTCTTCTTCTCCTCTCCCTCACTCTCGGCCACTATACCCAAAATGACCCAAAAAAATTCAAACTCTTTTTTCTTTTCCTAGAGCAAAACCGAACTTCCCTAAGTAAAAGCCCTATGGAAATTTTGATTTTTCTCTCCTCTTTCTCTCTTCCTTGGCTGCTGATTTTCAAGAAGAAAATTGGCAAGAACCTCCCCAAATTTTTGAATAAAAGTGAATAGCAACCACCCCTATTTATAGAGGTTGAAAACTTTTGAAAATTTGTGAAAAAACCCCAAAGTTTTTTATATTTGCTTGAAGAGATGGTGAGGTGGCCGGCCAAGGGGTTACTAGAAAACTCCATGAATTCTTTTCAAGCCAATTTAAATGATTATGATGTCATAATTCAAAGGCTTGGTGATGTCATCCCTTTAAAGCCTTGTTTGGCTAATTTCCTCAAAAATAGTCTATTTTTGTACTACACAAATATTTCTAATACTGTTCTTCACTAATACACAATATTTTTATACTGTACCACAGTACAAAAATTTATCTATGTAAAATTGGACAGTATAATTAATTAATTAAATTTTTTTTAGGGTGGTTTTAAGGCCTATTCTTGCTATCTAGCTCACAAAAGTATTTTTTGCAGTATACTTCCCATACTGCATTTCAAAATATTGTAAAGTCAACCATTTGACTTTTCTTGTTCAAACTTTGACTTTTTCGGTCAAAGTTAACTTTTTGGTCAAACCCTTGACCAACGTAGAATTAAGTACTTTTTTCGTCATTTTCGACTCAAAAGGTCCATTTCTAAACTTAAACAATCAATTTTGAGTCTTATTGACCCATAAGAACTCACAAAATCTTACAAAAGCTCTAAATCGAGCTTTTTCATGAATATTTTCACAATGTGAAATTAATTCCTTAAAAAGGAAATAAGAACATTGAAAAATTTAGGTATTACAATTTATGAATTTAATGGGTGTAAAACTATTAATTACTCTTAATAGTTACACATAGATTGCCTCCATGAGGGTAATGTTAAAAAAAAAAAAAAAAAAAAAAACTAACAACTCATGTACTGCACGAGTAAAGTTATCACTCTCCCTCCCTTCCTCCTTCCTATCATGGCTTCATCTTCTTTACTATTCAGAGCCGTCCACACAAACACACAAGGCTAATTCCGTCATTATATTTGGGTAATATGGGGGCGTATGACACAAAAGGTCTTTGCACCGGAATGTAAAATGATCATCTCAAAAATATAATTTTTGTATAGTACCTATCCGAAAATTTATTTAAAAAAAACTCATACATAAAATCAATAAAATGACGGAATTAGCCTTGGCTTTCTCTTTTATGAAAAAAAAGGTCCTAGCGCTGTAAATTGCGGTTGATATCAATGCTTTTTTGTCCTCCTTTTCTTACTCGTTGATGCTTTTTCCACATTTGTCTTTTTTCCTCGCACTTTACATCGGATAGACTTTTTTAGTCTTTGTTTTCTTGCTCATCTTTTTCTCTTATTTTCTCCTTCTATTTCCTATTTCCTTTGCTTTCCTTTTCTTAAATCTGATCTAGACGCCTCCCTCTCTCAGTTTGATCTTGTAAGGGACAATACATTTTGATTTATGGCAGCCGCTTACTCTTTTTCTAATCCTGCTCGGAAAAAATTGTACGATGTTTTTATCAGTTTTCGAGGTGAGGATACTCGTAACATTTTTACTGACCATCTTTACAAAGCTTTTTCTCAAAAGAAAATCAAAGCTTACTTAGATGAGGAGAGTCTTGAAAAAGGAGATGAAATCTCACCTGCACTTATGAAAGCGATTCAAGAATCAAAAATCTCAGTGGTCATTCTATCGAAAAACTATGCTACATCCTCTTGGTGTTTGGAAGAACTCCGTCATATTCTTCAGTGCAAGGAAATAGATGAGCAGAAAGTGGTACCAGTTTTTTACTACGTAGATCCATCACATGTTCGAAAACAACAAGAAAGTTATGCAGCTGCATTTGCTACTCTTGAACAGCGCTTTCGTGATAAAATGGACAAGGTGCAACAATGGAGGAATGCTTTGACAACGGTGAGCAATCTATCTGGATGGGACTCATCAGTAATCGGGTAATTTATAATTAACTTATAAATTCCTAGTTAGAATTTATTTATATGTTTTAGCAATTAGAACCACCACTCAAATATTGCCCACTAGCTTGAAATACTTGATCACTTTTTTTTTTTTTTTTGGTAGAAAAAGTATTTGCATGCGTTGTCTAATGATTATTTTGAGAGAGTTGGATATCAATTTGTCAGAAAATTGAAATTTAAGGGTAGAATTTATTTTCGCCTACAATATCTAATTTCTTCTTTTCCACTTATGAGATAATCACATGCGTTCCTCATATTGATATTTTTCTTTTCTTCCATCTTATTTTCCTTCCCTCTTACCAAATATTGTTGAATTATTATTATTATTATTTTTTCACTCTTAGCTAACATTATCAAGCATCAAAAGATTAAGGGAACTAGCAGATAATTTCTTTAAATCAGAAAAATTTAGAGGAAAAACTTCACTTATGATAAAACTTTATTAGAAAAATGGATAAACAAACAATTTTTATTTCAAAATAGTTTACTAAAGGAAATATATGGCATTTAGTATTAGACAAGTGTTCAAATTATTTTAAATTTCCGAACAAGGACTTGTTCGCACGTAATTCATTCAAGGATAGTTCTATTGGCATACTCTTCTTACTCTCTACATCCCCGTAATTAATCAACTCCTTTAATTTCAGAAAAAAAAATCTTCAAACAAAATGACGTGAAAGGACACCTATTATAGACTTAATTATCTAAATATATAAAATTCTATCATACAAAAAAAAAAAAAAAAAATCAGTTACACTTCATTTTTATTTCTACATACACTTACATATTAAATCTCTAAATAAACAACTTATAAACATTATTACTTTGATACCTATAACAAATTCCTAAATTTCACCCTAATTTTTACTCTTCACTGAGTATTATAAAAAAATTACATTTGTGGATGTTAACATTCTCTATAATAGTTTTACAATTATGTTTTTTCGCTTGTGTTGTCCCTTACTATCTATTTAATTTGTTGGCTTTTTTCCCCTTGAATGTTGCGGTTAATTTTCTTGTTGGTGTACTATACATTCACCCAAAAAAAAAAAAAAAAATGGCAATTCGCTTCTATTTTAATTACTTCTTATTGTATTGTTTAACTTTTTTTTTTTTTTTTTTTCATTGAATTGTTGATGCCTTACATTGGCTTTTTTTTTTTTTTTTTTTTTTTTTTTTTTTGTATTATAGATATTTTTTTGTTATATGAATTTCTTTTGTTGTTTGCCTTTTTCTCTGTTAAAAAAAAACTTTTTTTTTGAAAACATTTAAATTTAACCTACAAATAAAGTGGAGAAATAAATTTAAAAACTAATAAAAATGTACTTTAGAGTAAGTTTCGATTACAATATATCAAGTTTTTCATCTGATGCAAGTATACTTTTGATATAATCAACGTAGAATATCAAAATAAACCCCAAAAAGAAAAGGTGGGTGTGAAAAGAAATTTAAAATGGTGGAGGCTATTCATTTTATGGAAATAGTTGGGGATAATTTAGGAATATATATGGGTGTTTAATAAGTAAACTTAATCTTTTTTAACTTAAGAAGGGGGTGCGGAGAGTCAAGAGAGGTGTGCCCGTGCTCATAGAACTAGTGTTCATTCAAAATGGCTTGGCAAGAAAAAGAATAGAAACAAAAATAAATAAATAGATAATAATGGTATTGAAAACGAACCTATTTGCCATAACTCTCTTTGGTCGCTTATTGCTGAGTTCTGCAATTATATTCTTCATGCGGGCAAGTCTGATTCTAAATTAGTCGAGGCAATTGTCAAAGATATTGTGGGGAAGTTAAATCGCTTATCATCGTGCGACAATCTCAAGGGCTTGGTTGGAATTGACAGACAAATTGAGAAAATTGAATCATTGTTGAACATCGGCTCACAAGAAATTCGTAATGTGGGCATTTGGGGCATTGGCGGCATAGGCAAGACAACCTTGGCTCGTGTCTTATTCAACCGATTTGCATCTCAATTCGAAGGTTGCTTCTTTCTTGAAAACACTAAGGAAGAAATAACAAGAAGCGGATTGAGTAGTTTAAAAAAAGTACTGTTTTCTGGATTATTGGGGGAAGAAAGTTCTGTAATAATCAATGAATTCGAGAAGAATAGGCTTCTGAATACGAAGTCTCTTGTTGTTCTTGACGATGTGGATAACGCGTTACAGTTAAAATATTTAAATGGACAAGGTGATCTATTTGGTCCTGGTAGTAAAATCGTTATAACGACCAGAGATGCTCAAGTGCTCAGAAACATTGCTGCTCATGAATACATGGTTGAGAGCTTAGATTTCGAAGAAGCACTTCAACTATTCTGCTCAAACGCTTTTCGAGAAAGCTCTCCCCCGGAGGATTATGCATTGCTGTCAAGAAAGGTGGTCGAATATTGCCAAGGTCTTCCATTGGCTCTTGAAGTTTTGGGTGGTCACCTTTATTCTAAGAGCACCAAAGTATGGGAAAGTGCATTGGGTAAATTGAAAGACGGTCTAAATGCAGATGTCCATAAGAAATTGAGAATAAGTTATGATCGACTAGAACCTAATGAGAAGGAGATTTTTCTTGATATTGCATGCTTCTTCAAAGGCGAGGATAGAGAATTTGTAGAAAGAATACTACATGCTTGTGATCGTCATGTGGCGATAGGAATTGATATTCTCATTGATAAGGCTCTCATAACTCGCAAGGGAAACAGTTTTTATATGCATGATTTGCTGCAAGAAATGGGCCGCCAAATTGTTCGCGAAGAACCTGAGCCTGGAAAGCGCAGTAGGTTGTGGTTGGGTAAAGATATCTACTATGTCTTGAGAAATAAAACTGTAAGTGCCACCCAGCTACAATAAATACTTATTCTTATAAATATGCACAATGCACGTGTAATGAGTGTTTCTAGCTATTGCAAGCACATCTCTCTACCATATTTCAAGTTTACGAATTACAAGTTTTTGTATGTCATTTATTTATATGTTCATGATCTCTGTTTTCTTCTTGATTGTTAGGGGACAGGAGTAGTCCAAGCGATGTCCCTGAATTTTTGTGAACTTCGAAACGACATAGACTTGGATCCTCTAGTCTTCAAAGACATGTTCAATTTAAAATCTCTGTCATTTCATAATCAATATGAAGGTACCAAAAAGTTAAACCTTCCTCAAGGTCTTCAGTATCTTCCTGACGAGCTTAGATATCTTTGTTGGGAGAATTACCCTTTGAGATCTTTGCCTCAAAACTTTATACCAGAAAATCTTGTCGAGCTACTTTTGGAAGACAGTAAGCTAGAGAAACTATGGGATGGCATTCAGGTAAGATTTAGTTCCAATAGTTTCACATAACTTGTGTAAATAATGTAATAAAAGTTACTCTTTTCCATTTCTCTTTGGTGACAGAATTGTGGAAGCTTAAAAACTTTAAATCTTCAAGGATCTGAGAACCTCGTTGAAATTCCAAATCTCTCTTTGGCATTAAATTTGGAGAGAATAGATCTCAGTTTCTGCCCAAAGCTTCACAAGTTTCCAGAACTTCCTAGCAATATAAGACATTTGGATATGGAAGGGACAGCAACAGAACAAGGAACCCCATCAATCGAGTATCTCTCTCATGTGGTCTTTCTTAATTTAAATTCTTGCAGAAAGCTCAAGAGTCTTTCCAACTAGCATCTGTAAGTTAAAATCTCTCGAAACACTTGACCTCAAAGGTTGCTCAGAATTAGAGTACTTTCCAGAAATTTTAGAGCCAATGCCAAATCTAAGTTATGTTAGTTTAGAGTATTCAGGAATTAGAAAGTTGCCAGCATCAATTGCAAATCTAGTTGGGATTAAATTTCTAGGCCTTCGTGAATGCAAAAATCTTGAGTTTATCCCAGACACAGTCTACAATTTGGATCTTTCATGGCTGGATCTTTCTAATTGTTCGAAACTTGAAAATTTGCCTGGTCCCTTGTCAAATGGCATGCCCTTGGAAAGCTTAGATCTTAGCGACACCAATGTATCCCAGATCCCTGATAATTTGTTCTCCTATTTAACCTTATTGTCGGATGTAAATCTCTCTAGAACAAATATTAGGAGAATACCCGAAAGCATCAAATTTTCTAAGTTGTATGGGTTGAACATAAGAGATTGCAAGTTCCTTCAATATATACACTACTACAAAAAGTACATTACACGACGGAGATTACACGACGGTTCCTTGAAACCGTCGTGTAATGTCGGACTTTACACGACGGTTCTTAAGAACCGTCGTGTAAAGTGCTTCGTGAGGACTTTACACGACGGTTCCAAAAGAACCGTCGTGTAAAGTCCAACTTTACACTACGGTTCCAAAGAACCGTCGTGTAAAGTGCCTCGCGGAGCAACTTTACACTATGGTTCCAAAGAACCGTCGTGTAAAATCCGACTTTACACTACGGTTTCAAAAGAACCGTCGTGTAAAGTCCGACTTTACACTACGGTTCCAAAGAACCGTCGTGTAAAGTGCCTCGTGGAGCAACTTTACACTACGGTTCCAAAGAACCGTCGTGTAAAGTCCGACTTTACACTACGGTTCCAAAAGAACCGTCGTGTAAAGTACCTCGCGGAGCAACTTTATACTACGGTTCCAAAGAACCGTCGTGTAAAGTCCGACTTTACACTACGGTTCCAAAGAACCGTCGTGTAAAGTCCGACTTTACACTACGGTTCCAAAGAACCATCGTGTAAAGTCGGACTTTAGGGTTTATTTTAAGACCGTCGTTTAATCCCCAAGAGGGATTACACGATGGTCCCCCATGGGACCGTCATGTAAGATTACACGACGGGCCCAAGGGGCCCGTCGTGTAATCTCTCCGAAATTTGGGGGATTACACGACGGGCCCGTCGTGTAATCTAATATTACACGACGGTTTTAAAATAAACCGTCGTGTAATCTTCAAAGAAATTTAAAAATTTTTAACTTTCATTTTTCGAAATTCGCGCGCAAACCCATTACTTAAATACAACTTCCTCTCCTTTTCTCTCCACATACCTTCTCATTTCTCTTCACACTCTCTAAATTTCTCAAGTACCCACTTCCTTCTCCAAGCCGCCGCCAACTCCGTCGTTGCCGACGCCATCGCCGTCGCCGTAGCCAATTTATTGGTGTTGGAGTGTCTATTCATCTTCAAAGAAAATCAAGGTAAGTTCATATACAACTTCAAATAAATTTGGGATTTTGTCTTGTTGTTTGTCACTAAAGATCCATTTTTTTAGCATGGGTGTTTAAGTTCATAATGATGCTCTTTGTAGATTAATGATTTGTGAATGGTTTTTACACTTTACATACACATGAATTTTTCCCGCCCACAATATGCTCGATGAAATGTCAACTTAAGTTTTTGGAGGAATAATATAGAAGCAATCACTATTATATATGTATAAAAGCATACACATGAATTTTTTGAGTGTTATTTTTGCCCTATGGCAGCGTTTTTTTTGCACTTATGGTTTTTTTTGTCCTAATTCGTGGGGGGCGCCGAGGCGCCCTTGTGGGGTGCCCAGAACCGTCGTGTAATCTACTTTTGGTGTAGTGTGATTACACGACGGTTCCGGGAGGAACCGTCGTGTAATCTCACTGGGCACATAGGAGATTACACGACGGTTCCGGGAGGAACCGTCGTGTAATCTACCGTGATTACACGACGGTTCCTACCGGAACCGTCGTGTAATGTTTGTTTTTTTGCTCCGCAACGTAACTGTTTACCGAGATTACACGACTGTTGGAAAACCGTCGTGTAAAACTTAGATACGACGACGGTATTAAAACCGTCGTGTTATCTTCCACGACGCTGGATTACACGACGGTTAAGGAACCGTCGTGAAAACTTTACACGACGGTTAAAACCCGTCATGTAATCTCTCTTTTCTAGTAGTGATACCAGAGCTTCCATTGACTATAAGAGAAGTTGATGCATGGGGATGCACGTCACTGGAGATGGTGTCCAATTCAATGGCAGCACTCACACAACCTCCTAAAGATGATGTTTGTCGTCAGGTCAGATTTGAATTTAGTCATTGCATAAAGTTGAAGCACCAGAACATCATGCCTTAATTTCAAATAAGAGCTTTGCTCATTGCAACAAAATTTGCCTTGCAAGGCGACAGTACTCAGAAGGATGAGGTATGCATCTTATTTCTCATTTTTCGGGATGACATTTTTACCCATTGATACGAGTACCCCCCTTAGTGAGGCGGGTATGGAGAATAAGATATGGGTATTGGGGTTAAGATTAAACCCCCACGTGGGTGCGAGAGGGGGTTTGAGGAAGCTCCTACCCCATACCTGCCCACGCCCCGCTTATATTCACCCTTATAAATATATGTATGTATTTACATATATAAATGAGAAATTTCAATGTTTTAATACTTTAGTTTGTTTTATGGATTTACTTTATGGATTCTTGGAATTTTGATTTGTTTTATAATTTCAGTTTCATTTTTAGTTATATTTGTGATTATCTTGATAAATTTTATGAAAATTTTAATGGAATTTGGTTTCATTTTTTTTTTAAAATTATCAATGGATAAATAAGTAGAAAATGAGTATAGTACTTTCAGTGAAAATTACGTACCTTCACACCCGCATTAAATTAGGCGGGTTGGGAAGGTAAAAGAAGAGGCGGATATGGGGGGCTCCATTGCCATCCCTACACTTCTTAAGATATTAGTGGAACACGTGCAAATATATATGAGATAAATCATTAAATTTAATGAAACAGGTCGTTTTTTAATTCCACTAATATTTTTTAATTGTTGAAAGTTGCTTCTTTGAGAAAATTATTTTATTAGGATAATAAATTAGTATCTTTACAAAGACCATTTTAACAAGATAATATATATTGGAGAATTTTAATTAAAAAAAATTAAAAAGGAACATATTTGGAAAAACAATTTTGATAAGGACAAATTAGAATAAAAAGTACTACTTCATAAGCATATTTGAAATTTTAATTTTAGTTAAACAGGTTAAAAAAAGTTTTAAAAAATATAAAAAGTGAGAGAGGACAAAAATGCTTTTTGTTTTTGTTTTTTGTTTTTTTTGTTTTTGTGTTTTTGTGTTTTTGTGTTTTTGTTTTTTGATTTTTGTTTTCTTTTTGTTTTTTTTTTAAGTTGGAGTTAGGGAGATTCGAACTTTTTGATGAAATTAAGTATGAAACTACTGTTAGGCTATACATGCATCCATGAATAAAATGCTTTTCAATATCCTAAATGCCTAAATAATCCTGATGACCTTTAGAAATCCTAACCGATACTTTATTACATTTTTAATTGTCCAAATAGTCTAAATAAGCCTTAGAGACCCTTAACAATGCTTTCTAATATTCCTAAATGTCTAAATAATCTAAATAAGCCTTAGAGACCCGAAATAATGCTTTCTAATATTATTTTAGGCGGGAAAAAAAAAAAAGAAAAGAAAAGCAAAAGTAAAAGCAAGAAGAGAAAAAAAAAAAAAAAAAAAAAAAAAAAAAAAAAAAAGGAAGAAGAGTTTTAAAAAAATGCTGAAGGTGGGTTCCACACCTCTCGGGAGAGAGGATTTTGCATTGTACTTTACACTACTACATAACCACTAAGGCTATCACAATCTTTTAATATAGTCAGCAAATTGACTGATTTTTCGTGAATATGAAATCAACGTGATATTTTATTTATAAGCTGTACCAAAGTTGTAATTTCTTGTACTAAATAAATTACTATTACATTTAAAACTAACCGTCATATATTCATGGTACACTGCAGTTTGGTGGAATTGAAATGTGGTATCCAGGTGAAGAAATTCCTAAATGGTTCAACTTTCAAACGGAAGGACGTTCGATGAATGTTAGGCTTCCTTATAATCCCAAGTCCTTTATGGGTTTTGCTTTTTGCTTCATTGTTAAAAATGTCGGGTGCAAGGTGTTTAGATATTTAAAGTGTGAAATCAATGTCAAAACAATTGACGGCAACGAATGGAAATACCGATGTGATGTGGTTTCGGCAACGAATCGCAAGTCGCTGCATGTACTCATGACAACATTTGTGAGTAAAGAAGAAAGCTTTTCTTTAGCAAGAGAGATATCGTTTAACATCAGAGGAACACAGGCAGAGGTGAAGAGGTTTGGAGTTCGCATTTTATGTGTCGAAGACGCAATTGATTTTAGTATCATCAGTGACCAATGTTTACTTCAGACGGACTTAAAGGTTTCGCCATCGATCTAGGAAGGAACTTTGTGAGAAGATTTGGAGCTCCAACTTAGACGACAGGTACAAGATACTCTGGTGGCAGCTTGTTCGCGATGATGGGGGTGATACCAGATGCCCCTTGTGCGGGTTGGGTTTGGAAACCGCCACCTATTTGTTTCTGTTTTGCGACAGAGTTAGACCTCTTTGGTTCATGTCTGTCTTGGGCCTCCGCACAGATTCCCTCCTCTGTGATTCCATGGCTTCTTTCCTTGAAATCGTGTTACAAGGTGATCCGAATTCAAACGTCTACCAGTATGACGAGGAATTCTTAGTCTATGCTTCTCTACTTGTGGATACTATTTGGTGTGCTAGGAATCAGCTCGTTTATCAAGAGAAGGAGTTTCACATTCCGGATATCTGTTCTTTTGTGCAAGCTCAATTCAAGAAAATTATATCTAGTCTCCGACATAGCGGAATGTATTTTCTCTCCCTGATTGCACGTATTAACATATTATGTTCTCTATCTTTTCGTAATATTATGATCTGCTAACTGTGGAATTTCATGATTTTCATATCTCAAATTAAGACGAAAGGAAAGATCATGGAGTGAAACAGAGCGGCTTTTTGAAGCCCAGAAAGGTAAGAGTTACTTTTTTTCATGTTATTTCTTTTTAATTTGTTTTTGTAATGGTTGAATAATGATGTGTCGATTCACTTATTTCTGACGCTTGTAGAAGTTTCTGCAAAACGACTGCAAACGGATGCTTCTGTACTTGTGGATGAAAACCAACCAATGAGAATAGGGCAATGGTTGTCTCACGGAGACCTTGCATCACTGAACTGGGATGCTTCTGAACTTGTGGATGAAAACCAACCAATGATCGAGCTAATTATTCTGTACTCTCCTTTCTTTTTTCTTTTTTTTTTCTTTTTTTTTTTTTTTTGCAACATTATGATGATTAGGATAAGCTGCCTACGTTACACAATGCTCTTTCTTAAATATGATCTTGTTTGCATGAATCTAATGCTCTTGATAACATTATGATAAGGGACGATGCATCACCGAGCTACAAACTCTGAGACAACTTTGTATCACGGAGAAGCCAAAACAATGTTCCAAAAATTCTCGAGGATAATAGGTACAATTGTGATTTACTTTGATTTGAATCTTATTCCTCTTTTGTGCTTAAAACTTTTCGCTAATATGGGTACTTATGATCCTTGGCGAATACAGATTCATTGGTTGGGACTTGTTTCTGGATTCGGTTGCCTTCCGTGTTTCCCATGTATTCAAGAATTAAGGCAATCATGTGACTGATAAACTTCCAAGTATGGGCGTGTCTTTGAACTCCGAGACTCGGTTGGTTCTCTCCTTTTGATATTTGTGTGTCCTCATGAACAGAGAAATGGAAAGATTGCCTAGTTATGGTAGATATGTACTCTTTTTTTCCTTTTGGTCTTTTTCCCATTGGTTTTTAGCTAAAAGGTTTTTAATGAAATATATTTGTAGTTGTCTTTCAAAGTGTGAGTACAGACTCTATCTTTTGGGAGCAATTTCCGGTTTAATGTATTGTTTTTTCTTCCTATTTATGGCTTCAGTTTCTTTTTTTGTTTGTTTCTTTCTTTTTCCTCTTAACATTAACTTTGTATGTTTCTTTAACTTTTTCAATAATACTCGAGTGGGAGGCTTAGTACGGGATAGGTTGCAGAGAGGGTGGGTGTCAACTTAATTGGGATGTTCTCTTGTGTCTTGATACTAATTGTCTTCTCTCGTCAGTTCAGTTAAAAAGAAAAAATTGTCAAATTCACCTACAAGAATTTATGCAGGCCAATATCATATTTTTGTTCACGTATATGTTAAAACGAATATATTAATTTAGACTGTATACTATTAAGGAAGGCAAGGTCTGAAACATTTGGAAGAATTCCAACATCTTCTTGCCCTCCAAAGAAGTACTGTTCATTTCGATTTGGATTTTTGTTCTTTAGGATAGTAACAGCTAATTGTGAAGAGACTAATGAAAAAAAAAAAATGAGAAATTAACATTTTGTCTAAGGCCCTCTTGGGTCTACAGTTTTGAATTTGGGCAATTTGAAAGATTTTGCATAAACATTTAAAATGTCATCCGAATTGATGTTTAGATATATACATCTGATTAAGGATTAAAATCTGAATATATATTTAGATAGTTGTTGAAGATAATGATTTGAACCGTCAATAGAGAGAAATAGAAAAAAAAGTACAGTCATTATTGAGAACTTGTACGGATATTTGGACAAATTTGATTGGGGAGGGGGGACTAAATCCAAATCAAAGCTAGTTTTCAGTCCAGATAAAAAAAATTATAATTTATTATCACGTGGAATTGTTGTCAAAATATTAAAAATTAAAGTTAGTGCCCTTATACTATTACTGTTATAATTTAGATTGTAAGATGAAAAAAAATCATCATGGTATTTCACAGTTTGAAGGTAAATAAGCATACGTTTGGACTAACAATCCAAACCATACAATTATAATCTAATTGTTGTCTCTCTTCCTCAGCTTCACTATTCATACAGTTTTGTAACTCAAACTTCAAAAGTTCATAACTTTGCATAGATAACTCCAAATGAGATATATATTTTTTAAAAATTACATAAAATTTCGAGATGAACAAAACAAGCTCCATACTTTTTTTTTTCTAAATACATTTCAAGTTTTTATACTTTTTAACTCAAACAATTCAAATACCTTGATAAACGTACAATCAATCAAAACTCAAATTTTATAATCAAAACCTTAGCACCAAGCGTATGCTAAATGTCTAAAATTGAACATACATGATGAGCCAAAAAAAAAAAAAAAATAACAATCATAGGGTGCCAATTCTGGTATTAATGATCTATAGTATTAGATGCATGCTTAGAAAAATTTCAAGAAAGAATAAGTAGATTAATTCTGATCCTTGTCTCTATTGCAAATTTCTCAGCTCTAACTTTATATGTTATGGTTTGTTATTTATTATTTAAAAGCACGTGCCATGCACGTATGTATTTAGATATTTAGATGTTGGGATATAGATATTTCTTTAAAATTTAGTTTCTTTTTTTTAATTAATTTTCTCTTAAAATTTTAGTTTACTACAAAAATTAATTAATTAAGTAGAGCACATTTAAAAGAAAGGATTTTTAACGTTAGAAACCTTTATTTTTCACTACTAGTATGAAGGAACTGCTATTCTAATAGTTGAAATAATTTCTTTTAATGGTTTGATATATGATGAAATGCAATTTTTTATCGCGTGTTATAAAGTTTTAATCAAAACATTTATAAATCATACCGTTGAAAAACTAATCCAATTATTAAGCGCAAAAATATAAAAATAATAATTAAAAAAAACTGGAAGGTGAAAGGTTGAAGCGCTTACATGGACCTAGGCAAAAGGAGGACGAAGTGGGTCGATTATCAGTGAGTCGAAATATTATTTCTTATAAAAGGATGCTAAGACTTATTCTTCACAACCTAGAAAAGATTGACTACTTAGACCTAGAGTTGTAACCTATCAAAATGGATGTTAATGTGATGCCCTAGAAATTCATGAGCTTGATTAATGAATTATTATTATGGATTTCCTTCATTAATATGCTTCTAATAAATTATTTTGATGAATATCAATTTCAAGATTATGAATGATAGTATATGTATCATCGGTGTGATGATGTCGATGATTTACCAATGTTGAGTTTCTCTATTTAAATGAGAAATTTTAAATTCATAAAAGATGAGTTGAACGACATATAAATTTATACGAAAAATTAATTATGTCGTATTAGAGGGATAATGCTGATTTTTTGGAAGAATCCAGATTTTTATTAGTTGGTCAATTTAATGATCTTAGAATTTATTTTGATCATACTAATAGCTAAGCTTTGGGGGTGTGATTGAGAATTAATGTGTCACATAGGTAGAAGATGAATTATTAGTATTTACCCTTAGGAAATCCAAAGGTGGAAGTTTGATCAAGAATTATGCTTGATTTGAAATCAATGGTGTAGATTTCATGTTAAAGAATCCTAGGCAAATCAATGGCCAAACTTTGGAAGATAATTGACCAATGAGAGCTAAAGGTAAGGATTGGTGTGATGGAAGATCTAATGGATGAGAACCTTGGATCAAGGGTGGAAATTGAAAGAAAGAAAAAAAAAACAAAATAAAAATGAGAAAGCCTTGGGTGAATCCAGATTTTTGGTTCAAGAAACAAGAAGAAAATTGAACAAATGAGAGAAAGGGAAAGTGGTGCATGCATGCAACCACATGTAAGAGATGGCATGGTTTATTTTGGAAAGTTGACCCAAGGAAGAGACAAGTGAAAGTGACCTCTTGTCTCCACCTTGTTGAACCAAATTTTCACCCCAAACCCCTCCCAAAAGTGGCGGCAATGCAAGGGCTGGTTCAGCCAAAATTTTCCAATTTTACTCCCCAAATGACAGCTCCCCTTAAGGTAAAAGTTAGCTGAAAATAAACCCCTAACACTTCATTTTGTTCTCACACAAATTTAACTCAAAAACCCTAGCTCTCTAGCCACCACCAAGCTCAAACCAAAAGAAGAATCACCAACACTATTCTCCACCTCCAACACATCTCTAGCACCCTCCTCCATCCATTTTCAAGCTCTAAGAAACCCCGTCCCCAAGATCGAAGAAGTATGAGATGGAGTTGGAGGACGTTTTACTAAAGGTAACCTAGTGGTATTCTTCGTGTTTTAGTTATTTTTGGAGAACTAAAGCATGATGTTTAGTTATGATCTTAATGTTAGACTTCTTCTTACCTAGGAAAAAGTTTTGAGAAGAACTTGGGAGGTTCGAGATCTTAAAGGATTCCTGGAGCATTTCGGTAAGATCTATGAACTTTGTTGAAGTTTCCAGTTGTTGTGGTGATATGTCATGCATTAGAAGCTTTGGTATGAAAAATAAATTATATGTTAATATTCTACAGAGGATAAGCTTCATTTTATGCTTTGGAATCACTTGATTTGCTTTTATATGTATAAAATTATGTGCATTTGAAGTTGTGACACAAAACTAGGGAGAAAATGGATCTCTGGGGTACAGACCAGCCACGGGTTTATTGTACTCCGAACCCTTTAGACTCAAAATTTTGGATTACACGCTCAAGAACTAAAAACTATATTCTTTGAGCTTTCCAACAAGGTATCATACGCCTTGAATGGATAAGTGTGCAATTTTTGGTGAATTTCACAAGTTTGGACCACGAACCGAAAATCCTGGCTGGAACCCTGTGCTAGCCACGGATTTTGTATTTTTTTAGTTAGTAAACCTTAATGTTTTATAAAACTGTTCTTATCATACAAAATAGACATTATAAGATTTCTAATGACATATCTTTTGTCTTATTTGGACTTGTAAGTAAATTATTATGATTTTTCTAAACTTACCCCATGAATCTGGACTTGTGGTTCAAATGTGGAACCAACAGTAACAAAAGCTAAGTTAATGGTATGAAATACTCAATCAACAAAAGAAATAACTTTACCGCTATAAAGTAGACATCTCAAGCTTCAAAATGAGATATCATGCGTTTAAAACGGGTATGTATATAAATTTTAATAAATCACATAGTAATATAAACTGGTAAACTGAGATTTTACCATAAGACACTTAAGAAAACGTCCACATTAATGTTTGAAATGCTTAAAATCTTAGAAAACAAATTATGAAGACAGAAACTAGATGTTTCAAGCTTTCCAACAAGTCATCAAGTGTTCAAAACGGAATTATACTCAAATCTAAATAAATCTTACAAGTTAAAATCTTACACCGATAAAACGATTAAACATTAAAATGTGACATAAAGGTAAGTCATGACATATGAACATATTTAGTTATGAAATGAGTTAATTTTAAGTGTATGATCAAATTATGTGAAAACCCTAACTTTATAAAATTAAATCACAAGTTTTAAATGGGCCAAGATAAAGTATACTAGATGGTTACTGAGCATATACCAAGAGATTACCTTAACCCAACTAAATGAACATAACTAAGGGGATTGGACTAGCCCAATAATAAAAGAGAGGTATACCCATAGGTGATTCCTTGTCACCTTGATTGATTTATTAATTAATTACTTAATTAATTAATTAATTAATAAATACATAACCAAATGTAATTAATAAAGTAATTAATTAATTAATTGATTAATAATTAATTAATTAATTATAAGAGTTAGTAGATGATAATCAAGATTATTATGTTGAATAACTACATAATTATAATATATGATTAATTAGAGATTAATTAATCATTGATATAATCATCAAAATAACTATGAATGATTAACTAGAGATTAATCAAACATTAATTATTAGATTAATCAAATTATTAATTATTAATATTAGAATTAATGATTAATAATTATTATATGAGAAAGAATATTTAAGTAACCTAATTAAATTATTAACAATATAATTATTAAGAAATCAATTAAAATTATATAATTTAATTACTCAATTAAATAAAGAAATAATTAACTTTTACCTAATTAATTAGTTAATTAATTAATTAATCAATTGATTAATTAACCATTTAAATTAAATTAATTAAATAATAATTAGTATAAATTTATTTTAACACTTAATAATTAATATGTATTAATTGTTAAGGTAAATTATGATATAAGTGAATTAAGTTCATTATAGTTTATAAAATAAATAAATGAATAAATAAATAATATGACTATGATCCCATCTAATAATGAGATATTGTTAAATCAGGACAAATTCTCAAATCTGCATAATAGAAAATACAACTCCGGAAGTTTAAGCACATAAGACAAGTAAGTAAGTACAAACCTCACCTACAGCATGGAACAAAATGTTTTTCTTTGTTGATGCTCTACGTTTGCTATGACTTGACTTGATGATGTGATGGGCATATGAATTATACGTATTGTTTTGATTAAGTATTTGATGTGCATAATTTCTCTTGCACTATCATGATCGGCATGCCTCACAATATTTATGCCATAATAATAGATGCGTAGTGACATGTAATTCTACACATTGTCACAATTAATAAGAATGAGACAAATAAAATATAGGATTAAGTGTCGTACAAACCTCCAATTAGTGAGAGGATATGATAAGAACGGAAGTTATAAGATATGACCTTGGTAGCTGTTGGAGGGTCGCTCCCCTAACTCCCCATTTGGTTGCGCGCATATGGGTACGATATAGGGACCCTTAAGTAGACAAGATATGTAAATAATAAAGCATAATTGAATGCACATAGTTCACATGCATTTTTGAACATTCATGATGTTACATGTGATGATATGATTTTATGAAAATGATTTGTGAAATATTGTTTGTACTTGCTGAGCGAAAGCTCATCATTATGTGTTCGTGTTGTAGGTAACGCGGGTAAGCAGTCTGCTACTTAGATATTTCATGGACTGGCGAAACTGTGCGGAAGCGATGAAGGAAGGGAGTGGGATAACACCACGAATTTAATTTCCGCATTTAGACTTCTTAGATTATTTTGTAACAACTATATTTATAATTATGTTCTAATATTTTTGTACTACTAAATTAGTATGAGTACTTTACGAGAAGAAGACTTTAGACTCTTCATTTTAATCAACATGAAGTTATAGCTTTTTAATATTATCTAAATACGAATTTGAATAGGATAATTATTTGCTAGAGCTTTTCAATTTCCTCAGTTACAAATTTTAGTAATTCTAACTTTTGTAGTACGAATATGATTTATAAAAAAAATTATGTATTTTTTTAGAACCGAAGATGAGTAAGTGTTAAGACTAAATGTACTTAAGAATAAGTAAGCTAGTTAACGGTCCGAAAAGTCGAGTCGTTACAGTTAACAACAAGGAAAACCAAAGAATATCAATGAATGGTCAAAGAACAACCAACAGAAAAATACCAATTTCGGAGCCATTTCATAAATAAAAGTATTAGGATTATTAACTCTAATTCTAACTTTTTAATACCAACCTATATGACACATATGTCGTTCTTTCTTGATAAGCATGGATTGCATCAACTAATAAAAATATAACACATGAGTTGGTACTCAAAAAGTTGAGATTTGAAATTGGTATCCTTAACACCACTCTTTTATAAATCAAGAAATCACCTTAGATTGAGCATATAATGATTTCAAATTACTAAATATATAATTTATGAGATAAATCAGGAGTTTATTTTCAAAAGTTACATCTGTTAGGTGGTATTGGGCCTTCTGAACCCAAAGACTCAGCAGAAGAGATAAAGGCTTTACCTCATTCGTATAAATTGACCACTAACCTCTTCCACAACTGATCTTGGATTTACCTCAACAGCATCACACCGACATTATCTTTTCAAGCAATAAAGAAAATAACTTTTTTATTATGGTAACATGGTGCTGGTAAACCTTCAAGTTTCTCCAAAACTCACTGTGGTACTCATGCCTCTCCATGCATGTCAATATGCTCCACGTTTCTTAGGATCAGTTTGAACTTGTTAAGCTTCTCTTGGTGCCTTTATGCATTGTATAAACCCAGAAAAATGAGTGCCAAGGAAAAAAAAAAAGTAAACAAGAGATGCCAAGAGATTTTCTTGTAAGTTTCTACCTTTACATGACTCTTAAACCACAAAGTATTCCAAGCTAACTTGCTAGCTTATAGAGTTCATTTGCAATAGATCTTAAGCAATGCATAAAATAAACAACAAGTAATGTTGATATTTAAATAAGTCCTATTAAACCTTTTTCTATGCATGTCATAATCCTTCGGTTTCCTCAGTCAATGGGAATTAGAATTTTACTAGAGGCAAGAAAATTATGAGAAAAAAGAGAGATTCAAAACCCCAAAGTTTTGCTACTTGGGGTCTTTTTAATTGAAATGTATCAAGCCTATATATTATTACCATCTCTTCAATCTCATTGATCAATAATACACGTAAGTGCGATGGTATTGGACGATACAGTTCTTTTATGCATATCATATTTATATATCATATAATTGTATTGAATTATAATCCGTTATCTAATTTGAACGTGAGATTTTGTCCGATTGAAAACTATTATACGTAATCATAAATTATAGTTTACCATTTTTGTTCCCTTTAAGGAAGATACTAATCTAATGGAAAATGCAAATTTTAAAATGACTGCAGATTATGAGAATGCATTTTCTTATTGTACCCGAAAAATTAGGTTTTGGTTCGAATCATTACTGGAAGATCAAAGAACTTGTATGCAGGCCTCTAGATCAAGGAGATACTCGGAATATGGCATGTCTGTGAACTCACAAATTACGTGAGTTACTTTTTTTATGTCTGTGAACATAATATCTAACTAAGCATTAAAGAACCTACTACCACTAATTAAAATAAAAAATAAAAAATCTACGACCACTAATACAACACTTTGGTTTAGCAAAAAGTTCAGCAGCTTTTTGTTTAGTTACTGTTTTTTAAACCGTCTAAGTGAATCATAATTTTTTGTGGTCCACTTTCAAATAAAAATTTTTGCTGCTTTGAGTATTAAACCCCATTTTGCTCTCTGTTCAACACTTTGTAGGCCCAAGACTAAGGTGCTAGAGGCCCACCTTACCACCCCCTTCAAAAATTTGCAAAACACAAGTCCTCGCAAGCTTGTATACACTCTTTTTTTTTTATTAGAGGTCCTACGAAACCAGTTTATTAATTTGAAAGAAAATTTGATTCTAAGGTGGTGTTTGATATTGTTCTATTTGTTTTGAAAATGATTTTGTATTTTGGTATGAAATTAGAAATGAGAATATCATGTGAATGATACTGAGATTTTTTTTTTAATTGTGTTTGATTATCTATTTACTTTTTTAGAGAGATTGATTCAGTTGTAAGAAAAAAGTGAAATGTATTTGGGTATGTTTTTAAAAAATATGTGTTTTGCTAGATAGCTTTAAAAATGAGAAAAGAACTTTTAATTGTTTTTCATTTCCTTCGAAAAAATCATTCTCACCCTTTTTTGTTTTTGTTTTTGTTTTCATTTTCATTTTCATTTTCGTTTTCGTTTTCGTTTTCAAAGCACTTGCTAAACAAACGTTATTTAGAAGATGTGTAGAAACATTTTCAAAAACACTTTGAAAATAAAACCAAACACCACCTAAATCTCCCCTTGTCACCCATTGAGATGGTTATAACCAAATCCTACTATTGTCATCTTTATAAATTAATGGGGATAAGATGGACCTCGTAATTAGAATCATGAATAAATTGTGGGAATAACCCTTTTAATGTATGTGTTTAGGATTTTTGTCTCATGATTAGGATTTTTATCCTGAAATCACTTTTTATTTGACATTATAGGAAGGCAAAAATCCGAATCATGAGATAATATTCCATAGATGTGTACTTTCTAGGGACATTTCCTCAAAAAACAAAAAAAACAAAAACAAACAACAAAAAACCTTAGAATCATAAGCTTATCTATTCCAATTTAATTAAAAGTTTAACAATGTTATTGGATACTATTTATAGTTTTTTTTTTTAATAGGATTGTTGATAGACAATTGAAAGGCTAGATACATAGAATTTTCTTCTGGGGAACTTAGCCTATGTACCTACGCTTAAATGAACCATGCTTGATGTCCAAGGAGCTATATTTCTTTTTATTATTATTATTATTATTTCTTCTTCTTCTTCTTCTTCTTTTCTTGCTTTTTTTTTTTTTTTAGTAAATTACTCGTTTGTTACTTAACCTTTTTATGAAATTCTGATTTGGTCTCCAACCTGTTTTCGTGGCCAAAAATTACCTAAACTCTTTAAAAGAGTGCAATTTAGTCATTTTTAGTAAGGAAAAGGTTAAAAATTTAACCAAAAAAAACCATGTTAATCACTCAAATTTACTAATTAAGGGTAATTAAAAAAGTTTTACATGATTCACATATGTGTCATACACGTGATCCATTATATTTACATTATTTTTAACATTTGTTAATAAAATGATCAATATTGCAACCTTTTAAAGAGTTTTGAGACCTTTTAATCACTCAAAAAATGTTGAGGATCAAATCACAACTTTGTAAAAAGATTAGAGACTAAATGAATAATTTATCCTTCTTTCACCCCCCACCAACCCCCCCCCCCCCCCCCAACTCTTTTGTGATGTAGAAGAAATTAGGAGGCAAAGGAGGGTGACTTGAGCTTTTAAGGTTACTGAATCAATTTTTATGTTTTCTTTTCACAAACTACTGAGGAAGGCCATCTTCTTTTCACTCCCCCTTTTTTTTTTCCCCAGTTGTGGGAAAGATTATTAAATTGTTATTTTATAAGTAAGCAAGTTTAGGGAGCGCCCCAAAAAATTAAGGAATAAATTTAAGTAAACCTACATAAATCAAGCCTAATTAAAGATTTAAAGGGTTGACTTATTTGCAATTCTTCTCTCTTCTCAATTAGTTATTCATCCTAATTTAAGTGTTCTATAATATATAAATCAATGAGATTATGCTATTATATATAATTAATGAGGTAGTACTATATATTAATTACCATCACTTGCCACAAACAAAAATAATCAATCTGATCAAGTCTTAGATTATTCTCTGTCTAGCATCAAAACCAAAAAGTCATTACTTCAGACACAACTTCAATTTTAATAAAATATTATATCACAATTAAAATTTTTTTAAAAAACAATACTAAAACAAAGGAAAAGAAACAACTAGGGGTGGCAATACGGGTCGCGACACGACGACACGACTCGAAAACGACACGAATTTCACGGGTTCGGGTTGGGAAAAATAGGGGGCAGGTCGTGTTCGGGTTGGGAAAAATAGACACGGCAAAAAAAAAAAAAAAAAAAAACGGGTCGTGTTCGGGTTGGACCCCTTTTTCGTGTCAATTTCGTGTCACTTTTCGTGTCAATTTCGGATCAAGTTCGGGTCAATTTCATGTCAATTTCGGGTTAAATTTCGTGTCAATTTCTTGTTGCGGGTCAAGTTTGGGTCAATTTCGTGTCGCATGTCAATTTCGTGTCAATTTCAGATCAAATTTCGTGTCAATTTCGTGTTGCGGGTCAATTTCGTGTCAATTTCATGTCGCAAGTCAATTTCATGTCGCGGGTCAGTTTCGGGTCGTGGGTCAATTTTGGTTTGTGTTGTGTTCGTGTCGCGGTTTCGTTTCGTGTTTGTGTTTGTGTCGCGGGTTGTGTTCGGGTCGGGGAAGAAAAAAATTGACACGGCTCTAACACGACACGAACCCGACACGTGACACGAATTGCCACCCCTAGGAACAGCTTTTCCTCCAATACATGTGAGACATTCAAGAGAGCAAAGAGCATGGCTGGCCACATGCTCTCACAACACCACCCCACTTTTTCCTGTTCTTTCTTTGGATTTTCTTTTCCAATATGCCAATTACATACCAAAAAAAAAGTATGATAGATTGGCGGGGGGATTTCATCATTCTTAATTGTTTTCTTTCTCTAACATGCACGATGAGTCTCTTATAATGCTTATATAAAGTACCTTTCTTTCATTATTATTAATTTAGATTTTAATGACAGAAACATCTTCATTAACAGTGCATATTTCAAAATGTTAAATTTAGATAAAATCATATCAAAATAATATATATGTATATAAAAATTGTATTTCCATCCAACAGTTAGACATATCTAATCATAATAACTTTCAAATAAACTACTTGTAAGAATTAATTGACTTATTTATAACATTATGTAATGACTGTTGGTGCAAAAGATTAGTATTTTTAAATATTGTTATAATAAAATCAACTAATTATTATAATAACATACCTAAAAGTTACAAATCTGACTGTCGGATAAAAATAATGATAACGAGTATTACTTAATGGATCTGATGGTTTACAATAGTGCCATTCCGAGGTGATTTTTTTTTTTTAATAATTTGTCAAGAATTCCCTTCCCCCCCCCCCCCCCCCCCCCCCCCCCCCCCATTTGATCTTGGACCTTTAGTTAGAACAAACACAGAACCCAAAATCACCGACTTTCTGTGTACTCTTCTAAGATATTGTTTACTACTTTTTCAACTTCATTTTCCCCACAGCAAGAAAATATAAAAAGATATGGAAATGGAATCAAAGAAAAGTTAGACAAAGAGAGAACATTTTCATATGTGCAGAGTACATTTAACTGGACCAGTCACTGTCATCAAGGTGATGTGCAAATATTGTTTTCTTCATATCAAATATTTTCGAATATAGTGCCGTAGAAGAATATTAATATATATATATATATATATATATTGGTGATTAGGTCCTAAAATGAGTATTTAATTAAGATAGGTCACAGAAACACTAACATTTCAGTGTCCAATTTCAACCGTTGATTACATTTTATCTTAATTTACATCATTTAACAAAAGAGCTCTAGTTGTATGTTATTATCACTGAATAACCGAAGTGGATAGTAAACTTTTTTTTTTTTTTTTAAGTCTTATGTTAAAATCAACTTGTTACGATAGTCGGGATAATATATAACAGTTTTTTTTTTTTTTTTTTTGGGTGTGTCATCTTCTGTACATATAACAGTTTTTTTTTTTTTTTTTTTTGAGGAAAAAAATTGGGAAAAAAAAATAGAATTCAAATGGAGACAAGCAAATTGATCAAAATGATATGGTTATTTCTGTTATGAATTTACCATGTTTATTCTCTACATGTTTCCTTTTAACTTCAAGATAGAATGCATGTGAACCTACCAATGATTTTCATGGGTCCTTTGGGACCTAATTTTGCAGGATATACTTTTCCTCTAGTTTCAACCTTATTACAATAATAAAGCATATTATGATTGCAATTGGTATCCATCAAAATCCTCACTTCCTGATTGAGACCTTAAATATATATATATATATATATATATATGGACTATGCAGCATCATTTTTTTGATATTTTTATTGTTCCATTCTTTTTTTTTTCTTTCTTTTTTCAGCTTCATATAAAAATATTTGAATTCCCCCAAGAACCAAGCGAAAGAGCATCAAACTCATAACTTTGTAAATGATCATGATATAGTCATTGTAATATTCTTGATCTCATAAATAAATATATTCTTTGATAAGGTGATTGCAGATTTAACCTAACCATAAATTCATACTAATACCTTTAATTTTGAGGGGATCTAAAGTTCGAAAGTCCACCAACCCAAATTAAAAAGAAAAATAGTACTTTTATAACATTATTCATAGTGATTTAATCCGCCTATAAATATGATATATTTTTCATTTTCAATTCAAAATGGATAATGAATATTGATGTAAGTGGTTTTCTTTTTTTCTTTTTCGAATCATTGTTTTCCCTGTAGATTCTCTTTATTTCTCTGTCTAGTGGTTCTTATTCTCTATTTATCTTGATTCCACCATCTCTTTTATTTTAATCCTACATCACGTAGTTATAAATTGGTGGAATTTTTTTATTGGTTTTGAAAAGTACTAAATTTCATGGTCATTTAATGATGCTTCGAATTCATATATTTTCGCTCTTGAAATTTAAACAAACAAAAAAAATCATAATTTTTAACTAAGTGAAAATCATTATGTAAAACTGCTTAGGATCATCTCTCAATATGAAGGTCTCACAATTAATATCAATTTTAATTGGTGTTGGGATGGTTTTCAGCGCCGGTCCAATCCACAAATACAAAATTGATTCTTGTTCTCTTGTGAAGGTCTGAAACTTCACCTCTAGAACATAATGAGGTTCTTGCACGGAAGACTCTCCGACACTCAAATCAGATTTGATCTAATTAGAAAGTTTCAAAAATAAAAATGACAGAGTTTATTAAAGAATCAATCAAAACATACCTTTCTCTCGCCCCTTGTCTCAATTTGTAGCCAAGCAACTGCGTAGGAGAGCCTTTATTGATTTAATCCCCACTATCTATTTTTAATTAATTCTAGGATCATTTACATATATGGTCAAATTAGAGCGATGGTTTTAAAAATAATGGGTCTATAGATACCCCTCATTTTACTTTTTCTACTAACTTTTTAAAACCACTTACCATATTAATTTTAGAATTAAATAAATACTTATTTCACCCCTTATAAATAAATTATTTACTTTTTTCTTTCTCCTCCCATTACCCTATACATTCTTTTCCTTACTTTAAAAAATATATATTATATTTTGTTGTTATTTTTTAATTTATTTCCACGAGAGATTTTTTTTAGAAAATATTCTTTTATTTTATTTGTTATTATTCATATTTTTCAATAGTTTTTGTAGTTCCATGTTTTAATTAGTTTTTTGTGTTCTAAAAAATAACAAGCAAATGGAAAACATGCATGCATGATGTGGATATATAATCAAATATGTGAATTTAATTGGTTATTCATTTTATAAATAACTGAGAGAAATGGTTAGAAAATCATGCAAACTCTAAATTGTGAGCTTTTTCTAATTATCTAATAAAAGTATTAACTAAATTCATAATATTTTCAACCATGTTTGTGTAATACTCGGCTTCGTCAATATATTATCCTCAAGGATTTATCGTCTCAAAAAAAAGTATACCAAAAAATAAGTTCATAGATTTTTATCATACCTTAAAATAAGTTCATAAATTTTTATCTTAATATATAAACTGATAAAGAATTTTTATTGAATATCTAAAAAAAAAAATAAGAAAAAAAGAAATCTCGTGAGAAATTTTATTTAAAAAAATAAAACAAAATATTAAAAAAAAATTTGTGCAGAGGTTTAAATTTAATACGTGAAGAAAGAAGAAAAACAAACATTTTGGTTATAAGGGTTTTTTGGGAAAACTAAGGGGTGGAACAATTAAGTTTTTAATTATAAAATTAATTTGTTGATGATATTGGAAAGTGGGTGGGAAAAGCAAAATGGGGGGTATCAATAGACCCACCTTTTTAAAAAATATCCAAAATAAACTTATTTACAAAATTGAACAAAAAAAAAAAAAGAAAATTGATCATGTTGTCTTAACAAAAACACCCTTAATTGTAATTTAAGAAACAAAAATAAATAAAAAGATTTAATCCAAAAAAAAAAGACCTCATTTATATCAATTACCCAAAAAGATTTTATTAAAAAAAAAAATCATTCACCCAAAAATTTCTTCCTAAAAAATTGATCATCTATGTTTAATTATCAGTTGTTGATTTTTTGTATCTGTTGTCAATATTGTGTTGATCAGGTCACCATGCTATGAAATTATATTTGGTGCGTACAATTTTTTTTCTTTTGTTCAATGACACAGTCAATATGATAGTAATCATAAAAAATCCTAGACAATACTAGGTAAAGATTTTTTATAAAATAATACTGTCATTATCATATAGATCATGACCATATTATTATTAATTAGGAATATGTTATATAATGATAAGATCCTCATAATATAAATATCGTATGATAAAATATATTTCTCGAAATAACAAAGTCATTATCGTAATGATCATAAATATCGTATGATAAAATATATTTCTCGAAATAACAAAGTCATTATCGTAATGATCATATGAATATTTCGAACATAACAAAAGACTACAAAATTCTGAATATATATATATATATATATAAATATAACGTTGAATCTTGAAATATAAAAAATATATATTAAATACTTCTTATTTCTATCCATGGGATCCAATTCTTTAAAATTGTCATTAGCATTAGGCATGTTCCCTTCTTTCGATTTGGCTTGCCTTTTGTCTTCAGGACGTCCTTTCCCTTAAAGGTCCTCGGATTATACTCTGTTAAGTTTAGATTCTTCCATAATTAGAGCATCGTCGTTTTCAACTGTTTTATATTCCCTTTAAAACTAACTTATGTAACTATATATAAGAAGTGTCAAAAAAAAAAAATAAAACTAAAACTAAAACTAAAAGTTACCGTGCATCATATTTTCAACTAAAATGTTTGTTTTGGTTTTTTTCTTTTTCTTTTTCTTTTTCTTTTTACCCATGTTTTTTTAAAAATCTTTTTGCACTTTTTCAAAATTCAATGTATATAGTCAAATATTTTTTTACTTCCATTTTTCTCCTAGTATGATTTTTTTTTTTTTTCAAATCTGTCCTTACTTTAAATTTTCCTAATTGTCCTAATATTTTTTTAAAATAAATGTGCCTATCAAAATAATTATTTTCTAGATATATCTTCACTTTTTTTTCTTTTAGTTTTTTTTTTTAATTATGGTCTCTTTATTTTCTTTAAATTTTATATTTTAACTGTGTCTTGTTGAAAAACAATTTATTTCTACTTGTTGATGTCGTGATCCACTTCGACCACAGAAATCCTTCCCCGATTGTAACCCGGCCGCACGGAGGTAGAATTATCCCTTTACCCGGATCGAACGCTAGTGACCTGACTTGACCCGACTAGTGGTCCTTTCTCGGAGAACTTGATTACCTGACCATGTTTTACTACCTCATGTGTCACGCACCCAGGCTACGTTGTCCTCGGAGAAGGCTCGAGTTCTCCGAATACCCGGCCTCGGATATTGATATCAGTGACCGGTATGAGCCCCGCTGGTGCTACACTCCACTTACTACCTAACATCTGACACAAGTCCTGTCAATGTGCCCGTCAGCTACAGACGTCGCCCACCTACCACTGCAACGTCACATCACCACCCGCCGCTGCCTACTCCGACAGGGACTGCTCGTGTAGGCCGGTGACAGCCACCATACTGTCCCTTGTGCCAGGTCAGAGACACGTGGCACCAGTCAATTGGGCCAGTAGCACCTGTAAGCCTAAGGTCTACTTACCCATCGGGTACCCTAGGTAGCCGACTCGGCTGGGTCGCCCCGAGCACCCGAACCCGCTAGAAGCACCTATAAATAGAGGATGAACCTACAAATTCAGGTATGGTCATTTTGCCTTGCCAAAGCTCTGCCTCTTCATTCGCTCATCAGTTCCCCGACTGACTTAAGCATCGGAGTGCCCGTGGAAGACACCACACCGGTGTCCCATTCATTCGAGGTGCTTCTCTTTTGCAGGTGATCGACGGCGGAGCGACTAACCAGTCCCGATCGGACTACCCGACCACATTGGGTGTTGCTGCCGGAGGTGTTCTCGGCATCAACACTACTAAAATAAAATTTTTTTTAACTCAAATGCATCCTTATTTAAAGATAATATTCCACTAGATCTAAAAAATTTAACAAACATAACACACACACGTACATACTTGTTGTAAATTAGAATTCTGTAAAGACATGTCGTTTCGTTTTCATTAAAATGTTGTCGTTTCCATATTGAAATATTTTATTCCGTAAATTGGTTAAAATCTATGGGTGATATCATTTAATTTTTTGTTCCCATAACTGACTTAATCTATAACTATCTTATAAAGTAAAGTTGCACTTTTTCAAAAACTTAGTCTATCTATTTTGTTATTTTCTTCTCTCTCTCTCTCTTTTCTTGCAATTGCCTTAACTTCTTCTTCTTCTTTTTTTTCCCTCTTACCTTCTCTTCCTCTTCTATCATTAATCATATACTCTTATATATCTATTACCTTCCTATCACATGGTAGGTCGTAATATCATTTTTAAATTTAAAATTAATTTTTTTTTTTTTTTTACTTTGTTTTGTTTGTCTATTTCACACTTGTCTTAAACCCGTCACGTGATAATTTTAAAATAATTAATTTTTTAAAATTAAAAAAAATTAAATCACCACATGACAATTTTAAAAAAAATATATTTTTTAAAATTAAAAAAATTTAAAAAAATAATTTTTTGTTTTGTTTTCCTTTATTTGTCTATTTGACACGCACAATCGCATTCATTTCAACTAGTATTATTACAAGATACAATTTTAAAAAATGCTAGATTGAGAATAAAAACATGACAGCTGTTGTCTCCTTGCAATGTTTTGTATTTTGTGGAGTAAAATGTGACGTTAAAGGACAAATAGCCAAGGTTGGTTGAACTTTAAACAAAAAAAATGAGAAAAAAATGAAATAATTTGATTTTTGTTTTCTTGTGTTGTTTTCTTTTATTTGAGATATTGGTCACTGAAAAAGTTGTTGGAATCTTAAAAAAACCACAGCCTCTGGTTTCTATACAAATAAAAATCAAGTTGGAGCCCCCTTTTTCCATATTCCTTTGCCTTTTTTGTTTTAATCTCCTTTTTTTTTTTGGCACCAAAATATTCTCTTTGGATTTTCCTTCATACCAAAAGGGCATATAGCTGTCTGTTTTTTTATCTATTTATAGATAAATGAGTTGAGTTTGAGTTGAGTTGATGAATTTAAGTTTGAATAGTAATTTTTGTTGACTTTTTTAGAAAAGACAAAAAAATTTTTCAGAAAAAGACAAAAAAACATAATGAAAAAGTACAGTTTAGTTGGAGCCCCCTTTTTCCATTTTCCTTTGCCTTTTTTGTTTTAATCTCCTTTTTTTTTTGGCACCAAAATATTCTCTTTGGATTTTCCTTCATACCAAAAGGGCATATAGCTGTCTGTTTTTTATCTATTTATAGATAAATGAGTTGAGTTTGAGTTGAGTTGATGAATTTAAGTTTGAATAGTAATTTTTGTTGACTTTTTCAGAAAAGACAAAAAAAATTTTCAGAAAAAGACAAAAAAACATGATGAAAAAGTACAGTTTAGTTTAAAATGAGATGTAATGCCAAACATTAGTTTTTTAGTTGTTGGTCCTTGATAAATTACAACCGTCCATCCTAGCTTTCCTCTCTCTCTATGTGGTTTTTTTTTTTTTTTTTTTTTTACTTTTTTTCTTTTTTTCAGTGTTGTAGTTGCGCTAAGTTTGGAATTACATTATCATCCTTACAATTGATAATGATAACATGATAAATTGAGAAGAACTTATTTAAAGTCTTCTTATTAATCGAATATCAAATTCGAAGAATATTGTAATTAATATGCTAAAAATCTATCATTGATATTAACTTTGTGTTCGTGGCCTCGGATTCGATGACTGATAACGGTATAAAATCAAGATCCTTGACTATCCTATCAATGACATCACAATCAATCAATATTATCATATTGGATCGTTTGAATTACTAAATAGAAAGTATAAAGACACACACTAATTCCCCTTTTTTTTGCATTGAAATAAAAAAACAATATAATCTTTAATAAACATTTTACACTTTTCAAGTTTTCCAAAACCTTACCTAGAAAGATACAATCTACAAAAGCAAGAAAGTTGATTAGATCAAAAGCTATTCTTGTATTCCGAGAACCACTACCACAGAAAATTAACATAAATACAATAAAGAGAATATATATAACAAATATATATATATATATATATAATTATCTTTTGCATTTCTGTCTTAAAACCCAATATTCTGTGCAAGGTTAATGTCTACATTTCTGAATTAGGATAATTTATAAGGTTGCCTTTTAAGAAGCACATTTCTAAGTTATTGTCTAATTATCATTTTTTTAATTTTTTAATCTCTACTTTTATAATATAGAGCATTAAGTAAGAGGGGAAAAAAAAAAACGCAAATGACTATTTGAATAGTTGCTTCCACAATTTTCTCTATGTAAAATGCATCAACACCCTCACAGATGGCCCGTTACACTAGGCGAGGTAAATTGACATTTGTATGATCTATTAGAAGCATTAATAAGATTGTGTTTTTTTTTTATTTATCAATATGTCAATTTGCATAGATATTATTATTTTGAAGTCATTTTAATTGAATTGAACATTTAAAAATATGTACTATCATAAGCTCCATCGTAAAAATTTAAAACTTTAACAGACAACGGAATAGAATAAAAATGGATCCTACATGCACACGGGCTTAGTCTTTAATTATAATTAGTTTTTTGGTAATTGTGCAGTAGATCTCGTGTAATTATATATAGGTCCTATATACCCCATTAACATTTGGCTAATTTCTAAGTTTTCATGTGTCTTTTAAGTAGTACCGGGACTGAAAACATTGTTCCCTACACATGGGGACTAGCTCCTCAAAAAACACCAGCACTCCAGCCCCATTACAACTCCTCAGAAATCATGTGGCCCTTTCTTTTCTTTCTTTTTTTTTTTTTTTCTTTTTGCTTTTTTCCCCTTTTTAAATTAGCTTTCGATCACTTACCTACTTTTCAAACTTTAACCATGTTTTAGTGCTTTATTTATGACTTCTACAGTAATTAGTCGTTGCCCTTTTATAGATGGGGAGGAAAAAAAAAAGTTTTTATGCACGTTTTCTCTTTAAACTATCACTGGTTTTGCAATTTGATGCTTCAATTAATTATTTTGGTAATTTCATCCCCAAATTTTTTAAATAATATGTTTAGTATCGTATAGTGTTTCTATTATTAGTATTACTAGTTGGACAGCACCCATTTTGTGCATCTAGGATGGACAAGCGAAGTAAAGTAAATGCACAAATATATATATTAAATTATAAAAAAATTTAAAAAATTAAACTTTTTTTTTAATACCACGTAACAAGTATTGGAGCTGCCACATAACGGTCATTGAGGGGAGGACGAATATGAGCATTTGCTCTTTTATATATTTTTAAGAGATTATTAGATCCTAATTCTCTCGTATTTTAATGGCGCAATTAACCCTTACTTTTCTTTAAATTGACATAAGTAGCACCTAAATTTTATTACATCGATATATATTTAGCGGCATCAGTCCTTCTTTTTTTTTTTTTTTTTTTTTTTTTTGTCCTTTTTATCTCGAAAGATAATGTAGCCATCTATTGGAGTACTACTAGGTACTGGTCATTCTTTTTAAATTAAGGACCCAAATGACACAATTTCTAAGCAAGGACAAAAATTGTCCACAGAGTAAGTTCTTGGGAATTTAGCATATACCCCTTTTTATTTTTATTTTTTAACCTTTTTTTCCTATACTCTTATATAGTAGGTCTGGTCTGATCAGGTTGTCTTCTTTTCAAAATAAGAGGGAATATTAAATACTGAAATTGAGGAAAAGAAAGTCTTATTAGGATCTTTGAGTTGTCAGATCATAAACTAACATGGTTTTGGACTAAAAAGTTTAGTTTTCAGAGGCATAAGATAGACAAGCACAGCCTGTACATGTTTTAAATGTCCCTAATGTTTTAAATGTCCCTAATTTGAGTGGGTGGTCATTACAGCGAAGACAATCTATTATTTTAATAGATGCGTATACTAAAAAAGATAAATTTTTTTAAGGAAGCTTATAATAGAGATAATCAATTTTTAATAACGCAAAATGAGAAAAATATAAATTAAAAAAAAAGTTCACTGATGCATAATCCCCTACTAAACCATGAATGACTCTGCTCCCCTAACTAGTCTTACTTACCTTTTCTATCATAAATTAATTGCAATTCAAATGAGAAGAAACTACCTTTGTTTGCAACTTGTTAGAATCTCATTTTTACTTCAGAAGTACTTTTACCTTTGGCATTTTGGAAAACAATTCTGATTGAAATAATGCTCAATTTGTGATTACATGCATAATTTAATGATAATATAATACTTAACTCCACAAAAAATTGTAGAGTTCGAACTCCCCGACTCTAGTTTTAATTAGTGATGATGATGATGATCAATTTGAACGGAAAAGAATTTGCTCTTCTCATTTAAATTTTTTTTAAAAAAAAAGTACTTACCTAATTAACCATATATCATATATGGGCAAGAATAAAATACTAGTTACATATTCATTTTTGGTTTTTGGTAATTAAACTAGTTTAATTGAACCGGCCTAGGATTAGAAAGTGCTTATCATATGGTTAAACAAGTTAAATTAGTAATTTTAGGACAAATTTGGAATTTGTGTAAAATTCACTTAAAGGGCTCAATAGATGAAGATCAATGACAACTCCAAGAATAAGTCTTTTGATATATACAAGTGCTTAAAAAGCCAATGAAACAAGATTATCAATCGCCATCTCATTCCAAAATTTGGAGAAAGTTTGCATCAAATTTGTTGACCTTGGTTAACATGTTGTGGGAATTTCAATGGAAGCCAATAAAGTTTCTATCTAGATTGGTATCAAAACCAAAGATTGTTTAAAACTCCTAACAAGACAAAAATGAGACATCTAAGACGCTTTGAGAGTCTCCTGTCCATTTTTTAATTTTTTTTTTCAAACCTTGTATGGATGATAGATTGGAAAATTATTCAATGCTATAACCGAACTTCATTCATTTATGGCCAGTTTGGAACACCAAGTTAGAATCTTAAAAATGTTTTGATTGGAAATGAGTTGCATTTTAAAAATGTATGTTTGGTTGAAAATGAACTGTTTTGAGTTAAAAAAAGTAAAAACTTCAAATTTGTTTGAAAAAAAAATGACAATATAAATATTGTTTTGTTACTCTTGTTATTTTATGCAATTTCTTAAAAAAAATAATTCATCTCATTTCAACTTGAAATAAGAAAGTTATGAACTTTTAGAATTTGTGTTTTTTGAAAATGAAATAGAGAGATTTAAAGAAGTGAATAGTCAAATTGATATACTTTTTGGAGACAAGGATAAAAATGGTTGAAAAATTCCGTCAAAAGTTAATGACCCAAATGGCCTTTAATTTCTTTGACATATGGTGATTTTTACAATAAGATTACCTTTTAGATGGTATATGTTTCTAACAATTAAATCTTATCTAAATAAATCTATCAAAATGAAAAAATAAATAAAATTAACAAAAATCTATTACTAATATAACTTCTAAATTCAAACTAAAAAAATAATTTGAATTAAACTCTTTTTAATATATTTTTTTTCAAACCTATATGTCAAATATACCCTAAATATAATTTCGTGTTAATATTTTTTCTTTAACATGAGTTTTCGTTTTCTGTGCCCGCTAGTAATAATAGATGAAATACCACACCCTGACTTCTCTTTAAAACAAGTACTTTCCTACTAGATTTGTGCACAAACTTAAGTCCTTTTGGGACATCTCTAAATGTTACTTTATCATTTGAATTTTAAATTCTTCACTTTACAACAAATTTTCTCTCTCTTTCATTAAAAAAAAAACTCAAATTTTAAAAGTTTATAACTTTCTCGTTTCAAATCGAATTGAGATTATATTTAGGTCAAAATGTTTATGTCGACGAAACGAACAAAATAAGATCCATTTTGTAATTTTTTTTTCAAACACATTTTAAATTTTTACAATATTTTTCATATCACTTAACTTTTTTAAAAGCTTCCACCTAAATATATATTTCCAACTCAACTTTTTAAATATCATCTGTAGATATCCCCAAGACCTTACTCAAAGTAAAGGACCTAGATGATAATATTAGAGGAGTACTATCACAAACAATATGTATTATATATGTCGGAATCAAGAAAATAAAAATAATTTGTTTAAGTGTATCTTTTTGATGAAAGTCTAATCATTTAGGTGAGATACATCTATTCTTTTTGTACAAGTTTAAAAAACAATACAATATCATGTTGAAGAAGGATTTTTATTTTTTATTTCTTTCAACATTATGCTATCACTACTTATATAAAACGTATTTATTGAACATGAAATTTAGTAAAAACCATATAAAACTAACAATTTCTGATACGAATCTTGACAGTAAAAATTACCGTCTTACCATTATATAATTTTTCTTCATACTCAATTAAATAATTCTCATTAAGAAAATACACAAGTTCACGTGCAAATAAGACTTTAAACAAACAAGTAATAGGGCATCATATCATTAAGAAAACCATAATTACTAAACATTATTACAAAGCTAAAGAAGGCCGGCTACAATAATTGCCGTTGGACCCCAATTTTCATACATATATATATATATATATGTATGTATATTAGATATTAGACCCAACTTTTTTTTTTTTTTTTTTTTGGAGCATGGGGACCCACTTTCACATAGCAGAAAAAACTCAACCAAACTAACCATAACTCACACAATTCTTATACTCTAATATCTTATTCCTTTTACACCCCCCAACCACACATAAAAGAAAAAAAAAAAAAAAAAAAAACCCCCCCTAAATCTCTCTGAATAGTATGCCTAGCATCAAAAAACCCCAAGAAAAAAAAAAACCCCCCTCGAGAAGGAGATTATTATTTTTATTATTAATATTAGTACTGAAAAACATCAGCAGAAGCCATAATGGGCTGGTTCAAGTTGGATAGGCTCAGAGGGTTCAAGAAGCTCTCAGTGGGCTCATAATCCCTTGCAGCTCCAAGAGTGGTCATACCGGTACAACCACCGTTGTTAGCGTTCAAGAAAGCGATGATCTCATCAAGGGACTGCAATCTGTGGCTGAGCTCACCCACCTGAGCCCTGAGAACAGAGTTCTCGGCCTCTAAGCTCATGTAGTGCTGGGTTGCGATGCTGACACGTGTCATGATCTGGTGATTCTCCTTCCTTAGCTGAGCGACCTGGGCCGTCAGATCGTCCAGGTGCTTCCGCTTCCTCATCCTGGATCTCCTGGCTGACTCTCTGTTTGATATCATCCTCTTCCTCTTCCTCTGATCCATTAGAGCCTGCAGGTCCTCCTGATCAGATCCGGAGGTCTGTTGCACCATAGTATATGACCCTGATGATGTTGATGAAGCCATACACCCAAAAAGGGGGAAATTAACATTTTGTTCTTTGAGATGGTAGCAGCTAATTATGGATCAGAGGCTAATGAAAAAGGGAGAAATTAACTTTTTGTCTTAATTCTCTAATTAGGCCCCCTTTGATTTGGGCAATTTGAAAGATTTTTCATATACATTTAAAATGTGATATGAACTGAGGTTTAGAGATATAAATTTGAATAAGGATTAAAATCTAAATATATTTTTAGATAGTTGTTGACAATAATGATTTGAACTGTGAATAGAGAGAAGTTATCAAGTAGAGTTATTATTGAGAACTGATTCCGATTGAACAAATTTCATTGGGGAGGGCAGTGGCGAAGTTACATTGGGCTCAGGGGAGGGGGGATATTAAATCCAAATTAATGACGGTTTTCGGATCCAGATAAAAAAATTATAATTTATAATCATGTGATAGTAAGATTAAAAAGTCCTCATTATATTTCACAGTTTGAAGGTAATTACATGTCTAAAATTGAACATACTTGATTAGCCCAAAAAAAAAAAAATCGTAGACGGTCAATTCTAATAGTAATTTATAGCATTAGGTGCATGCTTAGACAAATTCAAGAAGAATAAGTTGATTAATTCTGATACTTATATCTATTGTAAATTGTTCAGCTCTAACTTTATCGGTTGTGGTTTTCTTATTTATTATTTAGAAGCACGTGTCATGTACATACATATTTAGATACGGGGATTTGGATTCTTCTTAGAATTTAGTTTCTTTTTTTTAATTAATTATTGATCTCTTAAAAGTTCAGTTTAATAAAAATAATAATAATTAATTAAGTAGAGCACATTTTAAAGAAAGGATTTTTTACTGTAGAAGTTAATATTTTTCACTACTGATACCTTAGAACTGATATTTTAATCGTTAAAATAATTTTTTTAATGAACTGATACTAAAATCAAGTGAGACAAAACAAAATTGTACTTATTCGTTTTATAAGTATGACATAACAATTTCACCACATTTCCTCACCCTTCATTTACATGTCCAGCGGTCAACCTGACTGCATGCTGTGTCGATGGACAACAAAAAGTGATATTACAAACATGCCCCCTTCATTTATCCATTTTCCTTTCTCAATCCTCTGCCATCTACTTCTGTCTTCAAATTGCTGCCGCATACAACGCTAAGTCCCTCAAGTGCCACATGTAACACGTGTCCAAGATCCAGCCCACGTTGGGCCGATTATTTCAAACCAGTTTGACATGTCTACAAGCCATGTCATCAACGCGTTGCATCCGTTGGCGTTTTGGAGACTACGCATATATATATATATATATATATATATATAAAATATGTATTTCTAAACCTACAGTGAAGAACGTTATGTTCGGAATCCGAGAACGCTATCCCGCAATAATCATGAAGCATTAACCTCATAAGCATGCACTATCTCAATCAAAATAGAGAAATATTTTTCCAATAATATTCGAATTAACTGATAACGTGATTTAAAAATCCTTCAAATTAATAAGCTAAATATTCAATCCAGAGTTTTAGTCATACGTAACAAGACTCTATGCATAACTAGATAACTTTCCTATTCACCAAAAAAAAAAATATATATATATATATATATAACTTTTCTATATCAAGTGATATAATTATTGTAGTTGACTGGAGAAATGACTCTAGCATAACACGTTATAAGATTTCAAAAGAGTACTCAGAAGTAGAATAGGATAATCTCAAAAAAAAAAAAAAAAAAAAAAAAAAGTAGAATAGGATACGGAGACTTGAAAGCTTGGAGAAAAAGTAATTAATTCTTGACTTTATTTCAAACTCATTATTTAGAATTCAAGGCTAATTATGATTTAGAAAGGGCCTAAGATATGCCCCCCTACAAAATACGCCATTATGGTGCGATAATTAGGCTTGAAGAGGAAAAAAAATAAAAAGTCCCTAAGTTTTGAGTGTTTAAATCTAGCTTTTGAGCCTTCTGTGGTTTTCAAAGGAAAAAAAAAAAAAAAAAAAATCTAATTTTTGAACTTTATGTGCTTTTCCTAAAGAAAAATCTATCTTTTGAGCTTTGTGAGTATAACTTTGTAGCTTTATTTTGAGTAAAATTTGGTGAGTTCTTAGGGAGAAGACTCTTTGCAGCTTTAAAAGGATTTCAATATAGCAGCAAAACTTGTGGTGCTCACTGAGCAAGTATATCAAGTTGATTCCACATGACAGAGACAAAATTAAAAAAATGAATCTTTATTTGTATAAGTCCAATTGGTGTCTGTAACTATTATTCCTTGGTGGATTATTCAATAGCTAAACGTAATCTTGTGATATAAGTTTTATCAAAAACCACATTATAATTGCATGTGTTCCTTTTTGCTTTTATCTTTAATTAACTAGGCTATAGTTAAAAGGGTTAATTTTATTTTTAGCACTTGTGGGATAAATTATATTAAAAACAGCATCACTTTTTTTTTCCTTCATTTATAACACCGTCACGTCAGCACCCACTTTTTAGGTTGATGTATAAAGACGTATATGCCCTCAGTCAACCCTAATCTGATGTTTGTCCCACTTTCCCGTCCCCCTCAGCCCCCTCCCTTTCGTCCACCTCCATCCCGACAATATATAACTCACAGTACCCAAAAATTAGAACTTTTTCTTTCCTCGTTTCCTCAATTTTCTCTCTGTGAAGACTCACGAATCCTCCCTACACCATTACCCACTGATCGAAACTCACTCTAAGTCCAACAAATCTCACCACATCGTCGTTCACTCTGTTAAAACTGACCCTCTCTATCCTCGTCACAGTTGAGCCGAATTTGTCAGATCTGCTTCAACTCCATTTGAGTAGAGATCTTCCCACTTTCAATCAACCAATATGAGGTAATGGTGGTTGTTATTTGGTTTTATTTGTTAATATATGCTTTAAATGGGGGTGTGTTAAACTTTTGAGAGTAAGTTATCGGTCTCCTCTAGAATAAACCATCCGGTCATTCTCATTGTGACCAGATTTGAGATTTGAACCAAAAAGATCATTTTCATAATAACCATCCGATCATTATCATTGTGACCAGTATTAAAAAAAGTGATCATTTTCATATTGACCATCTGGTCATTATCATTGTGACTAGTATATATAAAGTCAACTATATATATATATATATATATAACAGGTCATTTTTATATTGACCATCCGGTCATTATCATTGTGACCAGTTTTGAGATTAAGCGAGGGATTATGTGGAGAAGCCTAATTACTTATAAACATACAAATTTCACAAGCAAAAATATGATTATCTCACAATTGTTTTGAATGATTGAAAACTGAACAACATACAACCACACTTATAAGTGTTATTTAATATAAATATTAAAGAGTTACCTTAAATAATTGCAATCGAAAGATATATAGATTGTGAATGATTAAAACGTTTGGTAAATTAGAGTTGCCTTGAACAGTTGTAACTGAAAGATGAATAGATTTTCAATGATTAAAACCTTTCATAAAATAGAGTTGTTTTAAATAGTTACAACCGAAAGATAAATATATTGTAAATGATTTAGTGACAAGTTGCAATAATAATACATGATACGATACATATATCAGATCATTTAATTTGCCTTCAACAGTTACAACCGAAAGATAAAGAAATTGTAAGTGATTAAAACCTTTCATTAAAATAGAGTTGCATTGAACAGTTGCAACCAAAAGATGAATAGATCGTGAATGATTAATCCATTCATACTCCTTTTAGTGAGAAGTTACAATAATTAAACATGATACATACATATAATCGAATATTTAATTAAACTTATGAGTACTGTTTTGAACGACCTAGAAACAACCCGCTCTTTTAGTATTGTTAAGATTATCAAGCACCAAAAAGATTAGGGAAACTAGTTTCTTTAAAACATATAAATTTAAAACAGTACGTAGTTTACAGATAAATTTCTTTAAAACAGGTAGGTAGTTTATTTAAAACTGATAAATAAATAATGACATTGAAAGAGAACGCATTTGCCATAACTCTCTTTGATTGCTTATTGCTAATTTCTGTTTATGTTCTTGAGGGCAGGTCTGATTCTACATTAGTCGAGGCAGTTGTGCAAGATGTTGTTGGGAAGTTAAATTGCTTATCATCATTCTATGATTTCAAGGGCTTGGTTGGAATTGGCAGACAACTTGGGAAAGTTGAATCATTGTTGAACATTAGCTCACTAGAAGTTCGTATTGTAGGCATTAATTAGGGCATTGTTGGTATAGACGGTAAGATAATCCTGGATCGTGACTTATTCCACCGATTCGCGTCTCAATTCGAAGCTGGTTGCTTCTTTCTTGAAAACACCAAGGAAGAAATAAAAAGAAGCGGACTGAGGTATCTACAGAAAGCACCTTTTTTTCTGGAATATTGGGGAAAGAAAGTTCGACCCTAGAATTTGCGAAGAATAGGCTTCTACGTACAAAGACTCATGTTGTTATTAACGATGTAGATGAAGGCAGTGAAAACATTATAACAACCAGATCAGATGCTCAAGTGCTCAATAGTATTGCTGCTCATGGTGTTGATAGCTCAAATTTTCAAGAAGTGCATAAAATTGTTTGCTCAAAAGATTCTCAAGGAAGCGCTTCTTTGGACGATTATGCATTGTTGCCACAAAAGGCGGTCGAATGTAGTCGAGTTCTTCCATCGGCTGTTAAAGATTTGGGTACTCAACTTGGTTCTAAGACCAGAAAAGCATGTGCAAGTGTTGGAAGCCGAGTCTGGTGCCCATTCAGGAAGGGAAAAAAGGGTAGGCAGCAACTGGAAGCAGCAGCAGAGGGTGTTGGATTTGATGACTCCAACAATGCCAAGTTGGATGATGAGCTCGCGGAATCAAGTGAGATGGCTGGATCAGGTGAAAAGGGTGTCAGTGGGGGCGGTATTAATTTAAAAACGCTTTCGAACATCAGTAACGTTGAACATCATACTAATAGAGAGGTGAGTCCATCTGATCGGTCCCATGTTGTGGGACCCATCTCTCTTAGTGAGTGATGTTTAATATCACTCATATTTCATAACATTGTTAGTATAAATTTAATTAGGCGGGGGAAAATGACGTATGTCTTTTGGTGTGTAGAAGATTCTGGTGGTTGTGTGGAGGCCAAGAGAACCTTGAATTCTCTCCTTATCCTTTTCGTTCCTTTTTTCCTTTTTCGATCTTGTATTTCTCTTTCTGATAATTGCTTCGTAACTGGTTGAGAGCTTGTTGATAAATAAAAGGAGGATTATTCACATTTTTGTACCTTGTATTTTATTTTTATTAGAAAGTACACAATGCATTTTGGGCTTTCACATTTTCATACCATAGGATTACGTTTAATATACTAATTTATACACTATCCCGGTCAACACTTAATTTTGACATTAAAATACCCAAACTACCCTTAAAAAGAAAAACTAAAACTTTATTTATATTTTTATATCCTACATTTTGTTTTTTAGTCAAAAAGTATACCTTGTCTTTTAAACTTTTATATTTTTATATTATTAGATTATATATGGCACAAAAATCTATACATTTTCTCAATAAACACTTAATTATAATAGTTAAATACCCACGAAATAATAAAAAAATATATCTAAAAAAATTCTAGTTAAATTAAAAGTAAATCAAGGGGCTGAGGCGGGGGTTGAAAAGGGGTGCGTGGTGGAGGGGTGGGAAAGGCCTTGGTGATTATGAGAGTGGAGTTGAGAAGTCTGAATTCTTTGTTGAGAAAATTAAAGGTTTTGCATTTTTATAATTTTTCTTTTAAGGTTAATTAGGTATTTTTAGGTCAAAATAAAGTGTTGATCGATAAATGAATTGCTTTATATATTAATTGTAGTATAAAGAAATAAAATACATGACTTTGAATGCAGGGTATACCTTTTGAATAAAAACAAATTACATAGTATAAATTAAAAAGATAAAATAGTCCAAATTACAATTTTCTTTTTAAGAGTATTTTGGGCATTTTTAGGTCAAAGTTATGTGTTGACCAAGAAGGTATAGATTTGTATATTAAGTGTAATATGATGGTACAAAAATATTAAAATTCAAAATTAATGCAAGGTATACTTTCTAAATAAAAGCAAATTTTAGGGTATAAAAATGTAAAATAATCCATTAAAGGAGCTAGAACCCATTTTTCTGGCCTAAATCTCTTTTCTCTATTAGGTGTATGCTTGAATTTCTGTTTGCTTAGGCAGTTACCTAAAAGAAAAGTGCAATGGCACAAATCCATGATGTTATGATGGACTAGAACCTAATGAGGAGGAGATTTTTCTTGATGTTGCCTGCTTCTTCAAATGTGGGGATAGAAAATTTGTAGAAAGAAGATTACATGCTTGTGATCTTCATGTAGAAATAGGAACTCAAATTCTCGTTGATAAGGCTCTCATATCTCTCAAAGAAAACAGGTTTTTTATGCAGTATTTGCTACAAGAAATGGGCCGCCAAATCATTCGCGAAGAAGCCAAAGAGCCTGGAAATCGCAACAGATTGTGGTTGGTCAAAGATATGTCATGTATTGAAATATAATACTCGTTAAGAAGAATTCAATAACCATGTGGAAAAATATATATATATATAGAAAGCACAAAACCATTTCAAATAATTCGTCCATTATAAGGGCGGCACACACATGTTTTGTTAGCGTTTTCAAGGTCTTGTATGTTTGAACTTAGAAAATCAGAATCCAAATATTAGAACTAAAAAAGGACCAAATACTAATACATAACATATATGCGAGTGTTTCCTGCTATTACGAGCTCATCTCCATACCTTATGTAAGGTTTACCAATAACAAGTTTTTGTACGTCATATATATAAATAAATGTGTGTATATATGTACGTATATGGGCTCATGATCTACGTTTTCTATTGATTGTCAAGGGACAGGAGTTGTCCAAGCGTGTGTTTGAAAATAATATAGACTTGGATCCTCCAGTCTTCAATGACATGTTCAATTTAAAATTTCTGTCATTTCGTTATCAATATTATTGTGATCGCCCCACAAAATTAAACCTTCCTCAAGGTCTTCAGTCTCTCCCTGATGAGCTCAGATGTTTTTGTTGGGATAATTACCCTTTGAGAACTTTGACTCAAAAACTTTACACCACAAAATTTTGTCGAGCTGCACTTGGAAGGCAGTAAGCTAGAGAAACTCTGGGATTAAATTCAGGTTAGATTTAGCATGCATTTAGTGTACAGGTTTGAAGTGAGTTTTTTGGGTTGGATTTGAGCTTAATTGTTATGCGTTTGGTGCACAAATTTATGTGGTTGGTGCACAAATTTGAATGACTGGAGCTAAAAATTGTAAAAATTTTGAAGTGTGTACGGAAAACAAAAATATTAATGTAGAGCTTGTTTTATTCGTTTGAAAATTCTATGTACTTTATATATATATATATATATATCTTGTTTGGACTTGTATATACAAAGTTTTGGACTTTTAATGTTTGAGTTGTAAAATTATAATAGTAAACTGTGAATAATTGAAACTGAAAAAAGAATATGGTGCACCAGATGATTACTTAGTTCCAATAATTTTTAATTCTCTTGTGTAAACAATGTAATAAAAGTTACTCTTTTCCATTTCTCTTTGGTGACAAAATTTTGGAAGCTTAAAAATTTTAAATCTTGGAAGATCGAAGAACTTGGTTGAAATTCCAGACCTCTCTTTGGTACTAAGTTTGGAGGCGATAAATCTCAAGCGCTGTAGAAGTCTTGATCTTCTTTCGAACAACATTGGCAAGCTGTAGTTGCTGCAATATCTTTCTTTATCTTTATGCTCAAAGCTTCACAAGTTTCCAGAACTTCCAAGCAATATAAGATATCTGAATATGGTAAGGACAGCAATAGAACAAGTACCCCCATAATTGAGTGTCTCTATCAAGTTGTCAATCTTAATTTAAGTTCTTACGAAAACCTCAAGAGTCTTCCAACTACCATATTTAAGTTAAGATCTCTCCAAAAACTTCAACTCCAAGATTGCTCAAAATTAGAGTACTTTCCAGATATTTTGGAGCCAATGCCAAATCTGATTCTTCTTAGTTTAGATTATTCAGGGATTACAAAGTTACCAGCATCAATTGTAAATCTAGTTGGGATTAAAAGTTTAGACCTTAGTTTTTGCGAAAATCTCCAGTTTATCCCACAAACTATCTGCAATATGGAACTTTCAGCCTTGGCAGGGAGCCAGGAACAGACTGAACGTGTGACCAGGGTGGCTTAAGCCCCCACTCACTTTTTTTTGTTTTATTTTGAAAACCATATATCAATAGGTAAGATTGTATACTCATATATAAAAAAGCCCCCCCAGCCTACATATCATCAAAATAGAAGTTATAAAACCCATTTTATTCTGGCCCCAGTGACATATTAGCCCAATAGAAGTTATAAACCCGTTATGTTTAAGTAGTCCAAGACCTCATTAATTTATAAATAAATAAAGAGAAAAAGAAAGAATATATATCCTAATTTAGCCAGCCCCCTTCCTACGGCAACCCCTCACTTTCTCTGTAATTTCTCTTTACTTACACTACCCACCATCATGATCATACAATCTAAAAGGAAAAAAATTATAAATTATAAATAATAATAATAATAATAATAATAATAATAATATTATTATTATTATTATTATTATTATTATTATTATTAGTATAATAAATTGTCAACGGCAACAACTCTCCTTTTAGAAGCTAAGGGAAGACTTCAACAATATCCACATTACAAGCAACAAGTACAACAAAATCAAGCCATTGGGGTTAGCCTAATTGGTGAGGGAAAGGGGACTTTGGGGCTTTGGGAGCCATAAATTCAAGGTTCAATCCTTGACTGGTATAAAAAATTAATAGTAGATTAGTTAATTAATATAGAATGGGCGCAGGTGGTCACATACAAAAAACACAAAAAAAAAAAAAAAAAAACCCAAATCAAAAACAAAATATTTGAGGGTGAATTTCTTTAAACTTGTATTTTTTTAACTCTTTTTTTTTTTAATTATTTCATTTGATTAAAATATAGTTATACATAATTAAATTTTTAAATGGTTGAAATTGAATTGTTTAATTGTTATTTCGATTATATTTTAGAGAATACAGTTTGATTTATCTGAGGAGAAAAAGGTTTTAATTAATTTAATACATTACACTCACTAAAAGTAAATATTCATTCATTATAATAAAATTAGTCCATTTTAATATTTTGGCGACAATTTATTGAACATCTATGGTCATGGAAAGGTATCTTAAAAGAAAGTCTGAAAACTGTCAGATTTCTATGGGAAAAATGGTCAAATAACTAGATCAAGTAAGATGGACTTCAATATTCCTACAGAATTACCAACTGATCCTGGGTTGCGAATTCCAATTTTAGAGTATAATCCCAATATCAGTGATGAGGTTCGTCAATACTAATATGCGCAAAAGGGTCCTTGTCAACCTCGATACCATAAATTTCAATTGACTCGATCGATTTGGGAAACAATCAAGAAGATTCAACAAAGCTTGGTTTGATGAATATGTTAATAGGTTCGAATACAGGGTGACAAAAGATGTCGTATTTTGTCTATGATCTTATCTTTTCAAACCAAATAGTGGAGAACAAGCAGGTGGTGACTCTTTTGTCCGTAAAGAATTTACAAATTTTAAAAGGAAAGAAAGAATTCAGATGCATGTTGAAGGCCCTTATAGTTCTCACAACCAAGCTTGGAAGAAGCATATTTCATCCATTTAAGTAACGAAAATGAGCAAACGTGATAATATTTAATAGTTCAAGGAATATTTTTACCAGTTTTCAAAGTTCAAAAAGCAAAGTTACAAGAGCACTAAAGTTTAGGGGAGGAAAAAAAAATGAAATTTTTCCAAAAATAAATTTTAATTTTGATGAAACTCTCCCTCCCTCCCTGCCTCCCTCCCTCTCACCTATCAAGGCTTCATCTTCTGAGCCGTCCACACACAAGACTAATTTGTCATTTCATTTTTTGGTGACATAGGGTATAACAAAGATAGAAGCGCTTTAATATAAAATGAACTATCTTAAAACTATAGTTTTTGTACAGTTCCTATACTGTAATTAAAAAAGTAATTAGTCGTTTTTAAAAACAGATCAATGACAGAATTAGCCTTAGTCAGCTCTCTCTTGAAAAAAAAAGAAAAAAAAGAGAAAGAAAAAAAAGTTGATAGCGGTTGAATGTCAGGAAGGTATTTTTTTTCAAGTGCCGTACGTGTATTGCGGTTTGTATCATTTGTTTTGTCTCCTTTTCTTATTCATTGATGTTCTTTCCACTTTTGTTGTTTTCCTCTCACTTCTACAAGGGGATGCTCTTGAGATTCGAAGAAGGTGCGCCTGAACTTTCCTTTTCTTCAATTTCTTAATAAACTTTGTCTGATAACTTTCCTTTATCTGGTGATTAAATAATTGTTGTTGACTGACTCTAGCATAACACGATAAGATTTTTTTAGTCTTTGTTTTCTTGCTCATCTTTTTCTTGTCTTTTCTCCTTCTTTCTCCCATTTCCTTTGCTTTTCTTTTCTTAAATCTGATTTTAACATACAAAAAAAAAAAAAAAAAAAAAGTCTAGGAACTATTAGTATTAACATAACTCACGGAACATTATCAAAATGACTTTCTAGATACTGATAGGAATATTTTTTAAAGACTCCATAGACAAGCCATACCTCTCAAGAACAGAGTTATCTTAGCCTCACCGAATATTATATTAACGATAAACACGATAGACTTTTTAAGTCTTTGTTTTTATTGCTTTATCTTTTGCTTTGCTTTTCGTTTCTTCGTGGAAACAATGCAAGCTTGTGGGTCACCTGGTCGCTTCAAAAAATTCCAACCAATTTTCCTTTCCTTTCCTTTCCTTTCCTATCTAAATGCTTTCATCTTTCTTGTATTAAATTTCTCCTTCTATTTCCTATCCTATTTCCTCTTTTTTTCCAGGAGGCAAGTTTCACAGAACAAACTGGGCAACAAGGTTTACAGGACAAGTGATGCTTTCCTTTCCTTGTAATACCTAGATTTTTCATGTCACTGATTTCTTCTTAAGAAATTAGATTCTATGCCATGAAGGTATTTATGAAAAAGTTCAAGTAAGAGCTTTTGTTTGATTATGTGAATTCTTTTGGGTCAGTAAGACTCAAAATAGGTTTTTAAGGTTAGAAAACGCTCTTTCAAGTCGAAAAGGACGAAAAAGGACGTAATTTCAGAAAAGTCAAAGTTTGACCAAGAGTGGTCAACGGGTTGACTTGGCAGTATAGTATGATGCAGTATGAGAAAATACTGTAAAATATGTCAGTATGGGCGAGATAGCTCAAATAGGCTTTAAAACCACCCTAGAAAATCAAGCACACCTAGTTAAGATCAAGGGCAAAAGGACGTGAAAATATGGAAAACTTGGTCACCAAGTAACCATTGGGGCCGGACACATGCAGGGGCAAAAATGTCAAAATTTTCACTTTTGGGGTAAAAGTGTAAATTTTGGAAAATTGATGATGTAAGCACATGATGTCATCAAGATGATGTCATCATGATGAGATAAGCTTGGCTTGTTCACCAAGAAAGCAACCGGCCACCTAGGGGGTATTTTTGTAAGAATTTTCATTTTTGGGGCAAAAGTGCAAATTTTGGAAATTTGGTGATGTAAGCGATGAGGTAAGCGATGATGTAAGCCATGATGTCATCCCTTGCTTGCTCTCCAAGTCTTGGCCGGCCACCTTGACACCTAGCATGCCAATTGCATGATCTTCTCAAAGTTTAGGGGCTAAAATGTAATTTTTGGAAAGTTTGCATTTGCCTATAAATAGGGGTGGCATTTAATCATTTAAATCAGAAAATTTGGCCAAACTCTTGCCATTTTTCTGCAGAAAAATCCGAGAGAGAGAGGAGGAGAGAAACCAAGAGAGAACCAAGAGAAAAAGTTGGAAAAAGCAAAGGGAGGCTAGTTAGTGTGCATGTTCGGTTTCAAGCTAGAAACCAAGGGCAAATCTGGAAATTTTGGACCCAATTTCTGGGCAGTGGCCGTGCATGGGAGAGGAAAAAGGGAGGGAGATTTCGGTTTGCATACCCTAACCCATCCCTAGGGTTAGCTAAGGTAAAACTCCCTCAAACCCTAACATTTTTCCATGCAAGTTAGAGGGGATATTTATGTGTATGTTTGTATGTGCATGGCTGAAAATTGGAACCCCATTTGGAGGGGAAATCCGGACTTGTTGGCAGCCAAAAGGGAGGAGTAAGGAAGTTGGAATCCAAGCTAGTAAACCAACTTCCAAACCCTAGAGGTAAACCCTAAAACCATAAGCTTTTGGTTTGAGATTTAATGTGGAAATTTAAGTGTATTTCCAAGTCCAATATGTAAGAGCATAAGCTCAAAGTTTTATGGTTAATGCCCTAGACTAGGTGTGGTGCTTGATTGTGATTAGGGTGTTGCTTAAGGGTGGTTGCTTATGGTTTTGTTTATGCTTGTGTGCATTATATTTGTGCTTGTTTGCATGCTAGGATTGCATGGCTTTATGGTTGGTATGTTCCCTATTAGTGTGCAGCCGGTTGTGGCTTGTGTGCATGGTTATTAGAGCTAGCCATGGTTTGGCTTGAATGCATGTATGAGATGTGATGCAACTCTAGTTCATGCAACCCTAGGTTTGTGTAGATTTGGTTTGGGTTGCATGGCTGCGTTAGAATCACTTGTTGATTCATGTGGGACGTTAGTTAACGCTACATGTTGGTTACTTAGGCTCCCGTGTGATCGGTTGAGTTAGTTCCGCGAAGTAGGACGCGTAAAACCGAGTAAGCACAAAAACTGGCAGATTCGGATCAAATCTGCCCAGTTTTTGGAAAAGTGAAATATAAGGCCTTTAGAGGCCGAAATGGGGAAAAACGTAAAACATGAAAGTTGTTCGGAAGAGGAACGTGAATCGTTTCCCAAAATGAGACCCCAATGGCCTCCGTTTACCCCAAAACCCGTGGCCGATCCCCAGACCCAGTTTTCACTCAGTTTTTCGGGGTCAGCCAGTTTCAAACAAAAACTGGGACGAATCTAGGCCGAATTGGAATTGTTTCAAAACACAAAAGTTTTAGCATTTATCGAGAGCTACAACTTTTGTGAAGAAAACTTTTTCAGATTACGAACCGATTTTTAAACTGGGATCGTTTTTCGAAGGGTGCGCAGGGAATCCGAAAATTCCTGCACCACTAGCTTTACAAATGTTTCTAGAAAACTGTTTTTCTACTACAAACTATTGTTTTGATTATGGAAAACTGTTCCAAGGGCAGTTTTCAACCTCAAATGATTTTATAAAACACTAATCCAAGAGTTTGGATTTTTACGATTTAAGTAAAGGATTTTTATAAGTTAAGAAATAAGTTTTGGGATTAATTTCCCTAAAATTTCCAAGTAAGGAAAATGAATTTTTCAAGCTAGAGTATAGCAAGCGATTAGTTTACGAAAGGTAACCGGGAGTTATACCCGAGTTACTGGATCAAGCCCAAGGCCCAAAGGTTGACCCAACGAGGGTTGACCATAGTTGACCAAAGTTGACCATTGTTGACCATAGTTAACTTTGGTTGACTAACAAGTGGATTTTAGTTTGACCTTAAGGGTTACCCAATATAACCCTAAAGGATACCCGTTTGAGCTAAGATATTGGGTTAGGAAAGTAACCCAATGATTTGTGGATTAAGGATGAAGCCCAGGGTTGGAAAATGATCTAACCCTAATGGTATGTTATTGTTATGGGCTTAGTACACAAGGTTATCCAATGTAACCAAGTAAGACGTTATGCACAAGGGACATACAACCAAGACCATGTAAGGTAAGCATGTTGGTTAGGTCACCAACATTTCACGAGTTTAAGTTAGATAATGTCTTTTATCGAGCAGGATAGAACCTGCAGCTGTACCGGAAGAGGAACAGCGTTAGTTGGGACAATAAATCAAGAGCGTAGGATGGAAGGTAAGTACAACTCCGCCTACAGCATGAACACATGTTTGTTTGCATATGATGTTTTTAAGAAATCATGAATAGCATTTCATGATTTATGATATTATGAAGTAGTACGTTTATGTTAAGATGTAGTATGTTATGAAGTATGTTATGTTATGTATGATGTTATGTTAAGATGCAGTATGTCCATGTTTCATGTTAAGTTATGAGATAGTATATTATGATAAAGTATGTTATGTTTTATGTTCGATATCTTGGCATCATGAAGCATGCTCACTGATAAGGAATCATATGGTAAGAATAAGTTCTTAAGATATGAGATAAGTTAAGTAAAGATTGTTGTGTTGTACTGGCTTGCCTTTGTGGTGGGTTCAAATGGTATATTCCATGGTTTAACTTGGATTGGATTGGCTGCCTTCACTACTCCATGTTAAACGTCTTGTTTCATGGTTTGAGTTGGATTGGACGGACCGCCTTCAACCACTCCATGGTTATGTACCACAGTACATGCGCACATGATATATAGTAAAATAATAAGGAACCATAATTGATTAATAAGAAATCATAACCTGTTCATGCATTTTGTGTTTCAGTTGCATGCGGATTGAATATTGTGCTTACTGGGCTTTTAGCTCATTACTTACGTTCATGCTATAGGTAAGCTACCTACCGGCAATACCTGATACGAGACTGTGGAAAGACGGTGTTGCGGACTGTGAAATGTGGGATGGACACCACCACGGATTTCCATAAAAGGTGTTTGAAAGGAAAATGTGTTTACATTATGTTTTAAGTATGTATGGCAAGGTTTCAGTATGTATGGCAACGAGTTGCCTCGTGTTGTACTGATCCGCATTAGGTCGGGTTGGTCCACGATTTACGTTTATGTATGATAGCTTTCCCATTAGGTGAAAGCTCACTACTCGAGTGAATACATACGAAGAAGATTTGTTCCTATGTATAAGTTTAAGTTTATGTTTAAGCCTAAGTTTAAGGCTTCATGTTTTATGTAAGTAACTAGTTTAAGTCACGATTTTAAAATGAAGTTAAAGCTTTCAAGTTTTAAAGGAGTAAAAAAAAAAAAAAAAAATTACTCTAAAAATTGGGTAAGTTTAAGTTAAGTAAGTATAGTCATGACCGTCATTCGCGTGGTCGGTCCTACTTGGGTGGTCGGGACGTGACATTCCTTTTCTTAAATCTGATATACGGCCTCCCTCTCTTAGTAATATTTGATCTTGTTGGGTATGGTACAGCTTTGACACGGCGGCCGCTTACTCTTCTTCTACTCCTGCTCGAAAGAAGATTTGCGATTTTTTTTTTATCAGTTTTAAAGGTAAGTACACTCGTAACGTTTTTACTTGCCATCTTTATGATGCTTTTCTTTGTTAGAAAATCAAACTTACTTAGATGAGCAGTCTTAAAAATATTGGTGAATCTTGAGTTTTTATGTTATTGAGACTTTTACCTTATTTAATGAAAATATTATTTAACAAAATAATAAGAAATAAATAGGCATGCTTTTTTTTGTTAGAATAACTTTTTTTAAGGGTAAAAAAAACAAGAAAAGTTAGATTTATTGTATATTTATAAATAGAATCAAATCTACAATTACATTGACGCATGAGTGATTAATAAGATATCATGAAAATACTGTCTAAAAAAGAATAGAATTTAAATTTTTATTAAAGAACTATTAATTAGATGTGACCATTTATGAATTTAATGGGTGTAAATATAATTACTCTTAATACTTACACAAATGATTGCCTCCATGAGGGCAATGGCAAAAAAAAAAAAAAAAGGAAAAAAAAAAGATAAACTAACAACTCATATGTACTGCACGATTAAAGTTCTCTCTCTCTCTCTCTCTCCCTCCCTTCCTCCTTACTATCATGGCTTCATCTTCCTTACTATTCAGAGCCGTCCCCACACACACACAAGGCTAATTCCGTCGTCATCTTTTGGGTGATATTTGGGGGGGGGGGGGGTATGACACAAAAGGTCTTTTGGACCGGAATGTAAATGATCACCTCAAAAATATAATTTTTGTACAGTACCTATCCGAAAATTAAAAAAATAAATAAATAACTCACACTTAAAATCAATAAAATGACCGAATTAGCCTTGGCTTTCTCTTTTATGAAAAAAAAAGTCCTAGCGCCATAAATTGTGGTTGATATCAATGCCTTTTTGTCCCCCTTTTCTTACTCGTTGATGCTTTTTCCAGTTTTGTCTTTTTTCCTCCCAATTTACATCGGATAGACTTTTTTAGTCTTTGTTTTCTTGCTCATCTTCTTCTCTTATTTTCTCCTTCTATTTCCTATTTCCTTTGCTTTCCTTTTCTTAAATCTGATCTAGATCGCCTCCCTCTCTCAGTTTGATCTTGTAGGGAACAATACATTTTGATTTATGGCAGCCGCTTACTCTTCTTCTAATCCTGCTCAGAAAAAACTGTATGATGTTTTTATCAGTTTTCGAGGTGAGGATACTCGTAACATTTTTACTGACCATCTTTACAAAGCTTCTTCTGATAAGAAAATCAAAGCTTACTTAGACGAGGAGAGTCTTGAAAAAGGAGATGAAATCTCACCAACACTTATGAAAGCGATTCAAGAATCAAAAATCTCAGTGGTCATTCTATCGAAAAACTATGCTACATCCTCTTGGTGTTTGGAAGAACTCCGTCATATTCTTCAATGTAAGGAGATAAATGAACAGATTGTGGTTCCAATTTTTTACCACGTCGATCCATCACATGTTCGAAAACAACAAGAGAGTTATGTAGCTGCATTTACTGCTCTTGAGCAACGCTTTCACAATGAAATGGACAAGGTGCAACAATGGAGGAAGGCTTTGACAACAGTGAGCAATTTATCCGGATGGGATTCATCAGTGAACAGGTAATTTCTAATTAACTTATAAATTCCTAGTTAGAATTTATTTATACGTCTTAGCAATTAGAACCACCACGCAAAAATTGCCCACTAGCTTGAAACACTATTGATAACTTTTTTCCTTTTTGGGGTAGAAAAGGTATTTGCATGCATTGTCTAATGATTATTTTGAGAGAGTTGGATATCAATTTGTCCGAAAATTAAGATTTGGGTAGGTAGAATTTATTTTCGCCTACAATATCTTATTTCTTCTTTTCCAATTATGAGATAATCACATGCGTTCCTCATCTTGATATTTTTTCTTTTTTTCCTTCTTATTTTCGTTCCCTCTTACCAAATATTGTTGAAATATTATTATTATTATTTTTTCACTCTTGGCTAACATTATCAAGCCTCAAAAGATTAGGGGAACTAGTAGATAATTTCTTTAAATCAGAAAAATTTAGAGGAAAAACTTCACTTATGATAAAACTTTATTACAAAACTGGATAGACAAACAATTTTAATTTCAAAATAGTTTACTAAAGGAAATAAAATGAAAGGACACTTATTATAGACTTAATTATATAAATATATAAAATTCTATCATATAAAAAAAAAATCAGTTACACTTCATTTTTATTTCTACATACACCTACATATCAAATCTTTAAATAAACAACTTACAAACATTATTACTTTGAAACCTATAACAAATTCCTAAATTACACCCTAATTTTTTCTCTTCACTGAGTATTATGAAAAATTACATTGCGTATATATGTTAACATTCTCTATAATAGTTTTACACTTATGTTTTTTCGCTTGTGTTATCCCTTCCTATCTATTTAATTTGTTGGCTTTTTTCCCTTTGAGTGTTGCAGTTAATATTCTTGTTGGTGTACTATATATTCACCCAAAAATAAAAAAAATAAAAAAACTGGCAATTCGCTTCTATTTTGATTACTTCTTATTGCATTGTTTGACTTTTTTTTTTTTTTTTTTCTTTTCATTGAATTGTTGATGCCTTACATTGGATTTTTTTTTTGGTATGAATTTCTTTTGTTGTTTGCCTTTTTCTCTATTAAAAAAACTTTTTTGGTTATAAAAAATTTAAATTTAACCTATAAATAAAGTGTAGAAATAAATTTAAAAACTAATAAAAATGTACTTTAGAGTAAGTTTCGATTACAATATATCAAGTTTTTCATCTGATGCAAGTATACTTTTGATATAATCAAAGTAGAACATCAAAATAAACCCCAAAAAGAAAAGGTGGGTGTGAAAATAAATTTAAAATGGTGGAGGCTATTCATTTTATGGAAATAGTTAGGGATAATTTAGGAATATATTTGGGTGTATAATAAGTAAATTTAATCTTTTTTAACTTAAGAGGGATGTGTGTTTAGAAGGGGGTGTGGAGAATCAAGAGAGTTGTGCCCATAAAACTAGTGTTCATTCAAAATGGCTTGGCAAGAAAAAGAATAGAAACAAAAATAAATAAATAGATAATAAGGGTATTGAAAGCGAACGTATTTGCCATAACTCTCTTTGGTTGCTTATTGCTGACTTCTGCAATTATATTCTTCATGAGGGCAGGTCTGATTCTAAATTAGTCGAGGCAATTGTCAAAGATATTGTGGGGAAGTTAAATCGGTTATCATCGTGCGATAATCACGAGGGCTTGGTTGGAATTGACAGACAAATTGAGAAAATTGAATCAATGTTGAACATCGGCTCACTAGAAGTTGGTATTGTGGGCATTTGGGGCATTGGTGGCATAGGCAAGACAACCTTGGCTCGTGTCTTATTCAACCGACTTGCATCTCAATTCGAAGGTTGCTTCTTTCTTGAAAACACTAAGGAAGAAATAAAAAGAAGGGGACCGAGTAATTTAGAAAAAGAACTTTTTTCTAGATTATTGGGGGATTATAGTTCAATAATGGTCAATGAATTTGTGAAGAATAGGCTTCGGAACACGAAGTCTCTTGTTGTTCTTGACGATGTGGATAACGTGGAACAGTTAGAATATTTAATTGGAGAAGGTGATCGGTTTGGTCTTGGCAGTAAAATCGTTATAACGACCAGAGATGCTCAAGTGCTCAATAGCATTTTTGCTCATGGAATATACAAGGTTGAGAGCTTAGATTTCGAAGAAGCACTTCAACTATTCTGCTCAAAAGCTTTTCGAGGAAGCTCTCGTCCGGAGGATTATGCATTGCTGTCAAGAATGGTGGTCGAATATTGCAAAGGTCTTCCTTTGGCTATTAAAGTTTTGGGTGGTCACCTTTGTTCTAAGAGCACAAAAGTGTGGGAAAGTGCATTGGGTAAATTGAAAGGAGGTCTAAATGCACAAATCCATGATGTATTAAAAATAAGTTATGATGGACTAGAACGTAATGAGAAGGAGATTTTTCTTGATATTGCATGCTTCTTCAAAGGCAGGGATCGAGAATTTGCAGAAAGAATACTACATGCTTGTGATCTTCATGTGGAAATAGGAGTTGAAATTCTCGTTGATAAGGCTCTCATAACTCTCGAGAGAAATAGGTTTTATATGCATGATTTGCTGCAAGAAATGGGCCACCAAATTGTTCGCGAAGAATCTAAGGAGCCTGGAAATCGCAGTAGGTTGTTGTTGGCTAGAGATATCGACCATGTCTTGAGATATAATACTGTAAGTGCCACCCTGCTACAATAAATACATATTCTTATAAATATGCACAATGCATGTGTAATGAGTGTTTCTAGCTATTGCAAGCACATCTCTCTACCATATTTCAAGTTTACTAATTACAAGTTTTTGTATGTCATTTATTTTTATGTTCATGATCTCTGTTTTCATCTTGATTGTTAGGGGACAGGAGCAGTCCAAGCGATATCCCTGAATTCTTGTGAACTTGGAAGCAACATAGACTTGGATCCTCAAGTCTTCAAAAACATGTTCAATTTAAAATTTCTGTCATTTTGTAATCAATATTATCAGGATTATACCAAAAAGTTAAACCTTCCTCAAGGTCTTCAGTATCTTCCTGACGAGCTTAGATATCTTTGTTGGGACAATTACCCTTTGAGATCTTTGCCTCAAAACTTTGTACCACAAAAACTTTCGAGCTAGATTTGGGAGGCAGTAAGCTAGAGAAACTATGGGATGGCATTCAGGTAAGATTTAGTCGCCGTATTTTACATATCTTGTGTAAATTTTCATGTAATAAAGTAACTCTTTTCCATTTCTCTTATGGTTGTAGAATTTGGGAAGCTTAAAAATTTTGAATCTTTGCCAATCTAAGAACTTGACTGAAATTCCAGACCTCTCTTTGGCACTAAATTTGGAGGTGCTACATCTTAGTTACTGTAAAAGTCTTGAGCATCTTCCGACCAACAGCATCTGTAAGTTAAAATCTCTAGAAGAACTTGACCTCGAAGGTTGCTCAAAATTAGAGTACTTTCCAGAAATTTTGGAGCCAATGCCAAATCTAAGTTATCTTAGTTTAGAGTATTCAGGAATTAGAAAGTTACCAGCATCAATTGCAAATCTAGTTGGGATTGAAATTTTAATCCTTCATAATTGCAAAAATCTCGAGTTTATCCCAGACACTGTCTACAATTTCAATTTTTCATGGCTGGATCTTTCTAATCGTTCGAAACTTGAAAATTTGCCTGGTCCCTTGTCAAATGGCATGCCCTTGAGAAGCTTAGATCTTAGCGACACCAATATATCCCAGATCCCTGATAATTTGTTCTCCTATTTAACCTTATTGTCGGATGTATATCTCTCTAGAACAAATATTAGGAGGATACCCGAAAGCATCAAATTTTCGAAGTTGTATGGGTTGTACATAAGAGATTGCAAGTTCCTTCAATCTATACCAGAGCTTCCATTGACTATAACAGAAGTTGATGCATGGGGATGCACGTCACTGGTGATGGTGTCCAATTCAATGGCTGCACTCACACAACCTCCTAAAGATGATGTCTGTCTTTGGGTCAGATTTGAATTTAGTCAATGCATAAAGTTGAAGCACCAGAACATCATGCCTGAATTTCAAATAAGAGCTTTGCTCATTGCAATAAAATTTGCCTTGCAAGGCGACAGTACTCAGAAGGATGAGGTATGCATCTTATTTCTCATTTTTCGGGATGATATTTTTACCCATTGATATGAATACCTCCCTTAGTGTAGCGGGTACGGAGAATAAGAATGGATATTGGGGTTAAAATTAAACCCCACACAGGTGCGAGATGGGGTTGGGGAGCTCCCTCCCCATACTTGCTCACACCCCGTTTATATTCACCCTTATAAATATATGTATATATTTACATATATATATGAGAATTTTTAGTGTCTTAATATTTTAGTTTGTTTTATGAATTTACTTTATGGATTCTCGGAATTTTGATTTTAGTTTCATTTTCAGTTATATTTGTGATTATATTGATAAATTTTATGAAAAATTTAATGGAATTTGATTTAAGTTTTTTTTTTTTTTTTTTTTTTTTTTTTTTTTTTTTTTTTTTTGAGATTCTCAATGGATAAATGAGTAGGAAATGAGTGTAGCACTTTCAGTAAAGATTACCCACCTCCACACCCGCATTAAATTAGGCGGGTTGGGAAGGTAAAAGAAGATGTGGATATCCATTGCATCCCTACACTTCTTAAGATATCATTAAATTCAATGAAAGAGGTCGTTTTTTAATTCCACTAATATTTTTTAATTGTTGAAAGTTGCTTCTTTGAGAAAATTATTTTATTAGCATAATAAATTAGTATCTTTACAAAGACCATTTTAACAAGATAATGTATTGGAGGATTTTAATTAAAAAAATTAAAAAGGAACAAATTTGGAAAAACAATTTTCATAAGGACAAATTAGAATAAAAAGTACTATTTCATAAGCATATTTGAAATTTTAATTTTACTTAAATAGGTTAAAAAAAGTTTTAAAAAATATAAAAATAGAGAGAGGACAAAAAAGCTTTTTGCTTTTGTTTTTGTTTCTTGTTTTTGTTTTTGTGTTTTTTTTTTGTTTTTGTTTTTTTTTTAAGTTGGAGTTAGGGAGATTCAAACTTTTTTTTGGTGAAGTTCAGTTTGAAACTACTGTTAAACTATGTCTGCATCCATGAATAAAATGCTTTCAATATCCCTAAATGCCTAAATAATCCTAATGACCTTCAGAAATCCTAACCAATACTTTATTATATTTTTAAATGTCCAAATAGTCCAAATAAGCCTTAGAGACCCTTAACAATGCTTTTTAATATTCCTAAATGTCTAAATAATCTAAATAAGCCTTAGAGACCCAAAATAATGCTTTCTAATATTATTTTAGGCGGGAAAAAAAATCAAAAGTAAAAACAAGAAGATGAAAAAATAATAATAATAATAGAAGAGTTAAAAAAAATGCTGAAGGTGGGTTCCACAAATCTCGCCAGAGAGGATTTTGCATTGTACTTTACACTTCTTAACCACTAAGGCTATGACAATCTTTTAATATAGTCAGCAAATTGACTGATTTTTCGTGAATATGAAATAAACGTGATATTTTTATCAAAGTTGTCATTTATTGTAGTAAATAAATTACTATTATATTTAAAACTAACCGTCATATATTCATGGTACACTGCAGTCTGGTACAATTGAAATGTGGTATCCAGGTGAAGAAATCCCTAAATGGTTCAACTTACAAACGGAAGGAGGTTCGATGAATGTTAGGCTTCCTTATAATCCCAAGTCCTTTATGGGTTTTGCTTTTTGCTTCATTGTTAAACATGACGACTACGCAATTCAACATACATCTTTAGAGTGTGAAATCAATGTCAAAACAATTTACGGCAACGAATGGAAATGCCGACGTGATGTGGTTTCGGGGAGGTTTCACTTAGAGAATCACAGGTCGCTGCATGTGCTCATGACAACATTTGTAAGTAATGAAGATAGCTTTTCTTTAGCAAGAGAGATATCGTTTAACATCAGAGGAAAACAGGTAGAGGTGAAAAGGTTTGGAGTCCGCATTTTATATGTCGAAGACGTAATGTGTGGTATCAGAAAGTGGCCAATCAAATGATGTCACCAACAAGGGCGAGCAAAGTAGATTTCAAAAGATTATACTGGAGCAGTTGCATTACTTAAAGGTTTCCCAATCTAAGAAGGAACTTTATGAGAAGATTTGGAGATCCAACTTAGACGACAGGTACAAGATACTCTGGTGGCGGCTTGTTCGCGATGTTTTACCGGTTCGAGCAGTTCTGAATGATGTGGGTGATACCAGATGCCCCTTGTGTGGGTTGGGTTTGGAAACCGCCATCCATTTGTTTCTGTTTTGCGACAGAGTTAGACCTCTTTGGTTCATGTCTTTATGGGGCCTCCGCACAGATTCCCTCCTCTGTGATTCCATGGCTTCTTTCCTTGACATCGTGTTACATGGCCATCAGAATTCAAACGTCTACCAGTATGATGAGGAATTCTTAGTCTATGCTTCTCTACTTGTGGATACTATTAGGTGTGCTAGGAATGAGTTCGTTTATCAAGGGAAGGAGTTTCACATTCCGGATATCTGTTCTTTTGTGCAAGCTCAATTCAAGAAAATTATATCTAGGCCCCGACATAGCCGAAAGTATTTTCTCTTCCTGATAGCACGTATTAACATATTATATTCTCCATCTTTTCGTAATATTATGATCTGCTTACTGTGGAATTTCATAATTTTCATATCTCAAATTGAGACGAAAGGAAAGATTATGGACTGAAACAGAGCTGCTTTTTGAAGCCCAGAAAGGTAAGGGTTACTTTTTTACATGTTATTTCTTTTTAATATGTTTATGTAATGGTTGAATAATGATGTGTCGATTCACTTATTTCTGACTTCTTTAACTTCTCTCGGACGCTTGTAGAAGTTTCTGCAAAACGACTGCAAACGGATGCTTCTGTACTTGTGGATGAAAACCAACCAATAATAGAGCTATAGGCTCGGTTTTCTTTTGACAAGTTGGTATTTTCTCACCCCGATTGCACAGATTATCTATTTCACTCTCTCTCTCTCTCTCTTTTTTATTTTTTTTGGTGCAACATTATGATGATTAGGATAAGCTGCCTACGTTACACAATGCACTTTCTTAAATATGGTCTTGTTTGCATGAATCTAATGCTCTTGATAACATTATGATAAGGAACCATGAATATTTCAGTGAGCGATCTGCTAACTCTGAGACGACTTTGTATCACGGAGAAGCCAAACAATAATATTGTTCCAAAAATTCCCGAGGTTTATTGGATTAAAATCTATTCGGACGGAGCAGCCCGTGGAGATCCTGGTCTAGCTGGTTAAGGTGCCATTTTCCGTACTTCTAGAGGCTTCTACAAACGATGCTTTGGGAGTTATGAACACTCACATGAAAAAATTTGAGGGATTATCGCTGTAGCATCTTATGTAAAACTGTGATTTACTTTGATTTGAATCTGATTTAACTTTTGTGCTTAACACTTTTCGCTAATATGAGTACTTATGATCCTTGGCGAATTAAGATTCATTGGTTGGGACTTGTTTCTGGATTCGATTACCTTCTGTGTTTCCCATATTTATAAAGAATTTAAGCAATCATGTGACTGATAAACTTGCAGGTATGGGTGTGTCTTTGAACTCGGAGACTTAGTTGGTTCTCTCCTCTAGATGTTTGTGTGTCCTTATGAACGTAGAAATGGGAAGACTGCTTAGTTGTAGGTTTAAAAATTAACCGAGAAACATGTGGTAGTTATGTACTCTTTTTTTCCGTTTGATCTTTTTCTCACTGGGTTTTGGCTAAAAGGTTTTTATCGAGGCATATCTGTAGTTGTCTTTCAAAGTGTGAGTTCAAGTTCTATCTTCTGAGAGTAACTTCTGGTTTAATGTATTGTTTTTTCTTCCTTTGTTTATGGCTTCGGTCAATATATGTATTTGTTATTTTTTGTCTTTTTCCCCTTAACATTAACTTTGTATATTTCTTTAATTTTTTTCAATAATATTCAAGTGAGAAGCTTAGTACGGGATAGATTACAGAGAGGGTGTCAACCTAATTGGAATATTCTCTTGCACCTTGATACTAGTTCTATTCTCTAGTCTATTTATTTAAAAGGAAAAAATGTCGATTCACCTATAAGAACTTATACATTCCATTTTCATATTTGTCGTTCATGTATATGTTAAAACAACGAAATAGTATATATATTTTGACTATATACTATTAACGAAGGCAAGGCCTGAAACATGTCACTACTAGAAAAGAGAGATTACACGACGGGTTTTAACCGTCGTGTAAAGTTTTCACGACGGTTCCTTAACCGTCGTGTAATCCAGCGTCGTGGAAGATAACATGACGGTTTTAATACCGTCGTCGTATCTAAGTTTTACACGACGGTTTTCCAACAGTCGTGTAATCCTGGTAAACAGTTACGTGGCGGAGCAAAAAAACAAACATTACACGACGATTCCGGTAGGAACCGTCGTGTAATCACGGTAGATTACACGACGGTTCCGGAGGAACCGTCGTGTAATCTCCTATGTGCCCAGTGAGATTACACGACGGTTCCGGGAGGAACCGTCGTGTAATCTACCTTGATTACACGACGGTTCCTACCGGAACCGTCGTGTAATCACACTACACCAAAAGTAGATTACACGACGGTTCCGGGCGCCCCACAAGGGCGCCTCGGCGCCCCCCACGAATTAGGACAAAAAAAACCATAAGTGCAAAAAAAAACGCTGCCATAGGGCAAAAATAACACTCAAAAAATTCATGTGTATGCTTTTATACATATATAATAGTGATTGCTTCTATATTATTCCTCCAAAAACTTAAGTTGACATTTCATCGAGCATATTGTGGGCGGGAAAAATTCATGTGTATGTAAAGTGTAAAAACCATTCACAAACCATTAATCTACAAAGAGCATCATTATGAACTTAAACACCCATGCTAAAAAATGGATATTTAGTGACAAACAACAAGACAAAATCCCAAATTTATTTGAAGTTGTATATGAACTTACCTTGATTTTCTTTGAAGATGAATAGACACTCCAACACCAATAAATTGGCTACGGCGACGGCGATGGCGGCGGCAACAACGGAGTTGGCGGCGGCTTGGAGAAGGAAGTGGGTACTTGAGAAATTTAGAGAGTGTGAAGAGAAATGAGAAGGTATGTGGAGAGAAAAGGAGAGGAAGTTGTTTTTAAGTAATAGGTTTGCGCGCGGATTTCGAAAAACGAAAGTTAAAAATTTTCAAAATTTTTTGAAAATTACACGACGGTTTATACCGTCGTGTAATATTAGATTACACGACGGGCCCGAGGGGCCCGTCGTGTAATCTTACACGACGGTCCCATGGGGGACCATCGTGTAATCCCTCTTGGGGATTACACGACGGTCTTAAAATAAACCGTAAAGTCCGACTTTACACGACGGTTCTTTGGAACCGTAGTGTAAAGTCGGACTTTACACGACGGTTCTTTTGGAACCGTAGTGTAAAGTCGGACTTTACACGATGGTTCTTTTGGAACCGTAGTGTAAAGTCGGACTTTACACGACGGTTCTTTGGAACCGTAATGTAAAGTTGATCCGCGAGGCACTTTACACGACGGTTCTTTTGGAACCGTAGTGTAAAGTCGGACTTTACACGACGGTTCTTTGGAACCGTAGTGTAAAGTTGCTCCGCGAGACACTTTACACGACGGTTCTTTGGAACGTAGTGTAAAGTCAGACTTTACACGACGGTTCTTTTGGAACCGTCGTGTAAAGTTCTCGCGGAGCACTTTACACGACGGTTCTTAGGAACCGTCGTGTAAAGTTCGACATTACACGACGGTTTCAAGGAACCGTCGTGTAATCTCCGTTGTGTAATGTACTTTTTGTAGAAGTGTGTGGAAGAATTCCAACATCTTCCCTCAGATGCATTACTTTTTTGAGGGATTTTAATTTTAGTTGTCAATTTTCCGATTTTTGTTTTTGAAGGTAGTAGCAGCTAATATTGGAGAGACTAACGTAAAAAAGGAGAAATGAATGTTTTAATTTGCCTTTATTCTCTTGGGTCCCCTTTTGTAACGACCCGCCTAGCACAGGCCGTTACCGTACATACATACATACATTTCGTACTTATATTCTTAACGTAAACAGTGGAATTTTTTTTTTTTTTTTTACAACGTAACAGATACACGAAAATATGTACTTAATCATAACGGATAGTTAACAAGGTAGTTGAGCGCCAAGGTAAAATTCATAACGTAATTACATAAAAATTCAAAACACGTAGCGGCTTGATTCCCACATTTCACAATCCGCCAGGCCACGCCCCTCCATCTTGTATCAACAGTTGCTAGCAGGTTGTTTACCTACAGCATAGATGTAAGACAATGAGCTATTGCTCAGCAAGTACAACTATCCTATACCGCGACACAACTAAACATAACATATATAAACAACACATCCTAGCATAATGTACTTAACATAAACCATAACATGTCGTAACTTATCTTAGCATATGCATGAGCCAATTATGCTTCATTATGCTTCTTATTCATTCATAACTTTCTCATCTTAACTTATCTTATCTTATCTTATCTTATGGGCCCTATAACGTAAGTGTTCGTACCGGGCGCGCAACTATGAATTGGTTGGAGCGGCCAATCCATTTCCAACTCAATCCATAGTCCAACCCGACCTAACGCGGGTCAGTACGACACAGGCAAGCTTGCTTGCCATCGTAACCTTTATTATGTCATACTTAATCTTATTCTTGTTAATTGGTGAACATGCATCGTGATGTTTCACACAATTAATTCATAATCTTATTTTTAGCATATCATAACCTTAACATGTTTCTAACATATTACTTAACATATAGCATAGCATTTGACATTTTATAATCCATAGCATGCAATCATGGCATTTCATATTTCATAATATATAACATGGCATATTCCATAACATATTATAGCACTTAACATATTATAGCATATAACATTTAGCAGGTAACTTTTATAATACATAGTATTTTACAAACATACTTAGGCAAGTATACACAACAAAGCCTATGCTGTAGGCAGAGTTGTATTTACTTTGTTTATGTTCACTGTGTCTGATATTGAGCTGAATCCCGTCAGGACACTGTCTCGTACTATATTCTGTTATCAAATAAAAGTAAGACTTAGAAATGTTGGTAGTATAACCAACACTCTTATCTAACCTTAGTTATATGCCCTTACTTAGTCTTACGTCATCCTACTTGGTTACATTAAGTAACCCTAGGGTTTAAATCTACCATAATCGGATTGTTTTTAACTTTAGGTTTTAAAATCCCATTTTTAGAAAAACCATATATTTTTACGTATAAAAATCCTTTGTTTAGCTTTAAAATTTAAAATCATAAAATAGTATTTGTAAAAATTATTGACTGTTGGAAACTGCCTTTAGAACAGCTTCACATTGTCAATTATCAGTGTATGTGCAGAATTATTTTTTTTCTGCACTGTTTCTAGAAATCCTGTACAGGAATTCCCTAATTCCTATATAGTTTTGAAATCCAATTTCATTTACAAATCAAAGCCGAATTTGAAAAAGTGTTCTTCACGAAAGTTTTAGCTTTCGAAAAACCCTATAACTTTCATGTTTTGAGGAAAACCCATTTCGGTTATTAACATGCTCATATTTTCTGTTGAATCGACTTGGCCGTGCATGGGTCCTGGGCACGGTCAGACTCGGGTTTTAGTGAAAACCGAGGCCGTTGGAGCCTCATTTTGTGAAACCGTCCAAGTTGACCCCTAGGAAAAACCCTACTCTACAACTTTCATGTTTTAGGTTTTGTCCAATTTGGCCTCTAAAGGCCTCAAAATCTGCTTTTCCAGAAACTGGCAATTTTCTACCCGAATTGGCAGTTTTCGATTTTATTTTCGTTTTACCTCCTAATACGTGCACTCTACCTCAACCGAACACATCGGGAGCCTAAAACAGTCATGCAACACGTTTCTAACATCCAATTTTCATCATGCAAATCAACATTAGCATCATGCATCAATCATATAAAACCCTAACCATACAGACAAACACTTAGCATGTAAATTTGAAACCACCAAACCAAAACCCTAATAAATCAAGTACATACCCTAAAATTTCAACCTAGGGCAGAATTGAAAGTGAGTTTATGCTCATTACAAATCATGCTTGAAATACATTTAAATTTCCCAATTGAAATTTAAATGAAAACTTAGGGGTTTAAGGGATTTATACCTCACTTTAGGTCAAGAATTTGGCTTGGCCTTTCTTCCCCTTTTTCCTCCACCAATAGCCGGCCTCTTAGGTCAGTTGGTCCCCAAACTTGCTGCCTTCCTTGCCCTAGAATCCGGTCACCAAATATGCTCCAAAGCCAGGCCACAAAAGCTCCAAAAATCCAGCAACCACTTGGCTTGGTTCTTCCTTTTTCCTTTCTCCCTATAACCGGCCTTTTGGCCAAATTTGGGCACCAAACTCTCTTGAGCTCTTGGGTGATGTTCTAGGTGGAAAATCAAACTCTCAAAACCCTAAATCCCCCTTGGATTAAATTTTTTTCTCTTGCTTTTCCCTTGTTCCCCACAACCGGCCCTAATGGCCACAATGGGTCTCCAATTTTTTTCCAACTTTCTTGCTTGCTTCCACAAGAGATCCGACCACTCCTAGTCCTAAATCTCTTAAGTTTTTGCTAAAATTTCTTCCTTACTTGCTCTTCTCAAGTTCGGTTTTAGGTGAGGGAAATTTTGGCAAAGTTTAGCTTGGATTTTCTAATTAATTTGAATTATGGGATCACCTATTTATAGGTGAAGATCAACTCTTGAGAATTGCAATTTAGTCCTTGGAAAAACAAGGAATTGTACAATGGGGGGGGGGGTATGTGGCCGGCCAAGGGTGGCTCTAGAACCACCCAATACTTTCCAAATTTTCTTTAATTAACATAATGATGTCATTAATCAAAAGGTGGATGATGTCATCCTCCTTAAGGGTTATTTGTTACTTTTTCTTATTGTACAGTCCATTTTTTAAGATAACACAGATATTTCCAATACTGGATTCACTTATGCACAGTATTGTTATACAGAATCACAGTCCAAAATTCATCTGTGTAAAAATGAACTGTATAAAATTTTTCACATATCCTAAAGCCATTTGGCCTTTGATATCCAATTTATGTGCTTGATTTTTCTATGGTGGTTTTGAATCATAAACATACTATCTTATTCGTAAAAACTGTTCTATACAGTATAATTTCTATACTGTGAATTATTTTATCGTACAGTATTTTCTTTGACTTTTTGGGTCAACCTTTGGCTTTTTCGTCCACCATTGACTTTCTTGTCAACCGTTGATTTCCTTGCCAAGATTTGACTCATGTGGTCAACAGTTGACTTTTTGGTCAACCGTCGGCGTTTTTGGTCAAACTTTGACCAACATAGAATGTTGGCAATTTTCACTCCTTTTACTTAAAAGATTATATACTTGGCTAAGCAATCATTTTTGAGTCTCATAAAATCATATAAACTCACAGAACATCATAAAAACCCTTAACTGGGCTTTTTCATAAATATCCTCAAGATACAATTTGAATTTTTATACAAGAAATCATAATTGTCGAAAAAACTAGGTATTACACCTTTGATCTGTAGATTTGAATTTGAGCAATTTGAAAAATTTTGCATAACCGTTTAAACAAAGAATCGAACTTATATTTAGATATGTAAATCGAACAAGGATTAAAATCTGAATATATGTTTGGATAACTATTGAAAACAATACTTTGAATTGTGGTAGAGAGAAATGGGAAAATCAAGCAGAGTTACTGAGAATTGATTCAGATTGAACAAACTTGAATTAAATCCAAATTAAAGCTGGTAATTTTCAAGTCCGGATAAAAAACAATTATTACGTACGTTGTTATCAAAAAGTTAAAGATTAAAGTTACTATGATTATAATTTAGATAGTAAGATGCGAAAATTCTTATGGTATTTACCAATTTGAAAGAAATTATTAAATGTCTAAAAGTGAACATACAAGATTAGCCAGAACCAAAAAAATTAAAAAATAAATAAAAATAAACGAACGTTCGTGCATACTTAGCCAAAATCAAGAATAATAAGTTAAATTAAATGGCTTATAGATTAATTGACTTACCCTTTGGATTCTCCCTTTTCTTGTTTACTTTCATAAGTGATTCGCATGATTGCCATTCAACGCATCTTTAGATTATTACTTCAGCAATAATAGTTTCTTTTTTTCTTTTTCTTTTTTTTTTTTTTAATTTCCATAAATCCAAACTAACATCAAGAGATGACAAAAAATATGAACATGTCAATTTAAAAGGATAATTTTATGTCCTTTTCTTTCTTTTTTCATCTTTATTTAGTAAATGGATTGGTCTGAACCCACAATTTAAACAGTAAATAAGTTTAACTTTCTGTAATGAAAACACCGTTAAAAAAGTTCAAATTATGAATTGACTCCCCAACGGACTATAATATTGTAAAACATAATGCTTTAGAATAACATACTATCAATTTAGTGGTTTGCACCAAAGGATGAGTAACTTAAGATTTGACAAATGGATCGGGAATACCCTAACATATCAGTGCTTAATTTCAGCCGTTGATTAAATTTATCTTGTTTTACATCACTTAACAATTATGATTAGATACTAGTATCTATTGCAAATTTTTTAGCTCTAACTTTCTAAGTTACGATTTTCTTATTTATTACTTAGAAGCACGAGCCAATGCATTTATGAAATAGTTTGTTAAACTTTTTAGACACGCATATTCAGAATTTTCTTTAAAATGTTTCTATTTTTTACTATTTTCTTAGAAAAAAAAAAAAAGGATAAATAGGATAAACATTATCTTAAAAATGTTTATTTTAGTTAAAAGAAAAATAGGATAAATTGCTCATTTAGTCTCTAAACTTTTAATTTTATACAATTTTGGTCCCTGAACTTTTTTTCGTAATTGGAATGTCTCAAGCTATTAAAATGTTGCTCGAATATTCTTTCCTGCTACTTTTTTGGTAGAATTTGTTAGTAATTTGGTCAAAAAATGGTGCTAACTACGGATTCTATCCAAAAATTAATGGAAAAGACTACTATAAGAACGTTTTTAATAGTTATGGTCATTCTAGCTACGCATAAAAGAACAAGCAATGCTCTGAAACTATTAGAATTTTATTACAATAGTCATTTTTGTTAATTTTAAATAGAATCCGTTAGTAATTTGGTCAAAAAGTAATGCTATGAAAAAAAGTTTAGGGACCAAAGTTGCATAAAGTTAAAAGTTCAAAGACTAACATAGCAATTTACCCAAGAAATATATTAGCTAAGTAGAGCACATTCAAAAGAAAAATTTTACAGTAGAAACCCCTATTTTTCACCCCTGGTAAGAAATGTTGTTTTAACCCGCGAACTAATTTTTTAATGGTCTAATATATGAGCAACAATAATTGTTTATTGCATATTTTTAAAAAATATGTAACATGGGCACTCATATATCATAGTTTTTAAAAATTAATCCAAGAGTTGGGGGGGGGGGGGGGGGGGGGGGAATGGAAGAGGGGAACCAAAAGACATAATAATGAGAGACGACATAGGCTTCCACCATTTTAGTAATGGGGTCTGCTCTTGCAGAGATTATTGATGATTTTCCGTCAATTAAGAGATTTCTTTATTTCTTTCTCAGAAGTTTCATCTGGATCTTCTTCTCTTCTAATCATCAAGGAAGAAGCAAAAAACAAGTCTGATATTTTCACTCACCTTTAGAGTAAAGGAAGCCATCAACGGTTCTCAAAAACCCTTCGATTTCTTAGAAAAAAATTATTACCAAATGGTATTAAATAATCCATATTAAATGTTTAATTCATATAATATCATACATCGTTTTCGGGTAGGGTTTTTGTTTTTTTGTTTTTTTAATTAAACTCATTTTGCAACGTTTACCCTGTTATTTTCTAATGGCCAACCAGCACCAAGTTCTATAAATTTTAAATAAAATTTTCCCACCACCCCCACCCACTCTCACTTCTCTCTCTCAAGGCTAATTCTGTCATTTCATGTTCTCCTTTTTTTTAAAAAAAATAATTAATTAATTAATTCAAATTTTCGTGATACTCTCTCCCTCCCTCCACACTTGTCATGGCTTCATCTTCTTAACTATTCGGAGCCGTCCACAAACGCGCACACACACGAGGCTAATTAGTCATTTCATTATTATTATTATTATTTTGTGATATGGGGTATGACATAGAAGGTCTCTGCACCGTCATACAAAATGAATTATCTCAAAACTATAGTTTTTGTACGGTATCTATCCTATAATTGGGAAAAAAAAAATACTCGTATTTAAAAATAGGGATATGACAAAATTAACCTTAGTTCTCCCTCTCTAAACAAAAAAAAAAAAAAAAAAGGGTGATAAGGGGTACGTCATAGAAGGTCTTTTTTTTAAGAGCCGTAGATTGCGGAAGGTTTCTCCACTTTGGTTATTTCCTCCCACTTTCCATGGAATGCTCTTGAGATTCGAAGAATGTGCGCCTGAACTTTCCTTATCTTCAATTTCTTAATAAACTTGTTGATAACTTTCAGGTGACTGACTCTAGCATAACATGATAAGACTCTTTTAGTCTTTGTTTTCTTGCTCGTCTTTTTTCTTTTTTCTTTTCTCCCCCTATTTCCTTTGCTTTTCTTTTCTTAAATCTGATCTAGGTCGCCTCCCTCTCTCCGTAATTGATCTTGTTGGTTACAATACATCTTGATATGGCAGCCGCTTGCTCTTCTTCTGCTCCTGCTCGTAAAAAGCTCTATGATGTTTTTATTAGTTTTCGGGGTGGGGATAAACGCAACGTTTTTACTTGTCATCTATACGATGCTTTTTTTTTGTAAGAAAATCAAAGCTTACTTGGATGAGGAGAGTCTTGAAAAAGGAGATGAAATCACTTCTGCACTTATGAAAGCGATTCAAGAGTCAAAAATCAAAATCTCTGTGGTGATTTTATCGAAAAACTATGCTTTGTCCTCCTGGTGTTTGGAAGAACTTCGTCATATTCTTCAGTGCAAGGAGAATGATAAGCAGATAGTGGCACCAGTTTTTTACCACGTAGATCCATCTCATGTTCGAAAATAACAAGAGAGTTATGCAACTGCATTTACTGCTCTTGAGCAACGCTTTTGTGATGTAGCAGACAAGGTGCAACAATGGAGGAATGCTTTGACAGTCATGAGCAATTTAACTGGATGAGATTCATTAGTAATCAAGTAATTTCTAATTTACTTATGAGTTCCTAGTAATAATTTATTTATACGTTTTAGCAATTAGAACCACCACACAAAAATTGCCCACTAGCTTGAAACACTTGATCACTTTTTTTGTTAGAAAAAGTTAATTGAAGGGGGGGTTGGTAAATTGCTCATTTAGTCCCTTAACTTTTAACATTGTGCAACTTCAGTCCTTGATCTTTTTTTTTTTTTTTTGGTAACTGGAATGCCCCTAAACTATTGAAATGTTGCTTTAATAGTCATTTTTGTTAATTTTTGGACAAAATGCGTTAGTAATTTGACAAGAAGTAATGCTAACAAACGGATTCCATTCAAAAATTAATGGAAAGAATTATTGAGCAACGTTTTTGATAATTTATGATCATTTCAACTATAAAAAAAGAAAGGAGCAGTGAATGTCCCTAAACTATTAAAATATTGCTATAATAGTCATTTTTATTAATTTTTGAATGGAATTCATTAGTAATTTAGTCAAAAAGTGATGCTAACCAATATATTTCGTCTAAAAATTAACGGAAATGTCTATTTTAGTAATATTTTAGTACTTTATGGACATTCCAACTACGAAAAAAAGATCAGTGATAAAAATTACACAAGATTAAAAGTTTAGAGACCAATATAACAGTTTACCCTTATTTTGAGAGAGTTGGATCAATTTGTTAGAAAATTGAAATTTAGTTATGTCAAAGTTATTTTCGCCTACAATATCCTATTTTATTTTTTGCAACCATGAGATAATCATATGCTTTTCTCATCTTGGTATTTTATTTTTCTTTCCTTTTTATTTTCCTCCCCTCTTACCAAACATAGTTGAATTATTTATTATTATTTTATCAAGTATCAAAAGATTAGGGGAATTAATAGATAGTTTTATTATTATTTTATCAAGCATCAAAAGATTAGGGAATATTGCTCAAAAGCTTTTCATGTAATCTCTCCCCCGGAGGATTATGCATTGCTGTCGAGATATGTGGTCGAATATTGTCATGGTCTTCCTTTGGCTCTTAAAGTTTTGGGTAATCACCTTTGTTCTAAGAGCACAAAAGTATGGGAAAGTGCTTTGGGTAAATTGAAAGAAGGTCTCAGTGAACAAATCCATAATGTATTGAGAATGTGACGCCCCGACTTCCCAAGCCAGGTCGACACCATTCGTACTTGTTCTTTACTTGAAAATTTGAGATAAATTTTTTTTTTAAAATCATATACACATAAGTTATCTTATAGATAAAGACTTGTCATACATACAGACTATACTGACAGTATCTTCTTGTGTCTTTAAACTTCTTACAAATAACAAAACATAATTTATTTTTGAAATATTATCATATTACTGAAAATTGGATGCGGAAAATTATGCGTAGTGGTATCCCACACCGCCTTTCACCCGCCGCATCGTCCGCATAGCCCACCACTTAAGCTGCAGGCTTCTTACCTACAGTATGAAATATAAGAGTGAGCTTTCGCCCAGCAAGTTCAAACATAATCTCACAAAATATTTCAAACTTCTTAAAACATGTCAATCATCATGTAACTTATGCATGAACCATTTATGATTGATTGAATGTCTTATGCTTCATTATAAACTCAATCTTGACTTATTATCTTGTCTTAACATGTGGGCCCATAGTGTCCGTACCAAAAGCGCGCAGCCTCCAGACAAAGCTAGGGTTTGCAAGGTCCCTAACAGTTCTGGGAATTATAACTTGACCCTTCACGATCACGGAAGGTAAATATCACCACTGAAACATGTAACCTCCTCGATCACGGGAGGTTGGTACGACACCTTACTTGATTATCTTACCATGTGATTTAACATTAGTGAACATGCTTCATGATGTCACTATGTCATATCTTACTCAACATTTGCCATAACATGGCCTTCTTGTAAACATGTCATTTCTGAAACCATGGCATTTTTGAAAACATGGCATTTCTAGAAACATGACATTTTTGTAAACATGGCACTTTTGTAAACATGACATTTTGTAAATATGGCACTTTTATAAATATGGCACTTTTGTAAACATGGCACTTTTGTAAACATGGCACTTTTGTGAACATGGCATTTTTGTAAACATGGCACTTTTGTAACCATGGCATTTTTGTAAACATGGTATAACATGTCATAATATAATTTAGCACATCATAGACATAGCATAGCATCACATGTCATGACATCGCATATCACAGCACAGCATAGCATGTATATTTGAAAATATATTGTACACTTGAAAATAGTCTTTACTATTTTCATACTGTAGGTGAGGTTTGATACTTGCCTGATATGCTAGATTCCGGTTTTCGTTGTCTTAACTCGGATTGCAACTGCAGGTTCCTTCCTGCTATTTAAAAGAACATAGGATAAGAATCCTATAAAAAGTTGGTAACCTTTCCAACATTTTAGTTATATGTCCCCCCACACATGTCTTGGTATCCTGTAGGATTACTTTGGGTAACCCTTAATTAAATGTTGGGTTAAAGTCGATATCTGATCAACTAATGGTCAACCTTGGGCTTTGAGGCTAAGCCCAGTAACTCGGGTATAATTCCCGGTTACCTTTCGTAAGCTAGTCGCTTGCTATATTCTAACTTGAAAAATTCATTTCCCTTACTTGGAAAATTTAGGGAAATTAATCCAAAAACTTCATTCTTAACTTATAAAAATCCTTTACTTAAATCGTAAAAATCCAAACTCTTGGATTAGTGCTTTATAAAATCATTTGAGGTTGAAAAGTGCCCTTGGAACAGTTTTTCATAATCAAAACAATAGTTTGTAGTAGAAAACAGTTTTCTAGAAACATTTGTAAAACTAGTGGTGCAGGAATTTTCGGATTCCCTGCGCACCCTTCGAAAAACGATTCTATTTTAAAATCAGTTCATAATCTGAAAAAGTTTTCTTCATAAAAGTTGTAGCTCTCGAAAAATACTAAAACTTTCATGTTTTGCAAAAATTCCAATTCGGCCTAGATTCGTCCCAGTTTTTGTTTGAAACTGGCTGACCCGAAAAACTGAGTGAAAGCTGGGTCTGGGGATCAGCCACAGGTTTTGGGGTAAACGGAGGCCATTGGGGCCTTATTTTGCAAATCCGTTCGCGTAACCCCCTAGGAAAAACTGTTCGGAGAAACTTTTGTGTTTTAAGTTTTACCAAATTCAGCCTCTAAAGGCCTCAAAATCTACTTGCCGTAAAACTGGTCAAGATCCACCCGAACCTGGCAGTTTTTCGGTTTAGAGTTCGTTTTACGTCCTAGACGTGGAACCTAGCTCAACCAGCCACCGCGGGAGCTCTAATACACACATGCAGCGGTTTTCTAGCGTAAATTTTCTTTAATCACAATTTCTAACATCACCATGCAAACCTAATTGATATTGGATCAACTAAGTTGCATGATTTCGGTTGCACAAAACCTAGCAAGCATACTAATGTTTTTTTAGCAACCTAGCACCAAAATTATCATTCACCAACACTAGGGCAGATTGGGGACATATAATAAACTAATATTTAGCATGCAAATTAAGAAAATTAAAGCAAGCATGCACGTAAAAAAATCAAACTCAAACCACCCTTAGTTCTAGATCAAGCACAAAACTCTAAATCCTAAACTTGGGCACATAATAAAATTGAGCTTATGCTCTTACAATTTCAACTTGAAATACATGTAAATTTCAAATTGAATGCTCAAAGGAAAGAGTTTGGGGTTTAGGGACGATTACCTTGATTAACCCCAAATTTTAGGGTTAGGGTTTGGTTTTCAAAATCCCCTCCCACTTTGGCTTCACCAACCGGTTCTACACCAAAATTTTGCACCAAAAATTTTAGTCGATCTCTTGGTAAAATCTTGAACCAAAGCTAACCATTAACCAATCAAAATTTTTCCTTACCTTCCCTCCTTAAAACCGTCGGCCTCTAGGCTAGGAAAACACCAAGAAATTTCAAAAACCTTTACTTGATGAGGTAGAGGAAAATCAACCACTAACCAACTCTTTTTTTTCCTTGGATTTCAAGATTTTTCTCTTGGTTCTTGCTCACCCTAAAATTTCGGATTTGGTGAGGGAAAAATTGGGCATAATCTAGCTAAGGTTTCTAATTTTTTTGTGAACAAGAGCTCACCTATTTATAGAGGTTGGAGAATTCCTCAAAATTGTAAATTGACCCCAAAAGAAGCAAAAATTTGCACAAAGGGGGGCATAGGTGGCCGGCCATGATCTTTGGAGAACAAGGAGGAATGTTCTAGAAGAAGACACTTGTCTTCAAAGGCTTGGTTCATGGAATTATGATGTCATAAATCCAAATAAGATGATGTCATAATTAAAAAGTTAGGTGATGTCATCCTCTTAAGGCCTCGTTTGGCTTTTTCCTTCAAATGCAGTCCATTTTTGAGCTAACACAGATATTTCCAATACTGTGCTTACTAATACACAGTATTGTTATTCTATACTGCAGTCTAAAATTCATCTGTGTAAAGATGGACTGTATAAATTTTTTCTTAATTCCTTAAGCCCTTATGCCCTTTATTTCTAACTTGGTGTGCTTGATTTTTCTATGGTGGTTTTAAATCCTAATTATACTGTCTGGTCCGTAAAGTCGGTTTTTGCAGTATATTTCTTGTACTGCTTATCGTATCACAGTATCGTCTTTTGTTTGACCACTCTGGTCAACCTTTGACTTTTTGGTCAAACTTTAACCAACATGATTTCATGAAATTTCGTTATGCCTTTTTCCTTAAAAGGCCTATTATGGAGTCTCGTGGCTAATTTACCGAGAACTCAACCCTATACTGATAAAATTATGAATTTTTGCATTGGTATTCATAATTTTCATACAATTGCACATAAACACATAGTACAAACTTTAGATTTCTTATATACAAGAAAATCATGAGTTCGTGAAAATTTTTGGATATTACAATCTACCCTCCTTAAAGAATTTTCGTCCTCGAAAATTAGAACAATTCAGGGTATCTTTTCTTCATATCCTCCTCGCGTTCCCATGTAGCCTCCTCAATCTCATGATTTCGCCATAGGACCTTAACTAAAGGTATAACCTTGTTCCTTAGCACCTTTTCTTCTCGTGCCAAGATCTGAACCGGTTTCTCCTCATACGTCATATCCTCGTGAACCTTAATTGGTTCGTGGTCCAATACATGAGATGGATCCGAGATGTACTTCTTTAGCATCGACACATGAAATACGTTGTGTACATATGCTAACTCTTGGGGCAAAGCCAATTTATAGGCCACATTACCAACTCTTTCCAGTATTTCAAATGGCCCTATGTATCTTGGACTTAATTTCCCCTTCTTTCCAAATCTCATAACTCCTTTGAATGGAGCAACTTTGAGGAAAACCAAGTCTCCTACTTGGAATTCTAGAGGTCTTCTGCGTTTGTCGGCGTAGCTCTTTTGTCGACTAAATGCAGTTTCCATCCGTTGGCGTATAAGCTTCACGGCCTCCGTGGTTCTTTGAATAAAATCCGTGGACACAAGTTCTTTCTCTCTTGTCTCGTACCAATGGACTGGAGATCTACACCTTCTCCCATAGAGAGCTTCATAAGGAGCCATTCCAATTGAAGCTTGAAAACTGTTGTTGTACGAGAACTCAATCAAAGGAAGCTTCTTATCCCAAGTCCCTTTGAAATCCATCACACACGCTCGCAACATGTCTTCTAGGGTCTGAATGGTCCTCTCTGATTGTCCATCCGTTTGAGGGTGAAAAGCCGTACTAAAAGCAAGTTTTGTACCCATGGCTTGATGTACACTCCTCCAAAACTTAGAAGTGAACCGTCCATCACGATCCGAGATAATCGATTTCGGAATCCCATGATAGCGAACGATCTGCGCAACGTATAATTCCGCTAGCTGCTCTACTGAAAAGCTAAGCTTGATGGCAATAAAGTGTGCAGACTTCGTCAAACGATCAACAACCACCCAAATAGCGTCGTTGCCACTGGGAGTTCGGGGTAGACCAACTACAAAGTCCATGGTCACTTGGTCCCATTTCCATTCTGGGATGGAAATTTTCTGCAATTCTCCCCCTGGACGTTGGTGTTCTGCCTTGACTCTTTGACACGTAAGGCATTTACTGACGAAGGTTGCAACATCATTCTTCATTTTGGGCCACCAAAAGCTTTCCTTCAAGTCTTGAAACATCTTTGTGGCTCCAGGATGTACGGAATACGGAGTCTCATGAGCTTCTTTCATGATCTGTTCCTTCAGCTTGTCCTCATTAGGAATGCATAGTCTATTTTTCCGATAGAGTATGCCTTCATCAGATACGTTGAAATCTGACTCCTTTCCTTCTAGGACCTCGTTCCTTGTTCTGAGCAGCGAGGCATCTCCTTCTTGTCGCTCCTTCATGCCATCCAAAATAGTAGGTTGGAAGGTTAGGGCAACTAAACTTCCCGTGATAAGCTCTATTCCAGCTTCCACTAGCTCCTTCTGAAGAGGTTCGATCAACGATTGTAGGGACATTAACGAGGAAGACGACTTCCGACTAAGGGCATCGGCTACTTTGTTAGCCTTCCCTGGATGGTAACGGATGTCTATGTCATAATCCTTCACTAATTCGAGCCATCTTCTTTGCCTCATGTTAAGTTCCTTCTGTGTGAAGATATACTTCAAACTCTGATGATCCGTGTAAACTTCACACTTAATACCGTAAAGGTAGTGTCTCCAGATTTTGAGCGCAAATACTACCGCCGCAAGTTCCAAATCATGCGTCGGATAGTTCTTTTCATGATCCTTAAGCTGTCGTGAAGCATAAGCGATCACCTTTCCATTCTGCATGAGTACGGCTCCTAATCCTATCTTGGAAGCATCACTGTATATCACGAAGTTTCCTTCCTCCACATTTGGAATTGTGAGGATCGGAGCGCAAGTCAGCCTATTTTTCAGCTCTTGGAAGTGCTCTTCACACTTTGCAGTCCATTCATACTTCTTTCCTTTCCGTGTAAGTGCGGTGAGCGGCGCTGCAATCTTAGCAAATCCTTCAACAAAACGTCGGTAGTAGCCCGCCAAGCCGAGGAAACTACGTACTTCGGTGACGTTTTTCGGAGCTGGCCATTCACTTACTGCTTCAATCTTAGCCGGATCTACAGATATGCCGTCCTTGGAGACCACATGTCCTAAGAAATGAACCTTCTCCAACCAGAATTCACACTTGGTGAATTTAGCGTAGAGTTGATTTTGCTTTAAAATCTGCAGAGCGATCCTTAGGTGCTCCTCATGCTCCCCCTTTGACTTTGAATAAATCAAGATATCATCTATAAAGACGATAACAAACTTATCCAAGTAATCCTTGAATACTCGATTCATCAGGTCCATAAAGGCTGCTGGAGCATTCGTCAATCCGAATGGCATAACGAGGAACTCATAATGTCCATATCGCGTACGAAAGGCTGTCTTGGGGACGTCTCCTTCCCTAATTCGGAGCTGATGATATCCGGATCGTAGATCAATCTTTGAGAAAATTGAAGCTCCTTTCAGCTGATCAAACAAATCGTCGATCCGAGGCAGGGGATACTTGTTCTTGATGGTTATCTTATTCAATTCCCGATAGTCAATGCACATCCTAAGAGTGCCATCCTTCTTTTTGACGAACAAAACTGGGGCTCCCCATGGTGAGTAGCTTTGACGAATGAATCCCCGATCCAGAAGCTCCTGTAACTGAATCTGCAGTTCCTTAAGTTCGGCAGGCGCCATCCTGTAGGGTGCCTTGGATACTGGTGCCGATCCAGGAAGTAACTCGATCTCAAAAGAGATTTCTCGTTCTGGTGGCAATCCTGGCAATTCTTCGGGAAAAACTTCTATAAATTCTTTGACTATCGGTACTTCTTCTGGTCCGCTCTCAGTCTCTTGCATCTTATCCACCACGTTGGCTAGAAATCCCATACATCCTTCTGCCAACAATTTTCTAGCCTTTAGCGCCGAAATAAACATCTTTGGTTGTTTTGGAGTAGATCCTCTGAAAATAAACTCCTCGCCTCCCATAGGCTTGAATGTGACCGTACGTCGTGGACAGTCGATAACGGCGTTGTACTTTCCCAAGAAGTCCATTCCCAAGATGACATCGTAGTCGTATAGGTCGATGATGATCAAGTTGACATACATTTCCCTACCACATATAATTATTGGAACGTGACGTATCCAATAATCAGACAACAGAATCTCCCCGGAGGGTAATGCAGTCCTAAATGTTCTTCCGATTCTATCACTTGCTCTACCTAGTTTCATAGCGAACCTAGATGATGTGAATGAATGCGTGGCTCCAGAATCAATTAACACGTAAGCATCTTGTTGGGCAAAAGGAAGCTGACCTGTCACCACGGTGGAAGGTCCAGCTTGAACGTCCTCTTTGGTATAGGCGTAGATGCGTCCTTGAGGTTCCGGAGCTTCCAGCCTGCCTTGAGAGATTGCAGGTCCCTCGAGCTTCATCTGTGCAGCATGAAGTTGAGATCCCTGTCCTCTCTGTTGGTTCTGCGGACTCTGGGGATTGAGATTGCAACTTCTAGCATAGTGGCCTTCCTTGCCACATAGAAAACAACGACCATTTCCAGCACGGCAATCTCCCGGGTGCTTCTTCCCGCATTTCTGGCAAGTGGGATAACTGTTGCTATCAGGAGTATTCTTCTTCTGGGGAAAATTCTGTTGATTCCCCTGTCCTCCTGCATTCCACTTCCTCTTCTGCTGGTTGTTACCGTACTGCTTGTTGTTGTTGTTTTGACTCGAAGGTCCTCCTTGACCTTTCTGTGGTGGAGTTTGGCTTGGTCTTGCCTGAATCTGCTTAGCTTGGGCCTTCTCTTCTTTCTTTTCCTTAAAGAACTTAGCCCGTTGTTCTCTGTTCTGCCCTACCCAGTATTCAGCTCGAACAGCCCGGCTGACACAATCTGCAACGGTGGTTGGTGGATAGGGTCCACTGTTGATCACTACTGCCAAATCTGAGCGAAACATCTTCATCATCTTTCGCACTTTGTCCCTTTCGGAACTGAAGAGGTGAGGACAGAGACGTGCTAGCTGCTCAAACTTTTGCACTGCCTCAGCTACCGACAGATTACCCTGACGAAAATTACTAAGTTCGTCTTGTTGAGCTTCCATAACCTCGGTGTTGAAGTATTTTTCTTTAAATGCCTCAACAAAGTCCTCCCAAGTCATTTGAGTAACATCCCACCGGATCTGGACTGTTTCCCACCAAAGGCGAGCATCTTTCTTCAGGACAAAGGATGCACAGAGGATTTTCTCTTGATCATTGAGCCTGAGGAAGTTCAGGATAACCTGGAGGTCAATCAACCAATTGTCGGCATCAATTGGGTTTGTTGAACCTTCAAATTCTGGTGCCTTCATGCGCCGAAAACTGTCATATAGTTCTTCCGGAGTTCGAACTCGAGGTGCTGGTGGAACAGCCACAGGCACAACAGGTACTTCGGGGGCTATGGGATTCTCTGGGATCACCGGGTCAACATCAGGAATTTCCGGTGCAGCAGGCTGATTTACAGGTGCTGGTGGTACCCGGGCATCAGGAGGTCCCTGATTTTGCTGAGCCAACTGAGCTCTAAGCCCCCCTATCTCTTGCTGTTGGGCTAACATCATTTGTCTTAGCTCATTCAGCTGGGCCGCAAGATCAATGTCTTGGATCGGTGCTCTTCTACGCTTTGGTGGCATGGCTCTAAACGGAAATAAGGAAATAAACTTAGCTTCTTTTATTATAAAATTAATAAAATCATTTCTTTTATATAGAACCATAATCTTCTTTCCATATAAAAGCATAACATGAACATATCTGAATTCATCATGATCTTGTTCATATCTCCTTCACAACAGGAGTACATAACCATAACATTTGGGAAGATATAAAACTTTCCCATTATTTCCGTATGTCACCTGGTTGCCACCACCAAGCTAAGTCACCACTCAACGTTATCCCCGTGTCCAACATTTTCTAGCATGGCCGTTGAAGAAAGATACTTACTACACCCATAAGGTCCTAACTAATTCTAATAGTAAGAAAATAACATAACTTACTTGGGCCGTTGCAGAAGCGATGTGAGGCGAAGTGAAGTAGGCTGGCAGGATACCGCTCTGATACCAACTGTGACGCCCCGACTTCCCAAGCCAGGTCGACACCATTCGTACTTGTTCTTTACTTGAAAATTTGAGATAAATTTTTTTTTTAAAATCATATACACATAAGTTATCTTATAGATAAAGACTTGTCATACATACAGACTATACTGACAGTATCTTCTTGTGTCTTTAAACTTCTTACAAATAACAAAACATAATTTATTTTTGAAATATTATCATATTACTGAAAATTGGATGCGGAAAATTATGCGTAGTGGTATCCCACACCGCCTTTCACCCGCCGCATCGTCCGCATAGCCCACCACTTAAGCTGCAGGCTTCTTACCTACAGTATGAAATATAAGAGTGAGCTTTCGCCCAGCAAGTTCAAACATAATCTCACAAAATATTTCAAACTTCTTAAAACATGTCAATCATCATGTAACTTATGCATGAACCATTTATGATTGATTGAATGTCTTATGCTTCATTATAAACTCAATCTTGACTTATTATCTTGTCTTAACATGTGGGCCCATAGTGTCCGTACCAAAAGCGCGCAGCCTCCAGACAAAGCTAGGGTTTGCAAGGTCCCTAACAGTTCTGGGAATTATAACTTGACCCTTCACGATCACGGAAGGTAAATATCACCACTGAAACATGTAACCTCCTCGATCACGGGAGGTTGGTACGACACCTTACTTGATTATCTTACCATGTGATTTAACATTAGTGAACATGCTTCATGATGTCACTATGTCATATCTTACTCAACATTTGCCATAACATGGCCTTCTTGTAAACATGTCATTTCTGAAACCATGGCATTTTTGAAAACATGGCATTTCTAGAAACATGACATTTTTGTAAACATGGCACTTTTGTAAACATGACATTTTTGTAAATATGGCACTTTTATAAATATGGCACTTTTGTAAACATGGCACTTTTGTAAACATGGCACTTTTGTGAACATGGCATTTTTGTAAACATGGCACTTTTGTAACCATGGCATTTTTGTAAACATGGTATAACATGTCATAATATAATTTAGCACATCATAGACATAGCATAGCATCACATGTCATGACATCGCATATCACAGCACAGCATAGCATGTATATTTGAAAATATATTGTACACTTGAAAATAGTCTTTACTATTTTCATACTGTAGGTGAGGTTTGATACTTGCCTGATATGCTAGATTCCGGTTTTCGTTGTCTTAACTCGGATTGCAACTGCAGGTTCCTTCCTGCTATTTAAAAGAACATAGGATAAGAATCCTATAAAAAGTTGGTAACCTTTCCAACATTTTAGTTATATGTCCCCCCACACATGTCTTGGTATCCTGTAGGATTACTTTGGGTAACCCTTAATTAAATGTTGGGTTAAAGTCGATATCTGATCAACTAATGGTCAACCTTGGGCTTTGAGGCTAAGCCCAGTAACTCGGGTATAATTCCCGGTTACCTTTCGTAAGCTAGTCGCTTGCTATATTCTAACTTGAAAAATTCATTTCCCTTACTTGGAAAATTTAGGGAAATTAATCCAAAAACTTCATTCTTAACTTATAAAAATCCTTTACTTAAATCGTAAAAATCCAAACTCTTGGATTAGTGCTTTATAAAATCATTTGAGGTTGAAAAGTGCCCTTGGAACAGTTTTTCATAATCAAAACAATAGTTTGTAGTAGAAAACAGTTTTCTAGAAACATTTGTAAAACTAGTGGTGCAGGAATTTTCGGATTCCCTGCGCACCCTTCGAAAAACGATTCTATTTTAAAATCAGTTCATAATCTGAAAAAGTTTTCTTCATAAAAGTTGTAGCTCTCGAAAAATACTAAAACTTTCATGTTTTGCAAAAATTCCAATTCGGCCTAGATTCGTCCCAGTTTTTGTTTGAAACTGGCTGACCCGAAAAACTGAGTGAAAGCTGGGTCTGGGGATCAGCCACAGGTTTTGGGGTAAACGGAGGCCATTGGGGCCTTATTTTGCAAATCCGTTCGCGAAACCCCCTAGGAAAAACTGTTCGGAGAAACTTTTGTGTTTTAAGTTTTACCAAATTCAGCCTCTAAAGGCCTCAAAATCTACTTGCCGTAAAACTGGTCAAGATCCACCCGAACCTGGCAGTTTTTCGGTTTAGAGTTCGTTTTACGTCCTAGACGTGGAACCTAGCTCAACCAGCCACCGCGGGAGCTCTAATACACACATGCAGCGGTTTTCTAGCGTAAATTTTCTTTAATCACAATTTCTAACATCACCATGCAAACCTAATTGATATTGGATCAACTAAGTTGCATGATTTCGGTTGCACAAAACCTAGCAAGCATACTAATGTTTTTTTAGCAACCTAGCACCAAAATTATCATTCACCAACACTAGGGCAGATTGGGGACATATAATAAACTAATATTTAGCATGCAAATTAAGAAAATTAAAGCAAGCATGCACGTAAAAAAAATCAAACTCAAACCACCCTTAGTTCTAGATCAAGCACAAAACTCTAAATCCTAAACTTGGGCACATAATAAAATTGAGCTTATGCTCTTACAATTTCAACTTGAAATACATGTAAATTTCAAATTGAATGCTCAAAGGAAAGAGTTTGGGGTTTAGGGACGATTACCTTGATTAACCCCAAATTTTAGGGTTAGGGTTTGGTTTTCAAAATCCCCTCCCACTTTGGCTTCACCAACCGGTTCTACACCAAAATTTTGCACCAAAAATTTTAGTCGATCTCTTGGTAAAATCTTGAACCAAAGCTAACCATTAACCAATCAAAATTTTTCCTTACCTTCCCTCCTTAAAACCGTCGGCCTCTAGGCTAGGAAAACACCAAGAAATTTCAAAAACCTTTACTTGATGAGGTAGAGGAAAATCAACCACTAACCAACTCTTTTTTTTCCTTGGATTTCAAGATTTTTCTCTTGGTTCTTGCTCACCCTAAAATTTCGGATTTGGTGAGGGAAAAATTGGGCATAATCTAGCTAAGGTTTCTAATTTTTTTGTGAACAAGAGCTCACCTATTTATAGAGGTTGGAGAATTCCTCAAAATTGTAAATTGACCCCAAAAGAAGCAAAAATTTGCACAAAGGGGGGCATAGGTGGCCGGCCATGATCTTTGGAGAACAAGGAGGAATGTTCTAGAAGAAGACACTTGTCTTCAAAGGCTTGGTTCATGGAATTATGATGTCATAAATCCAAATAAGATGATGTCATAATTAAAAAGTTAGGTGATGTCATCCTCTTAAGGCCTCGTTTGGCTTTTTCCTTCAAATGCAGTCCATTTTTGAGCTAACACAGATATTTCCAATACTGTGCTTACTAATACACAGTATTGTTATTCTATACTGCAGTCTAAAATTCATCTGTGTAAAGATGGACTGTATAAATTTTTTCTTAATTCCTTAAGCCCTTATGCCCTTTATTTCTAACTTGGTGTGCTTGATTTTTCTATGGTGGTTTTAAATCCTAATTATACTGTCTGGTCCGTAAAGTCGGTTTTTGCAGTATATTTCTTGTACTGCTTATCGTATCACAGTATCGTCTTTTGTTTGACCACTCTGGTCAACCTTTGACTTTTTGGTCAAACTTTAACCAACATGATTTCATGAAATTTCGTTATGCCTTTTTCCTTAAAAGGCCTATTATGGAGTCTCGTGGCTAATTTACCGAGAACTCAACCCTATACTGATAAAATTATGAATTTTTGCATTGGTATTCATAATTTTCATACAATTGCACATAAACACATAGTACAAACTTTAGATTTCTTATATACAAGAAAATCATGAGTTCGTGAAAATTTTTGGATATTACAGAGAATAAGTTAAGATGGTCTAGATCCTGATGAGAAGGAGAAATTTCTTCACATTGCATGCTTCTTCAATTGCGGAGATAAAGAACCTGTAGAAAGAATACTACGTGCTTGTAATCTTCATGTGGAAATAGAAATTGTAATTCTGATTAATAAGGCTCTCGTTATTCTTGAGGAAAACAGGTTTTATATGCATGATTTGCTGAAATGGGCCGCCAAATCGTTCGGGAAGAATCTAAAGAGCCTGGAAATCGCAGTAGGTTGTGGTTGGCCAAAGATATCTACCACGTCTTGAGATATAATACTGTAAGTGCCACCCTCCTACATCACATTTCGTGAAGCAGAATTCAATAAACTTTCAATGTGAAAAAGATAGAAAGCTGAAAACCATTTCAAATATAAGGGCGGCACACACGTATGTTTTGTCAGTTTTTCACATACCTTATTTCAGGTTTACTAATAACTAGTGTCATATATACATATGCTCATGAACTCTGCTTTCTTCTTGACTGTCAGGGGACAGGAGTAGTCCAAGCGATGTCCCTGAATCTTTTGGAATGCAGAATTAACGTAGACTTGGATCCTCTAGTCTTCAAAGATATTGTAATTTTCATGACATCGTGTCTTGGTATAGAGCCAACTCACTACCAAGAAAGTCTGGTTCCAGACCACCTAACTTCACAGGGACTGTGCACGATCTTCAAAAGCTCTTCCAACTAGTCCTTGATCGTCGATTTCTCCAAGCGCTCCTCGACCACAGTGCGTTGCAGTCCCTTACTACCATGTGACGACATGATCACTGACAGTCACCTCAACCGACTCGTCCAAACACTTACAACGTGGTCCCTAATAGCAACACTGTAAGGCATTCTTATGACTATCCGAGTAAAGGTATGACTAGGCGGTGGTGTCGAAATTCAAAAGCTGCAGAAAGATGAAAGGTTTTTCCTGGGAAGATTGAGGGTAAAGAAATAAGTATATATTCCAAGCAATGTACCTTCAAATTCTCTTTTAACTCGTCAACTATGGAACAGTGAACAGCATAAAAGTTGCCTTAAAATAAAGGATCTTGCCGAGGCAGAAGCATGAGGGTAACATGTATACATTCCGATCCATGCATCTATCATTTCTATTAACCCATCCAAGTATTTGGACGGCGGATTACACCATCGGAACTGTAAACAGTAACAACTAAGAATCTAAAATCTTTTTTTCCCCCCTTTTTTGCTGAAACAAAAAGCAGTACCATTTGTTGTCACACCGTCCCCTGCCCCTTTATCTATAGCAGAATCCCCGGGCCTACTTAAGTAATAGAAAGGACCCGATCTAATTCTATTTAAAAATGGGCCAAAGGCGCAAATTCACTCTTATCACCTATAAGTCTAACACTGTACAACCCATTAATCTGGCAGAGGCCACAAAGTGGGATAATGGAGTATTCAGGCCTACTAATAAAACAGAAAGAACCTTATATAATTCTATCAAAATATGGGCTAAAGGCACAAAGTCACTCTTATCACCTTAAGTCCAATGCCGCACAGACCATAAATAGGACAAAGACCTAAAAGTGGGAATTATGGAATATCAAAAATGACAAGAAGAAGTAAGAAAGACATCCCAATCGGTACACCACCTGTTGGTGGGAGAATCCAGAAACTTTTTCTGGGAAAATAATGGACACCCAAATTACAATGACCAAAAACAAATATCAACAGCCTACAAACTTTTGAGATGGGGAAAACCCAACTTCTATTTTTCATGTTCAACTACCATTTCATTCTCAAAAAAAATAAAAATAAAAAAAAAAATCCGTTAGTCATATATTTCAAAAAGTAACTAAAAATTGGGTTACCTTGAGAAAGTAAGCCTTCTTGATTTCAGCTGGGGAGGCATTAACATTGACACCCAATATCTCATAATTAGCCGTTTCCTTCACCATATTTTCTTCAGATCACAAACTCTGAAACTGTAGAAAATAACTAAATACGTAAATAAATCATAAGTAGCTAAATTCTGAAAATGGGAATAAAGAATGAAAATGACAAAAAGAAAAAAAAAAAAAAAGGACTTTTATGGAGAGAATATAATTCTGACAACATTAAGAAGCTTCATACCTAAATCGGATCTCATCATACCGAAAAAAGAAGGAAAATTAGCTGTTCAATTAGTGTAGAATTCTTTTCATTATTTTTTTTTTCAAACATGACAGGAAAAAATAATTAACAGCAAATAGAAGGAAAAAATGTAAAACGTAAAACTGAGGACAGAGAACTTACTCAAAAAATCTTTGAGCTGGAAACAGGAACATGACAGATTGAGAAATCAAGCTTTGGTCCTTTTATTTTTGTTCATTTAATTTATATTTTTTTTTGCTTTTATTTATTTTATATATTTTTTGGGGACAAGATATACACCTGACAGTTGCCAGACATATACGACGTTGTTCCAACATGCTTTGTCTGCGAAACGACATGTCGTAGGGGCCCACAAGCACTACGAGACCCAAAAAAAAAAATAAGTGACGAACCTTTTTTCGTTGATAAAGTCTCCGGCCAGACAGACTCAGAGACGGACCCACAATGGAGATAACCACCTTGGCCGAAGCTCTGCAACTACACGGCCAAATTCTGAAATCAGGCAACACCCACGAACTCTCCAAGCTCTTCACCTTCTCCGCTCTCTCCCCCTCTGGCGACCTCGCTTATGCCCGCCTCCTCCTCCGTTCTCTTCCCTCCCCAACTTCTTTCCATTACAACACCATTCTCAGAGCTTACTCCCAAAGCCCCGACCCCATTAAAGCTCTCTACTTTTTTCTCTCCATGGTTCGAGACCCGACCCGTTTCTCGTTCCGACCCGATAAGTTCACCTACCCGTTTCTCCTCAAGTCGTGTGCCCGGTTGAGGCTGACCCACGAAGGGAAACAGCTTCATGGGCTGGTTGTGAAGTGTGGTTTGTGTTCGGATAGGTACGTACGACATTCGTTGATTCATATGTGTGCGAAATGTGGCGAGCCGGGGCTTGCGCGTAAGATGTTTGATGAAATGAGTGAGAGAGATGTGGTGTCCTGGACTTCGATTATCGATGGGCTTGTGGATAATGACATGCCTTTGGAGGCGTTGAGGTTGTCTGGGGAGATGATGGAGGACGGGGTAGAGGTTAATGAGGCGACGGTGGTGTTGGTTTTGAGGGCGTGTGCCGACGCTGGGGCGTTGGGCGTCGGTAGGAGAGTGCATGAGTTGGTGGAGGAGGGAAGGGTTGGTTTGAAGGGTAATGTTAGAACTGCGCTTATTGATATGTACACCAAATGTGGGTGCATAGAGAGCGCAAGGCGGGTTTTCGATGAGGGTGATGTGGGGGAACATGTTTTCGCTTGGACTGCTATGATAGCCGGGCTTGCAAGCCATGGGAAATGTCGAGAAGCTATTGAATTGTTTGATCAGATGCAAAGACTTGGCATTAAACCAGATGAAAGGACAATGACTGCAGTCCTATCAGCCTGTAGGAATGCGGGTTGGGTGAGTGAAGGTCATGCATACTTGAAAAGCATGCAAGAGAAGTACGGAGTTTGGCCTACTATTCAACATTATGGATGTGTGGTGGATCTTCTTGCAAGAGCCGGACGGTTAAGAGATGCCGAGGAGTTCATTATGAAAATGCCCATAGAACCGGATGCAGTTCTGTGAAGAACTTTGATATGGGCTTGCAAAGTTCATAAAGACGTGAAACGAGCGGAGCGGTTGATAAAACATCTCGAGCGTCAAAAGTTGGAATCGAATGATTGCGGGAGTTTGGTGCTTATTGGCAATGTGTATGCATCAGTGGGAAAATGGCACGACAAGGCGAGCACAAGAAAATTGATGAACAAGAGAGGGCTTGTAAAGCCACCGGGGTCTAGTAAGATTGAGATTGACGGGAAAATTCACGAGTTCATCGTGGGAGATTCGAGTCATCCAGAAGCAGAAGAAATATACTCGAAGTTGGACGAAATAGAAGAGAAATTGAGAGAAGAAGGGTATCAGCCAAAACTTTCGGAAGTCTTGCTCGAGATTGATGATGAAGAGAAGGCTTTCCAGTTGAGCCACCATAGCGAGAAGCTTGCTCTTGCTTTTGGACTAATCAAAACGAGTCCGGGTTCTGAAATTCGGATTGCGAAAAACTTGCGATCTTGTGAAGACTGCCATGCTTTTATGAAAGTAATTTCGAAGACATACCGAAGAGACATAATAATGACAGACCGAATACGCTTCCACCATTTCAGTAATGGGGCCTGCTCTTGCAGAGGTTATTGGTGATTTTCCGTCAACTGGGAGATTTCTTTTTTTCTTTCCCAAATTTCTGCTGGTTTATTCTTCTCTTCAGAAAACAAGTCTGAATCTTTTGCTAACATCAAGGAACGGAAGGCAAATTTGCTTGACATACTGCGAAGAACGCTATGCTGAATCCGAGAACGTTATGCCGCAAAAATCCTCATAAGCATGCATGAACTCAATCAAAATAGAGAAAGGTTTCTCCAATAATCTTTGGATTAACTGATAAAAACACAACTTAAAATTCCTTCAAATAAGCCAAATATTCAGTCTTCAGTGTTTCAATTATATATTTATAAATAACGTCACTCAATACATAACTGGATAATCATTTTTATAGACTTTAAAGATCTCACAAACCAGCTAATAAATGGGTCTGGAGAAGTGCCACTTTGATGCCGCCACTTTCTGAAGTGTCCGGATTTGGGGTTTCTTTTGTTGGACTTCAATTTGACTCGTTTTGCATATATATATATATATATATATATTTGGAAATTAAAGTTGGCATTTTATTACTAGGCTAACTCAGCCTTAACAAAAGGAGAGAAGAACAAAGGATTCTTGTCAATGCCCCAAAACTCTACCAACCAATTTAAACCAAAGAAAGCTAACTGGTGAGCGGCTTCGTTTCCCTCGCGTGGACTCTTGAACGTTTTAAGTTTAACTCCACAGTTATATACCATAGAATCAACGATTACTTAACAATATTTTATTAAATATGAGAAACGTTACGAAATTTTTTAATACATTTAATTTTTAGAAATTATGTGCTTAATTGTGCCCCTGGTGAACTTAAATCCTGATTTGTCACTATCTCTATTTGCTTAGAAGATGAGAGAGAGAGAGAGAGGTGTCTGTCTAATGCACATCGTTAACCTTTGACTTTCTCTCTCCCATTTTCTCCTAAGATAAGAGTGTCGTAATTGTAAATCATGTCTTTAGTTTTTCTCGAGCTGTCATTACGTAATTGGTTGGATATGAGTCAAGTTAGAAAAAAATTGGACAGAGTTCCTAAGAAAGTGTTCTTAGCATTCTTGCAGAAGAAATTTTAGTCTTAGTGGCGTACAGGTTTTTTGTTTTTTTTTTTGGTTTTGTTTTTTTGTTTTTTTGTTTTTTTATGCCAAATTACATAGCCAAAAGGGGCCGTGAATAGCCGTATAGAAAAAAGTCATCCATCCATACTGATAGGAAATATGAATGAGGACCTTACGGGCAGGCCTTACTCCCTTTCAGGGAGGGCGTTACTCAACCCTTCCGAATACGCTAACAATAATGAAAGGTAGGGACGTGATCCCAAACACTCATCATGGAGTATTTAACTTCCTTCAGATTAAAGAACCCCAACAGGATCACCTAACATTCGAACCTTTGACCATAAATCCATCACTGTAATCTATTACTGTTAGGTTACCACACTTGATAAATTATAGGGTTTTTTTCTCTATGAAATGGTAAATTGCGGTTGATATCATTGTTTTTTGTCCCCTTTTACTATCTTTAGATGCTTTTTTTTTTTTTTTTTTTTTTTTTCACTTTTTTTCCCCTTTTTCCTCCCACTTTACGTCGGATGCTCTTGAGATACAAATATGATTGATAATCCGTGTTCATTGGCTGTGTTCGGGTTGACAAAATAACAACACGACATGATTCGGGTAAATACAAACACAACAACGATTAATAAACATGTTAATAACCTATACATGAACATGAAAACATTTAAAATATGACTAGCATGACACAACATGCGAGCACGATAATTAAATAGTCTGTGACAGATTTGGCACGAAAACAACCTATTTATGACCCAATTATTTAAAAAAAATAGTAAAAAATAACACATGGTAAAAAAAAAAAAAAAAATCCTAAAGTAGTAAACACATATAAACATAAACACAAGTCTATTTGGTCTTTTTGGTTCACAAACACAAACATAATAATCAACAAACATCCAACTCTAGCAATAAAATATAGTCAAGATTCAAATATATTAGGGGGTGTTTGGTGTGTAAGTTTGAGTTAAGATTTGTAAGTTTAAATAGTAAATTTTTTTGAATTTTTTTGAATTTTTAGAAAAGACAAACAACTTTTTGGGGAAAAAGACAAAAAACATGATGAAAAAAGTACAGTTTAGTTTAAACAGAGCTTTTTGCCAAACAAGGCCTTAGACAACCCATATAATTAAACATGTTAAATGGGTTAAGCAGACTAGTAGGTTTTCGATCTGTTTAATTTTGTGTTATACATGCCAACCCAATTATTACTGAAACATTAAATATGCGGTTTAAACCATTTAATTTGTGTCATTTTCGAGTCGTATTATCGGCGTTCAAAATTGCCAATCCTAGATACAAAGAATGTGTGCCTAGATTTTCCTTTTTATCCAGTTTGACTTTGGTTTAACACGATAGACTTAGGTTTTGTTTGACATTTGAGTTTAACTCCAACTAAACTATACTTTTTCATATCAGTTTTTGTCTTTTTATGAAAAGTCAATAAAAATTATAACTAGTTTTTAAAAAATCGATCAATTTCAACATAAAAATTTTATCTCCAACTAGAGAACCGAACGCAAGCTTAGTCTTTGTTTACTTGCTTTGTCTTTTTCTTTTGATTTTCTTTTGGTTTTTGAACTTATTTCTTTTTTCTTTTTGAGGAGCTAAAGAAACCGTTAATTCCACTTTGTGGAAACAATGCAAGTGTGGGTCACCCTGTCGCTTAGAAAATTCCAGTTAATTTTCCTTCCTTTCCATTTAAATGCTTTCATCTTTTTTGATAAACTAGTTTTATTACACGAGATTCGTGCATGCAACAGAGACAAACAAAGCAATAACAATAGTTAAAAAAAAAAAGAAAAAAAAAAAGAAGCTATGTGGCGTTGATTGTGCCACCACATAAGCATATATGTGGCGCTTACATGGTTGTCACATGGCAGTCATTGGAGGTAAGATCAAAACATCTATTCACTCTTTTAAATGTAGGTAAGAGAAAGCAAAAAAAAAAAAAAAAAAGAAGCCACGTGGCGTTGACTGTGCCACCATGTAAGCATCAATGTGGTGCTTATGTGACAGCCATGTGGCAGTCATTGGAGGTAAAACCGAAACATCTATTCACTCTTTTAAATGTAGGTAAGAGAAAATATCGACAACTTCGTCGATATTTTTTCAAGATTATCTGTAAATGGGACCATCGATACAGATTTGTAGAGTAAGATATTTCTAATTGGAGTGTCCATGAAATATTGATACTTATGGACAGTATCCGTAACATATAAATATCTGTCTTCTTCCTTCATAATTTTATCGGAGTATCCAGATATATACAAATATTTCTACGGATATATCCGTTAAACATCTTCTAATATCCATCTGCATAAAAATGAAGAGAAAATACTTAAAACAGAAATAAAATGAAATTTTTAGCAAAGAAAAAAGTCACGTGCACTCTATTTTGTGATTTTGTATTGTCTGTAGTAATAATAATAATAATAATAATAATAATAATACTTTAAGTTCAATAATTTGTGATTTTGTATTGTCTGTTGTAGTAGTAATAATAATAATAATAATAATAATACTTTAGTTCAATATATTCGTTTTTTTTTTTCTCTTCACGTGAATTATTTGTTTTTGGCAATTTGTACTTTATAGCTATGAATAAAACTATAAAGCTAGTATGTGAGGAATCTAAGTATTTTTAAAAAAGAAAAATATTTCCAAATATGGATTTTATACGTTTTAATTGTTATGAAAAATATTATGGTATTCTAAAATTTGTACTTAATGAAGTTGTTATTCTATTAAGGTATTCATTATTTCCAATTATGGATTTTATATGTTTTTATTGTTATGAAAAATATTGTGATATTCTAAAATTTGTACTTAATAAAGTTGTAATTTTATTAAGACATTTTTTAATAATAAATCATTTTTTTTTGTACATTGTGTTTTACATATATATTTACTTATATACATAATTTTATTATGAAAATAGATCTATTTATGAATTGTTTAGGTCTTTTTTCATTTCCTGTAATTTCACTTGAAATTTCTGATTTTTTACAACTATACTATTTTTTTTTTTTCATCTTTACCAACATCGAGATCGACATTATCCATCAATATATCCATAAATCCAAACCCTTGATTTTACGTGGATATCGATATTTTCATCCTTACTTGTATTAAATTTCTCCTTCTATTTCCTATCCTGTTTCCTCTCTCTTTCCTGAAGGCAAATAATTTCACAGAACAAACTGGGCAACAAGCTTATTCGACCTATTTATACATGACAACTGGTGCTTTCCTTTGCTTTTCTTATAAATTCTGATCTATAGCTTCATTCTCTTAGTAATATTGGATCTTGTTGGGTATAGTATAGCCTCGGCACGGCGGCCGCGTACTCTTGTTCTACTCCTGCTCTGAAGAAGACATACGATTTTTTTTTTAATAAATTTTAGAGGTGATGATACTTGTATTATTCTTACTTAACATCTTTATGATGCTTTTCTTCATAAGAGAATCAAAGCTTACTTAGAGGAACGGAGTCTTAAAAAGATTAAAGAATTTTGAATTTTTATGTTATTGAGAATTTTATCTTATTTGATGAAAACATTAGTTAGTAAAATAACAAGAAAGCAATATGCATGTTTTTTTTTGTTAGAATAACTTTTTTTTTAAGAAAAAAAAATGAGAAAAGTATGATATATTTTATACTTATAAATTAAGTCAAATCTACAATTACAGTGGAGTAGAAGAGGGTTAATAAGATATTATGAAAATAGTATCTATAAAAAGATAGATTTTAAATATTTATGAAGAAAGTATTAACTAAATATGAGCATTCATGAATTTAATGGATTTAACAACTCTTTTTGTTTTTTGTTTTTTGTCATTGTGATTGTTTTTTGTTTTTTTGTTTTTTTTTCTTTTATTGTTTTTTGTTTTTTTGCTAAAGGATAAATGAACAACTCATATACAACTTCTTTTCACAATTAAATACTGCACGATCAAAGTTTTCTCTCTCCCTTCCTTCCTCCTTCCTATCATGGCTTCATCTTCTTTACTATTCAGAGCCGTCCACACACACACAAGGTTAATTCCGTCATTTTATGGTCCTTTTTTTTTTTTTTTTTTTTTTTTTTTTGGTGATATGGGGTATATGACACAAATGGTCTATCCTGAATTTTTTTATTAAAAAAAATACTCATACTTGAAATCAAGTAAATGATGTGATTGTAAGCATAACTAGCAGTAAAATATCACATCTGACTATTTCATTAAGTTTAGAGTTTGAATATCTCTATTCTTAAGTTAAAAAAAAAAAAAAAAATCAACTAAATGCCCAAATTAGCCTTTGCTTTCTCTTTTTTGAAGAAAAAAATTTCTTTTTTGCCCCCCTTTTCCTACTCATTGATGCTTTTTCCACTTTTGTTTCTTTCCTCCCACTTTACAACTTTACATTGGATAGATCGCCCATTTCTTTTATTTGCTTTTAGTCTTTGTCTTATTGCTCATTTTTTTTTTTTTCCTGATTCCTTTGCTTTTCTTTTCTTAAATCTGATGTAGATCGTCTCCCTCTCTCAGTTTGGCCTTGTTGGGTACGGAAAATCTTGATATGACAGCCTCTTACTCTTCTTCTACTCCTCGAAAAAAGTTTTACGATGTTTTCATCAATTTTCGAGGCGAGGATACTCGTAATGTATTTACTTGCCATCTTTACAAAGCCTTGTCTGATAAGAAAATCAAAGTTTTCTTAGATGAGGAGAATCTTAAAAAAGGAGATGAAATCTCACCTGCAATTATGAAAGCGATTCAAGAATCAAAAATATCTGTAGTAGTTTTATCAAAAAACTATGCTTCGTCCTCTTGGTGTTTGGAAGAACTCCGTCATATTCTTCAATGCAAGGAGATAGATGAGCAGATTGTGGTGCCAATTTTTTACCATGTTGATCCATCACATGTTCGAAGACAACAAGCGAGTTACGCAACTGCATTAACTGCTCTTGAGCAACGGTTTCGCTATAAAAGAGACAAGGTGAAACAATGGAGGAATGCCTTGACAACAGTCAGCAATTTATCTGGATGGCATTCCTCAGTGATTCGGTAAAATTCCTAATTAATTAAGAAGTTCATCATATATATATATTTATATATTTATTCCGAGAATCACTACGCAAAAATTGCTCACTAGCTTGAAACTCTCAACACTTCTCTCTCTCTCTCTCTCTCTCTCTCTCTCTCTCTTTTATTTTACTTTTTATTTTATTTTTGGTTGTTAGAAAAACTTATTTCCATGTTATTCGAGAGAGTAGGGACATCAGTCTGTTAGAAAATTAAAAGTAAGTTATAGTAGTGCCAAATCACTATAACAAATGTTTGGTGCTGTATGTCGAATTTATTTTCGTAAACTTTTTTATTTGATGATTTTCATCTATGATCCCTGAATTTTATGATCAGTTTTACTTTACTCATTGAACTTTAAAAACTCTCACTTTACCCTTTAACTTTACTTTAACCCCCTATATCAGAATTTCAGTTAAAAACCGATGGAAAAAATATGAGAATTAGTATTTGTGACAACCCCTCCTTAGAAAGGAGCCGTCAACTACATACTTAAACTTAACTTGTATCGTTTTAATTTCCAAAATTCAGGGATTTTTTTTTAATACTTATTACTTGTTAAACTCATTATCTATTAGATAACTATTCATAACATATTAGAGAAAAACATAAGTAAAGTATCATAGTACCAAATATTACAAACTATATCATTTTTTTTTAAGCTGCGGAAATTTTTTTTTTAAGCGAAGTGTTATCCATGCACCCTCTTTCTCCACTGTCACATCATCTGTCTTGTCTATTCATCCATTCAGTTGATCACGGGTTTCTAACCCATATTACCTACAACATAAATTTCTTGAATGAGCTTTCGCCCAGCAAGTAAAGATATAAATCTCACAATGCATGAATAATTAGCATGACATTTTATACAATTCTAAAGTCTTTTGCTTCAAAACTTATTGGGCCCCATTGTGTACGTACCAAGTGCGCGTGACCCTTGGGGAGTTGGGGGAGCGACCCTCCAGTTGTACCCAAGGTCATACATAAATCGTTCATAAATGTTACCTCACCTGAGTGGAGGTTGGTACGACACTTTTCTAATATTTCACTTTCATTAGCCTCATATAATTAAGTGAGTGATCATGTAAATATGACATGTCACAACATCATATAAAAAATATATTTGAATAACATAAACATTGAGGCATCATAATCATATTCACATAATTAGCACATAATTCACCACATATTCACACCAACACAACAAGCATTCATAGTTTTATGTTGTAAGTGAGATCTGTAATTACATGAATTCAATAATCTGGGATTTTTCTGTCAGTCGACCTCGCTCTAGTACACCGTCGGCACCGTGTTCTGATTTAAGCGACACCCGATAGTTAGAGCAGTATTTTAAACTGACCATTCTTCATATGAATATTTCTTTTCTCTATTTTTTTAGTTTTTTTTATTTTTCCAAATCCTTACTGTTTTGCATGTAGTTTGCTTTAAATTCTCTATATCTTGCTTTCTACTAGAACAACATAGAAAAAACACCTTTTCAGTATATATAAAAAATAATCTTAAATAGTTTTAAGAAATTCCCGTTTTACCCCATTTTTTGACAAAATTTTCATTTTAACTCTTATTGGACTTTCCTTTGTTTGTTGTTTATATTGTTATACCCCTTGGCCTATAAGTAATTTAAGGCAAATGAAACAGTTACTCACAGTGAAATATCTAGTTTACAAATCTGTTTTTTTTTTTTTTTTCCTCTTAACTTCATTTTATAAATTTCTTTTCGAAAAGTGCTCATCTAACACTTTTTTTTTTTTTTTTTTCACATAAAACTTGCACTAATCAATTTCCTATCACATACATCTTTTGCAAGAATCCTAGAGTCTAAAATAAGAATAGACTTCCATATTTATATATATACATCAAACTTTCTCACTAAAATCCATTCATGAGCAACACACAAACAAAAGTTGTCAACTTTTTATTTATTAAACTACAAACTTTATTTAAAAAGTTTGTTTCTTGTACCTTGACCATTCCAAACACATGATACATCATTAGCTTCATTACTGTTGGCTAGAAACATCCAAACCACAACATCAACTACTCATACAAGCATGGAGAGATTTCATAACATATACATATTCATGATTCCCAAACAATTCATTAAACCAAGTCCATCAATGAAATAATTTATATATATATGTATATATATATATATATATATTCATCCCTTTATTATTATTTTTTTAAATCACATAATCCAACTTAAAAAAAACAAATTTGAATATCTTACCTTCCTTCAAATTGATATTTAGCTTAGTTGCACCTCCTTGAAAATCCTTTGGTTTCTTGGTAGAGACTAGACAATAAAATTTCCATTTCTTAGAATAGAAATTTCTCAAAATAAGACTAAAAGAAAACATAAAATTTTGCAAATTTATTACCTTTTATGACTGCTAACCACTTTGATTTCTTGAATAAAACTTGCAAGAGAACCAAGCTTGAAGATTTGGAGGGATAATTTTTTTTTTCTCTTCTTCTTCTCCGTCTCCAGACGTTTTTTTTTTTTTTTTTTTTTGAGATGGAGAGGCAATTGCTTCTCTCTGTCTCCTTGTGTGTGTTTAACTTATGTGGAAGACAGTTTTGCTTTTATTTTATTATTATTTTTTCTCTCACTGTTCCTCTAGCTTAGAATAGGATAAGTAAAACATCTTTTCTTGCTTTTCTACTTTCATTGCATCGGTCTCTTTTCCCTTTTTTTTTATTTTTTATTTTTATATTTTATTAATCCTTATCCACTAAGCCATACTTGTCAAGATATGGGCCATTAGATTAAAATCCATATAATCTTAGCCCTTGATCCTTGAAGATAATTATACTTTAATTCTTATTCTATTCGGCAGTCATTTACAATATGTTATGATTCAACATGGTAAATTTTTACACTGGAATTTTTTTTTTAAAACTGTTCAAACAACTTTTGATATTTAAATATATATATATATATAAACTGTTAAAACAATTTTTACTTTCTCTTTTTTTTAATCAGTTTTTACAGTTCAGAATTAAATTCTGACTATTGTAATTTGATTTAGAAATAATTGTAAATTCAACTTCTTTACATGATAAAGTTGTATAATGGACTTGGCATTCTTTGTTGGGATTTTCATGATCACTTTTATCTATTTATGATCTTTATGGAAATTTCCTAAATTCCCAAATTTCTTGCATAGTGAAAAATATAACTAGTGGCATAGAGACATATTGTATCATAAAATTACAAGAATTTACATCTTTAATACAGAAAAATCACGGTTTAATTTCTGTTCAACTCAGAAATTAATGCCGTGAATTTTCCAGTTGTTACAGTATTACTAACTCATTCTGTTAAAATTTCTACTAAAAACAAATGAAAAAATACCACAAAACTGCATTTAAATAACTTTTTTTCAGTCTATTTTTTTTTTTTTTTTACTGAAATTCTAATAGAATGTGTAAAGTGGGGTTAAATTCAACATTCAGATGATAAAACGAGCGTTTTCAAAATTTAAGGGACAAAATGAAAGTAATCCTTAAATTCAAGAGCATATATGAGAATAACCCTATTTTATTTTGCCCCACTATTAGTTAATCTTATGCTTTCCTCACCTTGGTATTTTTCCTTCCTTTCCGTTTTCCTTTCCTCTTACCAAACATAACCGGTTTTTTTCCCCACTCTTTGGCTAACACTAGTTTGTACATGTGTGTTGCACGTGTTATATACATATTGTAATAATTAATATAGTAGATTTTGTAATTAATATAGATTGATAAAAACTATCAAATATCTTTAGTTTAGTATATGTGTACGGATCTAAAGTTAAGAAAACTAATAGTTTTTTTTTTTTTTTTTTTGTAGTGAGTTTTCCAAAAAATAGCGGTTCTAAACATATCAACATCTAGTCATAGAAGAGTGAAACAACAACCACAACATTTTTAGTAAGAAAATATTAATTTCCTCTAATTCTCGACACACACATGTTTTAAGGTTTTCTCTGTGCTTGCGTGTGTGAGAGAATTCTATCCATAAAAATGTTTGTGCCGGTATATTTTCACCTTGGAAAGAGAAACAAATAATTATATATATAGAGAGATAGTGAAAGATTGATGCGTATCGATTATTTAAGTGAGGGATTGCGCGGAGAAGCCTAATTACTTATAAACACACGTATTTCACAAGCAAAAATATGTTTGTCTCACAATTGTTTTGAATGATTGAAAACTGAACAACATACAAACACACTTATAAGTGTTATTTAATATAAATAATTGAAAAGTTACCTTAAACAGTTGCAACCGAAAGATAAATAGATTGTGAATGATTAAAACGTTTCGTAAATTAGAGTTGTCTTGAACAGTTGCAACTGAAAGATGAATAGATTATCAATGATTAAAACCTTTCATAAAATATAGTTGTCTTGAATAGTTACAACCGAAAGATGAATATATTGTGAATGATTTAGTGACAAGTTGCAATAATAGAACATATATTAGAGTATTTAATTTGCATTGAACAGTTATAACCGAAAGATGAATAAATTGTAAGTGATTAAAACCTTTTATTAAAATAGAGTTGTCTTGAACAGTTGCAACCGAAAGATGAATAGATTGTGAATGATTAAGCCTTTCATACTCCTTTTAGTGAGAAGTTACAATAATTAAACATGATACAGTACATATAATAGAATATTTAATTAAACTTATGAGTACTGTTTTGGACGACCTAGAATAAGCAGGACATTTCACAACCCACTCTTTCAGTATTGTTAGGATTATCAAGCGCCAAAAAGATTAGGGAAACTAGTTTCTTTAAAACAGCAGGTAGTTTACAGAGAAATTTCTTTAAAACATGTAGGTAGTTTCTTTAAAAGAGCAAAATAAATAATGACATTGAAAGAGAACGTATTTGCCATAACTCTCTTTAAATGCTTATTGCTAACTTCTGCTTATGTTCTTCTTGAGGGCAGGTCTGATTCTACATTAGTCGAGGCAGTTGTGCAAGATGTTGTTGGGAAGTTAAATTGCTTATCATCATTCTATGATTTCAAGGGCTTGGTTGGAATTGGCAGACAACTTGGGAAAGTTGAATCATTGTTGAACATTAGCTCACTAGAAGTTCGTATTGTAGGCATTAATTGGGGCATTGTTGGAATAGACGGTAAGATAATCCTGGATCGTGACTTATTCCACCGATTCGCGTCTCAATTCGAAGCTGGTTGCTTCTTTCTTGAAAACACCAAGGAAGAAATAAAAAGAAGCGGACTGAGGTATCTACAGAAAGCATCTTTTTCTGGAATATTGGGGAAAGAAAGTTCGACCCTAGAATTTGCGAAGAATAGGCTTCTACGTACAAAGTCTCATGTTGTTATTAACGATATAGATGAAGGCAGTGAAAAAGTTATAACAACCAGATCAGATGCTCAAGTGCTCAATAGTATTGCTGCTCATGGTGTTGATAGCTCAAATTTTCAAGAAGTGAATAAAATTGTTTGCTCAAAAGATTCTCAAGGAAGCGCTTCTTTGGACGATTATGCATTGCTGCCACGAAAGGTGGTCGAATGTAGTCGAGTTCTTCCATCGGCTGTTAAAGATTTGGGTACTCAACTTGGTTCTAAGACCAAAAAAGCATGTGCAAGTGTTGGAAGCCGAGTCTGGTGCCCATTTAGGAAGGGAAAAAAGGGTAGGCAGCAACTGGAAGCAGCAGCAGAGGGTGTTGGATTTGATGACTCCAACAATGCTGAGTTGGATGATGAGCTCACGGAATCAAGTGAGATGGCTGGATCAGGTGAAAAGGGTGACAGTGGGGGTGGTATTAATTTAAAAACGCTTTCGAACATCAGTGATGCTGAACATCATACTAATAGAGAGGTGAGTCCATCTGATCGGCCCCATGCTGTGGGACCCATCTCTATTAGTGAGTGATGTTTAATATCACTCATATTTCATAACATTGTTCGTATAAATTTAATTAGGCGGGGGAAAATGACGTGTGTCTTTTGGCGTGTAGAGGATTCTGGTGGTTGGTGGAGGCCGAGAGAACCTTGAATTCTCTCCTTATCCTTTTCGTTCCTTTTTTCCTTTGTCGATCTTGTATTTCTCTTTCTAATAATTGCTTTGTAACTGGTTGAGAGCTTGTTGATAAATAAAAGGAGGGTTATTCACATTTTTGTACCTTGTATTTTATTTTTATTAGAAAGTACACAATGTGTTTTGCACTTTCACATTTTCATACCATTGGATTACGTTTAATATACTAATTTATACACTATCCCGGTCAACACTTAATTTTGACATTAAAATACCCAAACTACCCTTAAAAAGAAAAACTAAAACTTTATTTATATTTTTATACCCTACATTTTGTTTTTTAGTCAAAAAGTATTGTCTTTTAAACTTTTATATTTTTATATTATTAGATTATATATGGCACAAAAATCTATACATTTTCTGAATAAACACTTAATTATAATAGTTAAATACCCATGAAATAAAAAATATATATCTAAAAAAATTATAGTTAAATTAAAAGTAAATAAAGGGGCTGAGGCTGTAATATCCAAAAATTTTCACAAACTCATGATTTTCTCGTATATAAGAAATCTAAAGTTTGTATTATGTGTTTATGTACAATTGTATGAAAATTATGAATACCAATACAAAAATTCATAATTTTATCAGTATAGGGTTGAGTTCTCGGTAAATTAGCCACGAGACTCCATAATAGGCCTTTTAAGGAAAAAGGCATGACGAAATTTCATGAAATCATGTTGGTCAAAGTTTGACCAAAAAGTCAAAGGTTGACCAGAGTGGTCAAACAAAAGACGATACTGTGATACGATAAGCAGTACAAGAAATATACTACAAAAACCGTCTTTACGGACCAGACAGTATAATTAGGATTTAAAACCACCATAGAAAAATCAAGCACACCAAGTTAGAAATAAAGGGCATAAGGGCTTAAGGAATTAAGAAAAAATTTATACAGTCCATCTTTACACAGATGAATTTTAGACTGCAGTATAGAATAACAATACTGTGTATTAGTAAGCACAGTATTGGAAATATCTGTGTTAGCTCAAAAATGGACTGCATTTGAAGGAAAAAGCCAAACGAGGCCTTAAGAGGATGACATCACCTAACTTTTTAATTATGACATCATCTTATTTGGATTTATGACATCATAATTCCATGAACCAAGCCTTTGAAGACAAGTGTCTTCTTCTAGAACATTCCTCCTTGTTCTCCAAGGATCATGGCCGGCCACCTATGCCCCCCATTGTGCAAATTTTTGCTTCTTTTGGGGTCAATTTACAATTTTGAAGAATTCTCCAACCTCTATAAATAGGTGAGCTCTTGTTCACAAAAAAATTAGAAACCTTAGCTAGATTATGCCCAATTTTTCCCTCACCAAATCCGAAATTTTAGGGTGAGCAAGAACCAAGAGAAAAATCTTGAAATCCAAGGAAAAAAAAGAGTTGGTTAGTGGTTGATTTTCCTCTACCTCATCAAGTAAAGGTTTTTTGAAATTTCTTGGTGTTTTCCTAGCCTAGAGGCCGACGGTTTTAAGGGGGGAAGGTAAGGAAAAATTTTGATTGGTTAATGGTTAGCTTTTGGTTCAAGATTTTACCAAGAGATCAACTAAAATTTTTGGTGCAAAAATTTGGTGTAGAACCGGTTGGTGAAGCCAAAGTGGGAGGGGATTTTGAAAACCAAACCCTAACCCTAAAATTTGGGGTTAATCAAGGTAATTGTCCCTAAACCCCAAACTCTTTCCTTTGAGCATTCAATTTGAAATTTACATGTATTTCAAGTTGAAATTGTAAGAGCATAAGCTCAATTTTATTTTGTGCCTAAGTTTAGGATTTAGAGTTTTGTGCTTGATCTAGAACTAAGGGTGGTTTGAGTTTAATTTTTTTATGTGCATGCTTGCTTTAATTTTCTTAATTTGCATGCTAAATATTAGTTTATTATATGTCCCCAATCTGCCCTAGTGTTGGTGAATGATAATTTTGGTGCTAGGTTGCTAGAAAAACATTAGTATGCTTGCTAGGTTTTGTGCAACCGAAATCATGCAACTTAGTTGATCCAATATCAATTAGGTTTGCATGGTGATGTTAGAAATTGTGATTAAAGAAAATTTACGCTAGAAAACCGCTGCATGTGTGTATTATAGCTCCCACGGTGGCTGGTTGAGCTAGGTTCCACGTCTAGGACGTAAAACGAACTCTAAACCGAAAAACTGCCAGGTTCGGGTGGATCTTGACCAGTTTTATGGCAAGTAGATTTTGAGGCCTTTAGAGGCCTGAATTTGGTAAAACTTAAAACACAAAAGTTGCTCCGAACAGTTTTTCCTAGGGGGATACGCGAACGGATTTGTAAAATAAGGCCCCAATGGCCTCCGTTTACCCCAAAACCTGTGGCTGATCCCCAGACCCAGTTTTCACTCAGTTTTTCGGGTCAGCCAGTTTCAAACAAAAACTGGGACGAATCTAGGCCGAATTGGAATTTTTACAAAACATGAAAGTTTTATTATTTTTCGAGAGCTACAACTTTTATGAAGAAAACTTTTTCAGATTATGAACCGATTTTAAATTAGAATCGTTTTTCGAAGGGTGCGCAGGGAATCCGAAAATTCCTGCACCACTAGTTTTACAAATGTTTCTAGAAAACTGTTTTCTACTACAAACTATTGTTTTGATTATGAAAAACTGTTCCAAGGGCAGTTTTCAACCTCAAATGATTTTATAAAGCACTAATCCAAGAGTTTGGATTTTTACGATTTAAGTAAAGGATTTTTATAAGTTAAGAATGAAGTTTTGGGATTAATTTCCCTAAATTTTCCAAGTAAGGGAAATGAATTTTTCAAGTTAGAATATAGCAAGCGACTAGTTTACAAAAGGTAACCGGGAGTTATACCCGAGTTACTGGGCTTAGCCTCAAAGCCCAAGGTTGACCATTAGTTGATCAGATATCGACTTTAACCCAACATTTAATTAAGGGTTACCCAAAGTAATCCTATAGGATACCAAGACATGTGTGGGGGGACATATAACTAAAATGTTGGAAAGGTTACCAACTTTTTATAGGATTCTTATCCTATGTTCTTTTAATAGCAGGAAGGAACCTGCAGTTGCAATCCGAGTTAAGACAACAAAAACCGGAATCTAGCATATCAGGCAAGTATCAAACCTCACCTACAGTATGAAAATAGTAAAGACTATTTTCAAGTGTACTATATATTTTCAAATATACATGCTATGTTGTGCTGTGATATGCAATGCCATGACATGTGATGCTATGCTATGTCTATGATGTGCTAAATTATATTATGACATGTTATACCATGGTTACAAAAATGCCATGTTTACAAAAGTGTCATATTTATAAAAGTGCCATATTTATAAAAGTGCCATATTTATAAAAGTGCCATATTTACAAAAGTGTCATGTTTACAAAAGTACCATATTTACAAAAGTGTCATGTTTACAAAAGCACCATGTTTACAAAAATGCCATGTTTCTAGAAATGCCATGTTTTCAAAAATACCATGGTTTCAGAAATGACATGTTTACAAGAAGGCCATGTTATGACAAATGTTGAGTAAGATATGACATAGTGACATCATGAAGCATGTTCACTAATGTTAAATCACATGGTAAGATAATCAAGTAAGGTGTCGTACCAACCTCCCGTGATCGAGGAGGTTACATGTTTCAGTGGTGATATTTACCTTCCGTGATCGTGAAGGGTCAAGTTATAATTCCCAGAACTGTTAGGGCCTTTGCAAACCCTAGCTTTGTCTGGAGGCTGCGCGCTTTTGGTACGGACACTATGGGCTCACATGTTAAGACAAGATAATAAGTCAAGATTGAGTTTATAATGAAGCATAAGACATTCAATCAATCATAAATGGTTCATGCATAAGTTACATGATGATTGACATGTTTTAAGAAGTTTGAAATATTTTGTGAGATTATGTTTGAACTTGCTGGGCGAAAGCTCACTCTTATATTTCATACTGTAGGTAAGAAGCCTGCAGCTTAAGTGGTGGGCTATGCGGACGATGCGGCGGGTGAAGGGCGGTGTGGGATACCACTACGCATAATTTTCCGCATCCAATTTTCAGTAATATGATAATATTTCAAAAATAAATTATGTTTTGTTATTTGTAAGAAGTTTAAAGACACAAGAAGATACTGTCAGTATAGTCTGTATGTATGACAAGTCTTTATCTATAAGATAACTTATGTGTATATGATTTAAAAAAAAAAAATTTATCTCAAATTTTCAAGTAAAGAACAAGTACGAATGGTGTCGACCTGGCTTGGGAAGTCGGGGCGTCACAGTTGGTATCAGAGCGGTATCCTGCCAGCCTACTTCACTTCGCCTCACATCGCTTCTGCAACGGCCCAAGTAAGTTATGTTATTTTCTTAGTATTAGAATTAGTTAGGACCTTATGGGTATAGTAAGTATCTTTCTTCAACTGCCATGCTAGAAAATGTTGGACACGGGGATAACGTTGGGTGGTGCCTTAGCTTGGTGGTGGCAATCAGGTGACATACGGAAATAATGGGAAAGTTTTATATCTTCCCAAATGTTATGGTTATGTACTCCTGTTGTGAAGGAGATATGAACAAGATCATGATGAATTCGGATATGTTCATGTTATGCTTTTATATTGAAAGAAGATTATGGTTCTATATAAAAGAAATGATTTTATTAATCTTATATTAAAAGAAGCTAAGTTTATTTCCTTATTTTCCGTTTAGAGCCATGCCACCAAAGCGTAGAAGAGCACCGATCCAAGACGTTGATCTTGCGGCCCAGCTGAATGAGCTAAGACAAATGATGTTAGCCCAACAGCAAGAGATAGGGGGGCTTAGAGCTCAGTTAGCTCAGCAGAATCAGGGACCTCCTGATGCAGAAGTACCACAAGCCCCTGTGAATCAGCCTGCGGCACCGGAAATTCCTAATGTTGATCCGGTGATCCCAGAGAACCCCATAGCCCCCGAAATACCTGTTGCGCCTGTAGCTGTTCCACCAGCACCCCGAGTTCGAACTCCGGAAGAACTATATGACAGTTTTCGGCGCATGAAGGCACCAGAATTTGAAGGTTCAACAAACCCAATTGATGCCGACAATTGGTTGATTGACCTCCAGGTTATCCTGAACTTCCTCAGGCTCAATGATCAAGAGAAAATCCTCTGTGCATCCTTTGTCCTGAAGAAAGATGCTCGCCTTTGATGGGAAACAGTCCAGATCCGGTGGGATGTTACTCAAATGACTTGGGAGGACTTTGTTGAGGCATTTAAAGAAAAATACTTCAACACCGAGGTTATGGAAGCTCAACAAGACGAACTTAGTAATTTTCGCCAGGGTAATCTGTCGGTAGCTGAGGCAGTGCAAAAGTTTGAGCAGCTAGCACGTCTCTGTCCTCACCTCTTCAGTTCCGAAAGGGACAAAGTGCGAAAGATGATGAAGATGTTTCGCTCGGATTTGGCAGTAGTGATCAACAGTGGACCTTATCCACCAACCACCGTTGCAGATTGTGTCAGCCGGGCAGTTCGAGCTGAATACTTGGGTAGGGCAGAACAGAGAACAACGGGCTAAGTTCTTTAAGGAAAAGAAAGAAGAGAAGGCCCAAGCTAAGCAGATTCAGGCAAGATCAAGTCCAAACTCCATCACAGAAAGGTCAAGGAGGACCTTCGAGTCAAAACAACAACAACAAGCAGTACGGCAACAACCAGCAGAAGAGGAAGTGGAATGCAGGAGGACAGGGGAATCAACAGAATTTTCCCCAGAAGAAGAATACTCCTGATAGCAACAGTTATCCCACTTGCCAGAAATGTAGGGAAGAAGCACCCGGGAGATTGCCGTGCTGGAAACGGTCGTTGTTTTCTATGTGGCAAGGAAGGCCACTATGCTAGAAGTTGCAATCTCAATCCCCAGAGTCCGCAGAACCAACAGAGAGGACAGGGATCTCAACTTCACTGCTACACAGATGAAGCTCGAGGGACCTGCAATCTCTCAAGGCAGGCTGGAAGCTCCGGAACCTCAAGGACGCATCTACGCCTATACAAAGAGGACTGTTCAAGCTGGACCTTCCACCGTGGTGACAGGTCAGCTTCCTTTTGCCCAACAAGATGCTTACGTGTTAATTGATTCTGGAGCCACGCATTCATTCACATCATCTAGGTTCGCTATGAAACTAGGTAGAGCAAGTGATAGAATCGGAAGAACATTTAGGACTGCATTACCCTCCGGGGAGATTCTGTTGTCTGATTATTGGATACGTCACGTTCCAATAATTATATGTGGTAGGGAAATGTATGTCAACTTGATCATCATCGACCTATACGACTACGATGTCATCTTGGGTATGGACTTCTTGGGAAAGTACAACGCCGTTATCGACTGTCCACGACGTACTGTCACATTCAAGCCTATGGGAGGCGAGGAGTTTATTTTCAGAGGATCTACTCCAAAACAACCAAAGATGTTTATTTCGGCGCTAAAGGCTAGAAAATTGTTGGCAGAAGGATGTATGGGATTTCTAGCCAACGTGGTGGATAAGACACAAGAGACTGAGAGCGGACCAGAAGAAGTACCGATAGTCAAAGAATTTATAGAAGTTTTTCCCGAAGAATTGCCAAGGATTGCCACCAGAACGAGAAATCTCTTTTGAGATCGAGTTACTTCCTGGATCGGCACCAGTATCCAAGGCACCTTACAGGATGGCACCTGCCGAACTTAAGGAACTGCAGATTCAACTGCAGGAGCTTCCTGGATCGAGGATTCATTCATCAAAGCTACTCGCCATGGGGAGCCCCAGTTTTGTTCGTCAAAAAGAAGGACTGGCACTCTTAGGATGTGCATTGACTATCGGGAATTGAATAAGATAACCATCAAGAACAAGTATCCCTTGCCTCGGATCGACGATTTGTTTGATCAGCTGAAAGGAGCTTCAATTTTCTCAAAGATTGATCTACGATCCGGATATCATCAGCTCCGAATTAGGGAAGGAGACGTCCCCAAGACAGCCTTTCGTACGCGATATGGACATTATGAGTTCCTCGTTATGCCATTCGGATTGACGAATGCTCCAGCAGCCTTTATGGACCTGATGAATCGAGTATTCAAGGATTACTTGGATAAGTTTGTTATCGTCTTTATAGATGATATCTTGATTTATTCAAAGTCAAAGGGGGAGCATGAGGAGCACCTAAGGATCGCTCTGCAGATTTTAAAGCAAAATCAGCTCTACGCTAAATTCACCAAGTGTGAATTCTGGTTGGAGAAGGTTCATTTCTTAGGACATGTGGTCTCCAAGGACGGCATATCTGTAGATCCGGCTAAGATTGAAGCAGTAAGTGAATGGCCAGCTCCGAAAAACGTCACCGAAGTACGTAGTTTCCTCGGCTTGGCGGGCTACTACCGACGTTTTGTTGAAGGATTTGCTAAGATTGCAGCGCCGCTCACCGCACTTACACGGAAAGGAAAGAAGTATGAATGGACTGCAAAGTGTGAAGAGCACTTCCAAGAGCTGAAAAATAGGCTGACTTGCGCTCCGATCCTCACAATTCCAAATGTGGAGGAAGGAAACTTCGTGATATACAGTGATGCTTCCAAGATAGGATTAGGAGCCGTACTCATGCAGAATGGAAAGGTGATCGCTTATGCTTCACGACAGCTTAAGGATCATGAGAAGAACTATCCGACGCATGATTTGGAACTTGCGGCGGTAGTATTTGCGCTCAAAATCTGGAGACACTACCTTTACGGTATTAAGTGTGAAGTTTACACAGATCATCAGAGTTTGAAGTATATCTTCACACAGAAGGAACTTAACATGAGGCAAAGAAGATGGCTCGAATTGGTAAAGGATTATGACATAGACATCCGTTACCATCCAGGGAAGGCTAACAAAGTAGCCGATGCCCTTAGTCGGAAGTCGTCTTCCTCGTTAATGTCCCTACAATCGTTGATCGAACCTCTTCAGAAGGAGCTAGTGGAAGCTGGAATAGAGCTTATCACTGGAAGTTTAGCTGCCCTAACCTTCCAACCTACTATTTTGGATGGCATGAAGGAGCGACAAGAAGGAGATGCCTCGCTGCTCAGAACAAGGAACGAGGTCCTAGAAGGAAAGGAGTCAGATTTCAACGTATCTGATGAAGGCATACTCTATCGGAAAAATAGACTATGCATTCCTAATGAGGACAAGCTGAAGGAACAGATCATGAAAGAAGCTCATGAGACTCCGTATTCCGTACATCCTGGAGCCACAAAGATGTATCAAGACTTGAAGGAAAGCTTTTGGTGGCCCAAAATGAAGAATGATGTTGCAACCTTCGTCAGTAAATGCCTTACGTGTCAAAGAGTCAAGGCAGAACACCAACGTCCAGGGGGAGAATTGCAGAAAATTTCCATCCCAGAATGGAAATGGGACCAAGTGACCATGGACTTTGTAGTTGGTCTACCCCGAACTCCCAGTGGCAACGACGCTATCTGGGTGGTTGTTGATCGTTTGACGAAGTCTGCACACTTTATTGCCATCAAGCTTAGCTTTTCAGTAGAGCAGCTAGCGGAATTATACGTTGCGCAGATCGTTCGCTATCATGGGATTCCGAAATCGATTATCTCGGATCGTGATGGACGGTTCACTTCTAAGTTTTGGAGGAGTGTACATCAAGCCATGGGTACAAAGCTTACTTTTAGTACGGCTTTTCACCCTCAAACGGATGGACAATCAGAGAGGACCATTCAGACCCTAGAAGACATGTTGCGAGCGTGTGTGATGGATTTCAAAGGGACTTGGGATAAGAAGCTTCCTTTGATTGAATTCTCGTACAACAACAGTTTTCAAGCTTCGATTGGAATGGCTCCTTATGAAGCTCTCTATGGGAGAAGGTGTAGATCTCCAGTCCATTGGTACGAGACAAGAGAGAAAGAACTTGTGTCCACGGATTTTATTCAAAGAACCACGGAGGCCGTGAAGCTTATACGCCAACGGATGGAAACTGCATTTAGTCGACAAAAGAGCTACGCCGACAAACGCAGAAGACCTCTAGAATTCCAAGTAGGAGACTTGGTTTTCCTCAAAGTTGCTCCATTCAAAGGAGTTATGAGATTTGGAAAGAAGGGGAAATTAAGTCCAAGATACATAGGGCCATTCGAAATACTGGAAAGAGTTGGTAATGTGGCCTATAAATTGGCTTTGCCCCAAGAGTTAGCATATGTACACAACGTATTTCATGTGTCGATGCTAAAGAAGTACATCTCGGATCCATCCCATATATTGGACCACGAACCAATTGAGGTTCACAAGGATATGACGTATGAGGAGAAACCGGTTCAGATCTTGGCACGAGAAGAGAAGGTGCTAAGGAACAAAGTTATACCTCTAGTAAAGGTGCTATGGCGAAATCATGAGATTGAGGAGGCTACATGGGAACGCGAGGAGGATATGAAGAAAAGCTACCCTGAATTGTTCTGATTTTCGAGGACGAAAATTCTTTAAGGAGGGTAGATTGTAATATCCAAAAATTTTCACGAACTCATGATTTTCTTGTATATAAGAAATCTAAAGTTTGTACTATGTGTTTATGTGCAATTGTATGAAAATTATGAATACCAATACAAAAATTCATAATTTTATCAGTATAGGGTTGAGTTCTCGGTAAATTAGCCACGAGACTCCATAATAGGCCTTTTAAGGAAAAAGGCATGACGAAATTTCATGAAATCATGTTGGTCAAAGTTTGACCAAAAAGTCAAAGGTTGACCAGAGTGGTCAAACAAAAGACGATACTGTGATACGATAAGCAGTACAAGAAATATACTGCAAAAACCGTCTTTACGGACCAGACAGTATAATTAGGATTTAAAACCACCATAGAAAAATCAAGCACACCAAGTTAGAAATAAAGGGCATAAGGGCTTAAGGAATTAAGAAAAAATTTATACAGTCCATCTTTACACAGATGAATTTTAGACTGCAGTATAGAATAACAATACTGTGTATTAGTAAGCACAGTATTGGAAATATCTGTGTTAGCTCAAAAATGGACTGCATTTGAAGGAAAAAGCCAAACGAGGCCTTAAGAGGATGACATCACCTAACTTTTTAATTATGACATCATCTTATTTGGATTTATGACATCATAATTCCATGAACCAAGCCTTTGAAGACAAGTGTCTTCTTCTAGAACATTCCTCCTTGTTCTCCAAGGATCATGGCCGGCCACCTATGCCCCCCATTGTGCAAATTTTTGCTTCTTTTGGGGTCAATTTACAATTTTGAGGAATTCTCCAACCTCTATAAATAGGTGAGCTCTTGTTCACAAAAAAATTAGAAACCTTAGCTAGATTATGCCCAATTTTTCCCTCACCAAATCCGAAATTTTAGGGTGAGCAAGAACCAAGAGAAAAATCTTGAAATCCAAGGAAAAAAAAGAGTTGGTTAGTGGTTGATTTTCCTCTACCTCATCAAGTAAAGGTTTTTTGAAATTTCTTGGTGTTTTCCTAGCCTAGAGGCCGACGGTTTTAAGGAGGGAAGGTAAGGAAAAATTTTGATTGGTTAATGGTTAGCTTTGGTTCAAGATTTTACCAAGAGATCGACTAAAATTTTTGGTGCAAAATTTTGGTGTAGAACCGGTTGGTGAAGCCAAAGTGGGAGGGGATTTTGAAAACCAAACCCTAACCCTAAAATTTGGGGTTAATCAAGGTAATCGTCCCTAAACCCCAAACTCTTTCCTTTGAGCATTCAATTTGAAATTTACATGTATTTCAAGTTGAAATTGTAAGAGCATAAGCTCAATTTTATTATGTGCCCAAGTTTAGGATTTAGAGTTTTGTGCTTGATCTAGAACTAAGGGTGGTTTGAGTTTGATTTTTTTATGTGCATGCTTGCTTTAATTTTCTTAATTTGCATGCTAAATATTAGTTTATTATATGTCCCCAATCTGCCCTAGTGTTGGTGAATGATAATTTTGGTGCTAGGTTGCTAGAAAAACATTAGTATGCTTGCTAGGTTTTGTGCAACCGAAATCATGCAACTTAGTTGATCCAATATCAATTAGGTTTGCATGGTGATGTTAGAAATTGTGATTAAAGAAAATTTACTGCTAGAAAACCGCTGCATGTGTGTATTAGAGCTCCCGCGGTGGCTGGTTGAGCTAGGTTCCACGTCTAGGACGTAAAACGAACTCTAAACCGAAAAACTGCCAGGTTCGGGTGGATCTTGACCAGTTTTACGGCAAGTAGATTTTGAGGCCTTTAGAGGCCGAATTTGGTAAAACTTAAAACACAAAAGTTGCTCCGAACAGTTTTTCCTAGGGGGATACGCGAACGGATTTGCAAAATAAGGCCCCAATGGCCTCCGTTTACCCCAAAACCTGTGGCTGATCCCCAGACCCAGTTTTCACTCAGTTTTTCGGGTCAGCCAGTTTCAAACAAAAACTGGGACGAATCTAGGCCGAATTGGAATTTTTGCAAAACATGAAAGTTTTATTATTTTTCGAGAGCTACAACTTTTATGAAGAAAACTTTTTCAGATTATGAACCGATTTTAAATTAGAATCGTTTTTCGAAGGGTGCGCAGGGAATCCGAAAATTCCTGCACCACTAGTTTTACAAATGTTTCTAGAAAACTGTTTTCTACTACAAACTATTGTTTTGATTATGAAAAACTGTTCCAAGGGCAGTTTTCAACCTCAAATGATTTTATAAAGCACTAATCCAAGAGTTTGGATTTTTACGATTTAAGTAAAGGATTTTTATAAGTTAAGAATGAAGTTTTGGGATTAATTTCCCTAAATTTTCCAAGTAAGGGAAATGAATTTTTCAAGTTAGAATATAGCAAGCGACTAGTTTACGAAAGGTAACCGGGAGTTATACCCGAGTTACTGGGCTTAGCCTCAAAGCCCAAGGTTGACCATTAGTTGATCAGATATCGACTTTAACCCAACATTTAATTAAGGGTTACCCAAAGTAATCCTATAGGATACCAAGACATGTGTGGGGGGACATATAACTAAAATGTTGGAAAGGTTACCAACTTTTTATAGGATTCTTATCCTATGTTCTTTTAATAGCAGGAAGGAACCTGCAGTTGCAATCCGAGTTAAGACAACAAAAACCGGAATCTAGCATATCAGGCAAGTATCAAACCTCACCTACAGTATGAAAATAGTAAAGACTATTTTCAAGTGTACTATATATTTTCAAATATACATGCTATGTTGTGCTGTGATATGCAATGCCATGACATGTGATGCTATGCTATGTCTATGATGTGCTAAATTATATTATGACATGTTATACCATGGTTACAAAAATGCCATGTTTACAAAAGTGTCATATTTACAAAAGTGCCATATTTATAAAAGTGCCATATTTATAAAAGTGCCATATTTACAAAAGTGTCATGTTTACAAAAGTACCATATTTACAAAAGTGTCATGTTTACAAAAGCACCATGTTTACAAAAATGCCATGTTTCTAGAAATGCCATGTTTTCAAAAATACCATGGTTTCAGAAATGACATGTTTACAAGAAGGCCATGTTATGACAAATGTTGAGTAAGATATGACATAGTGACATCATGAAGCATGTTCACTAATGTTAAATCACATGGTAAGATAATCAAGTAAGGTGTCGTACCAACCTCCCGTGATCGAGGAGGTTACATGTTTCAGTGGTGATATTTACCTTCCGTGATCGTGAAGGGTCAAGTTATAATTCCCAGAACTGTTAGGGCCTTGCAAACCCTAGCTTTGTCTGGAGGCTGCGCGCTTTTGGTACGGACACTATGGGCCCACATGTTAAGACAAGATAATAAGTCAAGATTGAGTTTATAATGAAGCATAAGACATTCAATCAATCATAAATGGTTCATGCATAAGTTACATGATGATTGACATGTTTTAAGAAGTTTGAAATATTTTGTGAGATTATGTTTGAACTTGCTGGGCGAAAGCTCACTCTTATATTTCATACTGTAGGTAAGAAGCCTGCAGCTTAAGTGGTGGGCTATGCGGACGATGCGGCGGGTGAAGGGCGGTGTGGGATACCACTACGCATAATTTTCCGCATCCAATTTTCAGTAATATGATAATATTTCAAAAATAAATTATGTTTTGTTATTTGTAAGAAGTTTAAAGACACAAGAAGATACTGTCAGTATAGTCTGTATGTATGACAAGTCTTTATCTATAAGATAACTTATGTGTATATGATTTTAAAAAAAAAAATTTATCTCAAATTTTCAAGTAGAGAACAAGTACGAATGGTGTCGACCTGGCTTGGGAAGTCGGGGCGTCACAGAGGCGGGGGTTGAAAAGGGGTGCGTTGTGGAGGGGTGGGAAAGGGCTTGGTGATTATGAGGGTGGAGTTGAGAAGTCTGAATTCTTTGTTCAGAAAATTAAAGGTTTTGCATTTTTATAATTTTTCTTCTAAGGTTAATTGGGTATTTTTAGGTCAAAATAAAGTGTTGATCGAGAAATGAATTGCTTTATATATTAATTGTAGTATAAAGAAATAAAATGCATGACTTTGAATGCAGGGTATACCTTTTGAATAAAAACAAATTACATAGTATAAATTAAAAAGATAAAATAGTCCAAATTATAATTTTCTTTTTAAGAGTATTTTGGGCATTTTTAGGTCAAAGTTATGTGTTGACCAAGAAGGTATAGGTTTGTATATTAAATGTAATATGATGGTATAAAAATATTAAAATTCAAAATGCAAGGTATACTTTATAAATAAAAGCAAATTTCAGGGTATAAAAATGTAAAATAATCCATTAAAGGAGCTAGAACCCATTTTTCTGGCCTAAATCTCTTCTCTCTATTAGGTGTATGCTTGAATTTCTGTTTGGTTAGGCAGGTACCTAAAAGAAAAGTGCAATGGCACAAATCCATGATGCTATGATGGACTAGAACCTAATGAGGAGGAGATTTTTCTTGATGTTGCCTGCTTCTTCAAATGTGGCGATAGAAAATTTGTAGAAAGAAGATTACATGCTTGGGATCTTCATGTAGAAATAGGAACTCAAATTCTCGTTGATAAGGCTCTCATAACTCTCAAAGAAAACAGGTTTTTTATGCATGATTTGCTACAAGAAATGGGCCGCCAAATCACTCGCGAAGAATCCAAGGAGCCTGGAAATCGCAGCAGATTGTGGTTGGTCAAAGATACATGTCATGTATTGAAATATAATACTCGTTAAGAAGAATTCGATAACTATCTATGTGGAAAAAAATATATATATAGAAAGCACAAAACCATTTCAAATAATTCGTCCATTATATGGGCGGCACACACATGTATTGTTAGCGTTTTCAAGGTCTTGTATGTTTGAACTTAGAAAATCAGAATCTAAATATTTGAACTAAAAAAGGACCAAATACTAATACATACACACATATGCCAGTGTTTCTTGCTATTACGAGCTCATCTCCATATACCTTATGTAAGGTTTACCAATAACAAGTTTTTGTACGTCATATATATATATTAATATATGTGTGTATACATGTACGTATATGGGCTCATGATCTACGTTTTCTCTTGATTGTCAAGGGACAGGAGTTGTCCAAGCGTGTGTTTGAAAATAATATAGACTTTGATTCTCCAGTCTTCAATGACATGTTCAATTTTAAATTTCCATCATTTCGTCATCAATATTATTGTGATCGCCCCACAAAGTTAAACCTTCCTCAAGGTCTGCAGTCTCTCCCTGATGAGATCAGATGTTTTTGTTGCGATAATTACCCTTCGAGAACTTTGACTCAAAAACTTTACACCACAAAATCTTGTCGAGCTGCACTTGGAAGGCAGTAAGCTAGAGAAACTCTGGGATTAAATTCAGGATAGATTTAGCATGCATTTAATGTACAGGTTTGAAGTGAGTTTTTTGGGTTGGATTTGAGCTTAATTGTTATGCATTTGGTGCACAGATTTGAATGATTGGAGCTAAAAATTGTAAAAATTTTGAAGTGTGTACGGAAAACAAAAATATTAATGTAGAGCTTGTTTTATTCATTTTAAAATTCTATGTAATTTATAAAAAAATATATATCTTATTTGGACTTGTTTATATAAAATTTTGGACTTTTAAATGTAAAATTATAATAGTAAACTGTGAATAATTGAAACTGAAAAAAGAAGAAACACAATTGCATTTGAATGCAATTGGCATGGTGTACCAGATGATTGCTTAGTTCCAATAATTTTTACTTATCTTGTATAAACAATGTAATAAAAGTTACTCTTTTCCATTTCTCTTTGGTGACAAAATTTTGGAAGCTTAAAAAATTTAAATCTTGAAAGATCGAAGAACTTGGTTGAAATTCCAGACCTCTCTTTTGTATTAAGTTTGGAGGCGATAAATCTCAAGCGCTGTAGAAGTCTTGATCTTCTTTCGAACAACATTGGCAAGCTGGAGTTGCTGCAATATCTTTATTTGTCTTTCTGCTCAAAGCTTCACAAGTTTCCAGAACTTCCAAGCAATATAAGATATCTGAATATGGTAAGGACAGCAATAGAACAAGTACCCCCATAATTGAGTGTCTCTATCAAGTTGTCAATCTTAATTTAAGTTCTTACGAAAACCTCAAGAGTCTTCTAACTAGCATCTTTAAGTTAAAATCTCTCCAAAAACTTCAACTCCAAGATTGCTCAAAATTAGAGTACTTTCCAGATATTTTGTAGCCAATGCCAAATCTGAGTCTTCTTAGTTTAGATTATTCAGGAATTACAAAGTTATCAGCATCAATTGCACATCTAGTTGGGATTAAAAGTTTAGACCTTAGTTTTTGCGAAAATCTCGAGTTTATCCCACAAACTGTCTGCAATATGGAACTTTCAGCCTTGGAAGGGAGACAGGGACAGACTGAACGTGTGACCAGGGTGGCTTAAGCCCCCACTCACTTTTTTTTGTTTTATTTTGAAAACCATATATAAATAGGTATGATTTTATACTCATATAAACAAAAGCCCCAGCCTACATATCATCAAAATAGAAGTTGTAAAACCCATTTTATTCCGGCCCCAGTGACATATTGGCCCAATAGAAGTTATAAAACCCGTTATGTTTAAGTAGTCCGAGACCTCATTAATTTTGAAATAAATAAAGGGAAAAGGAAAGAATATATACCCTAATTTAGCCCCCTTCCTACAACAACCCCTCGCTTTCTCTGTAATTTCTCTTTACTTACACTAACCACCATCACGATCATACAATCTAAAAGGAAAAAAATTATGAAATAATAATAATAATAATAAATTGTCAACGGCAACAACTCTCCTTTTAGAAGCTAAGGGTCCTTGTCAACCTCGATACCATAAATTTCTATTGGCTAGATTTGGGAAACAATATTCAAGAAGATTCAACAAAGCTTGGTTTGATGAATATGCTAATAGGTGCGAATACAGTGGGACAAAAGATGTTGCATTTTGTCTATGTTCTTATCTTTTCAAACCAAATAGTGGAGAACAAGCAGGTGGTGACTCTTTTGTCAATAAAGAATTTACAAATTTTAAAAAGAAAGAAAGAATTCAGATGCATGTTGAAGGCCCTTATAGTGCTCACAAACAAGCTTGGAAGAAGCACATTCCATTCATTTAACTAACAGAAATGAGCAAATGTGATAATATTTAATAGTTCAGGGAGCATATTTCTACCCGTTTTCAAAGTTCAAGAAGTAAAGTTACAATAACACTAAAATTTAGGGGAGAAAAAAAAAATGAAATTTGTCTAAAAATAAATTTTAATTTTGATAAAACTCTCCTTCCCTCCCTCTCTTCCTCTCACCTATCAAGGCTTCATCTTCTGAGCCGTCCACACACACAAGACTAATTTGTCATTTCAGTTTTTGTGACATGGGGTATTATAACAAAGATAGAAGCGCTTTGCACCATAATATAAAATGAATTATCTCAAAACTGTAGTTTTTGTACGGTTTCTATACTATAATTAAAAAAATAATTAGTCGTTTTTAAAAACAGGTAAATGTCAGAATTAGCCTTAGTCAGCTCTCTCTTGAAAAAAAAAAAAAAAAAGGTAAAAAGGTGATAGCGGGTGTATGTCAGGAAGGTATTTTTTCAAGTGCCGTGTATTGCGGTTTGTATCATTTGTTTTGTCTCCTTTTCTTATTCATTGATGTTCTTTCCACTTTTGTTGTTTTCCTCTCACTTTACATGGGGATGCTCTTGAGATTCAAAGAAGGTGCGCCTGAACTTTCCTTTTCTTCAATTTCTTAACAAACTTTGTCTGATAACTTTCCTTTATCGGGTGATTAAATAATTGTTGTTGACTGACTCTAGCATAACACGATAAGATTTTTTTAGTCTTTGTTTTCTTGCTCATCCTTTTCTTTTCATTTCTCCTTCTTTTCCCATTTCCTTTGCTTTTCTTTTCTTAAATCTGATCTAGAGCCTCCCACTCTCCGTAATTGATCTTGTTGGTCACAGTTTCATCTTGATATGGCAGCTGCTTGCTTTTCTTCTACTCCTGTTCAGAAAAAGTTGTACGATATTTTTATCAGTTTTTGAGGTGAAGATGTTAGATAAATTCCCTTGGTGAAAACCATCACCTAAAATCCCAAGAATATTCATGTTGGATCACCAAGAATCTATTAATGAATAAGTGGAAGCGTACCCGAATCCATAATGGTTAATCACCTTTTAGAGCCATGCGGTTGGCCTCCCAGATTAACACGTTTTCCAAGAGAATCCTATATTCTTCTCTGTGTTCTCTCTCTGATGTTGAGATGTTAAAATTGAGCAATGATAATAATGCATACGATCTGGGAACTATAACCAGTATATATAGATAACTTTCCTGTTATTTTTTTGTATTTCTATTTTAGTCCATCATAAAAAATGAAAATTACCCTTCAAGTCTTTACACTTTAAAGGCCCACACCTTATCAGATACATTAAAGCCCAAATTAACCAAAACTTAATAGATCACTTTTAATTAGACTTAACCTTATTTGACAGTCTGCAACACACACTACTACAAAATGTGGATTCCACGACCGTTTTTTAAAAAACCGTCGTGGAAAATGCGGCAAAAACACGGAGCAGAATAGAGTTTCCGAAAACCGTCGTGGAAGCCGAAGCTTCCACGACGGTTATAAAAAACCATCGTGGAAGATCATACTTCCACGACGGTTTCTTTGAATGTGCAATTTTAATTCTCACAAGGCTTAGATCAAGGTCTTGTTTACTCTGAATGTCATCTAAAATAGTTAGAGACAAGGTCATTGCAGAAAGTCGTCCAACTAATAATTCCAACCCAAAATCAATAATCTTTTTTTGAAGAGGTTCGGACATCGTATTCAAGGACATTAATGTGACAGGGGCCTTTCGACTCAACGCATCAGCTACCCTATTTACCTTCCCCCGGTGGTAGAGGATTTCACAATCATAATCATTTACTTGCTCAAGTCACCTCCTTTACCTCATATTCAAATTCTTCTGCGTGAATAAGTACTTCAAACTTTAGAGATCGGTGAATATTTGGCATCGGACTCCATATAAATAATGCTTCCATATTTTCAATGCATAACAATGGTAGCCAACTCTAAGTTATGGGTGAGATAGTTCTTCTCATAGTCCTTCAATTGTCTTGAAGCATAGGCAATTACCTTCCTATTCTGCATCAAGACTACACCAAGTCCCATTATGGAAACATCACTGTCAAATTACAAACCTTTCATCCCCATCAGGAATTGTCAAGATTGGGGCACTTATGAGTCATCTCTTCAGCTCTTGAAAGCTCTTTTCGCAGTTCTTTGTCCATTCGAACTTCTTTCCTTTTCGGGTAAGTGTCGAAAGCAACATAGCAAATTTCTTGTCATGTCCCACTAAACCAAGGAAACTTCTGATCTCACTTGCGTTGGTTGGTCTCTTCCAATTGCTAACGGCCTCAATCTTCGCAGGATCCACCATAACGTCATCTTTAGAAATCACATGGCCAAGGAATGCCACACAATCCAACCAAAACTCGCACTTAGAGAATTGGCATACAACTGGTGCTGTTTCAATGTCTGCAAAATTGTCCTTATATGCTTCTCATGTTTGTCTCGAGTCTTTGAATAAATGATAATGTATTTGACAAACACTATCACAAACTTATCTAGAAACTCCTTGAACACTCTATTCATCAGGTCCATGAAAGCAGCATGGGCATTGGTCAACCCAAATGGCATGACCACAAACTCATAATGCTTGTATCGAGTTCTGAAGGCTAACTTGGGGATATTTCATTCCTTGATCTTCAGTTGGTGGTATCCATATCGTAAATCAATCTTCGAAAACACAGTCGCACATTGGTCGAACAAATCATCAATTCTCGGCAATGGGTACTTGTTCCCTATGGTCACTTTGTTTTGCTCTCTATAGTCGATGCAGAGTCTCATTGTCCCATCCTTCTTCTTCACAAATAAAACTGGAGCTCTTCACAGTGAATGACTAGGGCAAATGAAACCCTTGTTCAATAGCTCTTAAAGTTGCTCATGTAATAATTTCAATTCAGCAGGTGCCATATGATAAGGTGTCTTGGAGATTGGCTTAGTGGCCAATGCTAATTCAATCTCGAACTCGATTTCTCTATCTAGCGGCAAACCCGGCAAGTCCTCTAGAAACATATCACTAAAATCTCGTACGACAGGAACATCTTCAAGTTTCAATTTATCTTCTTTCTTCTTATCCATGATGCTGGCTAATAAACCATTACAATCATTGGCTAGCATGTTTCGGGCCTTCATTACTAACAGGAATAACATCATCTTCTTCTTCGCATCACTAATGAATTCAAACCGATCATATCATTTGGGATCAAACACGATCTTACGTCTTCGTCATTCAATAGACGCATTGTACTTTCCCAAGAAATCCATATATAAAATTAGGTCATAATCAAACATCTTGAACACTATCAGATTAACGTAGAGCTCTCTATCAACAATTCTCATCGACACTACTCGTAGCCAATAAGTGGACATCATCACTTCCCCAGAGGGTAGTGTCGTAGTAAATCCCTGACTCAAGATATCCTGATTTATTCCTAGTCTTTTGACAAAAGTAGAAGAAACAAAGGAGTGTGTGGCTCCCATGTCGAAAAGAACGTTCGCATACTAGTTATTAACAAGTATTCGACATGTGACAACAGTAGAAGTCTCAGAAGTAGCTTCTTCTTTGGTCATAGTGAAAATTCTGGCATTAGTAATAAGTGGAGGAGCCTCAAGTCATCCGTGGGAAATATGAGGCCCATCAAGAGCGGCCAGCATACTGTGGAGCTAAGTCGGTGGGTTTCTCTACTACCTTTGCTGGAAGGGCTGGTACGTCTTGTTCGGACAATCCTTGGACAGGTAACCTTCGCGTTCGCAACCATAACATAGATTTGTGCCGATACGGCACTCCCCCAAATGTAGCTTCCCACACTTAGAACAAGGTGGAATGGTTTTAGCTTGCTTAGCTAGTTGACATCCTCTTTGACGGTTGTTGTAATAACCGGAATTTTTACGGACTTTTATATGCAAGAAATTTAAGTCCGTACTATGTGTTAGATGATGTTTCATGAAAATTATGAGTATCAATGGGAAATTCATAATTTTATCAGTATATGCTTGAGTTCTCGATTAATTAGATACGATACTCAATAATAGTTTGCTTAGTCATGCATAGAACCTTTTGAGAAAAAGGGTAGAAAAATTTTATGATTTTATGATGGTCAAAGTTTGACCAAGGAAAGTCAAAGGTTTGACTAGATGATACTGCAGTGTAATTTATCGGTATAGAAACTAAACTGCAGAAAACTGTCGTTACGGACGATTAAGCGAGAATAAGGTTTGAGACGACGTTAGAGAAAAATCAAGCACAATATTTGGAGCAATATAGGCTAAATGGTTTCAAGTCCCAAGAAAAATTTATACGTAGTCCAATTCTATGCAGATGGATTTTGGACTACAATTCAGTATGATAATACTATTTTAGGACAAAACAGTATTGATATTATCAAAATTAATAAGGAAATGGATTGTATAATTATATTAATGGATTCTTGGAATCAAGTGGATAATTATGCAAGAATTGGAAGTCAAGTAGCACTACATTAGCCGATCACCCGCAGGGACTAAATTGTAAATATTTTGTCCTTAGGGGCTAAAGTGCAATTTTTGGAAAATATGAGATAAGCAAGTGATGTCATCAAGATGATGTCATCAAGGTGAGCTAAGCATGAGTAGCTTGGTGAGCAAGCCATTTTTGGCTCACACCCATTGAATGGCCGGTTGTTAGAAGCCTGGTGAACAAGCAAAAATTTTGGTTCATGCACCTTGTATGGCCGGTCATTGAAAGCCTTGAAGAGCAAGTAATTTTTGGTGATGATGTAGGCCATGTGACATAAGCTTGGTGAGGTGAGCAAACATTTGCTTGTTGAACAAGTACTTGGCCTCCAAGTTTTCTTCATGGCCGGCGACATCAAGGAGGGAGGACACCTCATCAATTAGAGATTAGGGAAATAAATTTTCCCTTGTTCTCTAAGGGAATGGCCGGCCACCTAAGAGGAGTAAAGGGAAATTATTTTATTTCAAGGACTTATAAGCAAATTTTGGATTAAAATAAATCCAAAAAAAAAAAAGGAAATCATTTTTCACCTATAAATAGGTGAAGGGTGGAAGCTCATTTGGTTCACAAAAATTAGAAAATGCCCCAAAACTATAGCAAAATTTTCTCTCACACTCTCCCCCTAAAAACCGAGTCTTAGAGGAAAGGAAAAGAAAGAGAGTGGCCGGATTTCACATAGAACCAAGCCAAAAATTGGAAAAAAATTTTGGTGCCATTAGGGGAGCAAGGCCGGTTGTGGTGGCAGCCAAGAAAAAGAGAAAAATTTTGGGATCCAAGCTTGAGAACCAAATTCCAAACCCTAGAGGTAAACCCTTTAACCTTAATTCTCTTATTGAGTTTGGAACAAGAAATTTATGTGTATGTTTTCATGTGATTATGGCCAAAAAGTTGGAACCCCAATTGGAGGGGAAGACTGGCTGTTGGTGAAGGGAAAAGGGACAGCAAAAGCCAAGCCCAAATCTTGGATCTAAGTGAGGTATAAATTCTTAAACCCTAAGTATTTCATTTAAATTTCATTTGGGAAATTTAAATGTATTTAATCTTGGTTTGTAATGAGCATAAGCTCACTTTAATTTCTGCCCTAGTTAGGATTTTAGGGTATGTGCTTGATTAGTTAGGGTTCTTGGTTTGGTGGTTTCAATATTGCATGTTAAGTGTTTGTTATGTTGATTAGGGTTTATGTGCTTGATGTAAGATGTTAATTTTGTTTTGCATGGATGTATGTTTTACGTTAGAAACGATGCATGTCTGATCTTAGGCTCCCGCAGTGGCTGGTTGAGCTAGATTCCACGTCTAGGACGTAAAACGAACTCTAAACCGAAAAACTGCCAGGTTCGGGTGGATCCTGACCAGTTTTACGGCAAGCCGATTTTGAGGCCTTTAGAGACCGAATTTGGAAAAAGTTAAAACACGAAAGTTGCTCGGAATAGTTTTTCCTAGGGGAAAATGTGGACGGATTTGCAAAATGAGGCTCCAATGGCCTCCGTTTTTATGAAAATCCGAGGCTGATCTGCCCAGACCTAGTCTACACGTTCAGTAAGTTTCAAATTAAAACTGACAAGAATCCAAGTAGAACTGGGTTTTTCTTAAAACACGAAAGTTTTAGAATTTTTCAAGAGAAAGAACTTTCGTGAAGACAAGTTTTTCAAATTCAATCTGGATTTTTAAATACAACCTGAACTATAAAAACTGTGCGTAGAGCAAGAAATTCCTGCACAGGATTTTCTAAAACAACACAGAAAAACTGTATTTTTGCACAACACCAATGTCCTGACTGTGGAGACTGTTCCAACGACAGTTTTCAGTATTCAATGATTTTTATGAGCCTTTATTTTAAGAACCCCGAATTTTTATAAGTTAATTAAAGGTTTTGAGCTTAATTCACCAAATTTTTCCAAGATAAGGAAAAAGGGATTTTTAAGCCAAAGTTTTGTAACAATACGATGATGGACGGTAACCGGGAAGAATACCCGAGTTACTGGGCCAAGCCCAAAACCCAAGTTTGACCCATAGAAGGGTTGACTTTTGTTGACCAAGTTTGACCAAGGTTGTCACACCAAAGGTTACTTATTGTAACCAAATAAGATATTTTATAGGGGACATATAATATAATTAGAATATTGGATAGGTCACCAACATTTTATAGGATCCTTATCCTATATTCTTTTTAATAACAGGAAGTAACATACAGTTGCAACCTGAGCTGGAGCAACGAAACCCAAGATATAGTATACGAGGTAAGTACAGACCTCACCTACAGTATGGAAAATAGTAAACTATTTTCCAATATATTATATGTTTTCATGTATGTTATATTATGTTACGAGTTACCATAAGATGATGTGGGGGACAGATAACTAGAGTTACTCATGGATGTTGGTTAGGATACCAACATTTAACGATTATGAATTACGGTAAGATGATCATTATCTTATGTCCTGTTTGAAACAGGAATAGAACCTATTGATGCGCCTTGTTGGAACATTAGGTCAAGAGCGTAGGACATTAGGCAAGTATCAAACCTCACCTACAGTATGAAAATAGTAAAGACTATTTTCAAGTACACTATATTTTCAAGTATACATGCTATGTTGTGCTATGATATGCGATGCCATGACGTGTGATGCTATGCTATACTACTTCTATGATGTGCTAAGTTATGTTATGACATGTTATGCTATGTTTACAAAAGTGCCATATTTACAAAAATGCCATGTTTTCAGAAATGTCATGTTTTCAAAAGTGTCATGGTTTCAGAAATGCCATGTTTTCAAAAATGCCATGGTTCCAGAAATGACATGTTTTCAAGAAGGCCATATTATGGCAAATGTTGAGTAAGACATGATATAGTGACATCATGAAGCATGTTCACTAATGTTAAATCACATGGTAAGATAATCAAGTAAGGTGTCGTACCAACCTCCCGTGATCGAGGAGGTTACATGTTTCAGTGGTGATATTTACCTTCCGTGATCGTGAAGGGTCAAGTTATAATTTCCAGAACTGTTAGGGCCTTGCAAACCCTAGCTTTGTCTGGAGGCTGCGCGCTTTTGGTACGGACACTATGGGCCCACAGATTAAGACAAGATAATAAATTAAAGATTGAGTCTATAATGAAGCATAAGACATTCAATCAATCATAAATGGTTCATGCATAAGTTACATGATGATTGGCATATTTCTAAATGTTTGAAATGTTTTTGTGAGATTATGTTTGTACTTGCTGGGCGAAAGCTCATCAGATATTTCATACTGTAGGTAAGATGCCTGCAGCGGTACTTGGTGGGCCATGGAGACGATGCAGCAAGTGAAGGGCGGTGTGGGATACCACTACGCAAGATTTTCCGCAAATATTTTAAGTATGAAGTTGTATATGTATGATTAAGAAAAAAAAAAATTATTCTGTAATTTTCTTCAAGTTCAAGTGAAAGAAACTAAGTAATAAGTTAAGTAAGTAAAGTAACGGCCCACGTCTACGTAGTCGGCCCTACGTGGATTGTCGGGGGCGTTACAGTTGTTATGGTTCCTCTGATTGGAAAAGTTCCCCTTCCTCTTGTTATTGTTCCACTGACCTCCTTGAGACCTATCTTGATTTCTGAAGTTTCCACGGTTCTGGTTGTTGTTGTTGTTCTTAGGGACTTCGCTTTGATAAGTCTGGCTTTCCTGTTTCTTATTCAGATGATACTCAGCATGAAGGGCACACTTGACACATTCAGCTGTGGTGGTCGGTGGAGCAGTCCCGCTATCAACTATCACTGCAATCTCGGGTCTCAACATCCCTATCATTCTCCTCAGCCGTTCTTCTTCATTTGGCACTATGTGGGGACAAAGGCGTGCCAGTTGGTTGAACTGCTTAATAGCTTCTGTCACCGATAGATTTCCTTGACGGAAGTTATTAAACTCATCATAATGTTCCTTGGTCACTGACATACTACTAGTTAAATTCTTGGATAAAGTGTTCCAATGTCATCTGGCTCATATCCCTGCTTAGCTCTATTCTTTCACACCAGATTCTAGCATTATCCATCAAACAGTAAGAATCACACTTCACTTTCTCATTCTCAGTTAAGCCTATGAAACTAAGTACTAACTGTAGACTTAACCATCCTTGAGCTACCAAAGGGTCAGTTGAACCATTGAATTCCTTAGGCTTCATCCTCTTGAACCGTAGATACAGAGGCTCATGATTTGATGTTGGTTAAACACTTATATTTTGCACTGGTTGTGCAGCCAGTGGATTAATGGGGACTTCCACTCTGTTGGCATTAGCTTGCAAATTGTTACTGAGGGTCTGTTGTTCCTGAACTGGCCTCTGAAGTTGAACCACCATTTCGGCTAAATTAGGCTATGCCGCTACTTCATTTTCAACTTACCTACGACTCCTTCGTTGGCATTGATGCAACTACGTCATAACTTCTGCCAAATTAGGTTCTGCAGCAATCTCATCTTCGGCTTGTACTAGGCCGTTACCACGTCCTCGAACTGCGTGTCCTCGTCTGCGTACCATCTTATATTAGTCATCTGTTAGTACCAAATATTGTCAATAAGAGACTTTCTATTTTTTTTGGATATCGAGTCAGGATTCAAGCTTTTCAAAAATAGAAAACGATCTCATAACTCTTACATTTTCTATCTAATGAAATTAATTAATTACTTACTTGAAGAAGTTTGGAGTGGACACGTGGCAATGCGTGATAGGAAATAGGAAACCTCTCTGATATCATATCTGTAACAACTCCTCACGGGGCGTTACAGTTGATTTCTCTTTTCTAGATTCATCTCTTATAAAATTGCGAAAAATAATAAGCTTGAAATGAATAAAAAAATCTTGATTTATCGGAAAACTTAACTTAGATAATTTTAGAAAACTCTAGAATTTTTTTTAAAACTATATCAAAATAACCTTCATAATTAAAATAAATTTTTTATTTAAAATAAAAAATCCCAATTAATAATTTTCACATCATAAAAATTCATTCCATAACTTTAGGTTAAAATTATAACCTAAACTTTAATTTACATAAATTAGATTCAAATTTGCAAATAAGTTTATTGAAATTAATTAATTTAGAATTAATTAAAAATTATAAGTTAGGGGTTATTACCAAGAAAAATGTTTAGTGTAACGACCCGCCTAGCACAGGCCGTTACCATACATACATACATACTGAACTTCTCGTACATGTTTACATACTTATGAAAAACAGCGGAATTTTTTTTTTTTTATATGGCATAAAATATGCAACATATAAACGTATCTTTATCAAGCATATTTAACATACATAAATACATAAGAAACAAAACGCGTAGCAGCTCGAACTCCCACATTTCACAGTTTGCCCCGCCATGCCCTTCCATCTTGCATCAACCATTGCTGATAGGTTGTTTACCTACAGCATAAACGTAAGACAGTGAGCTTTCGCTCAGCAAGTACAACTTCCTATACCGCGACATAAACAAACATAATCCCAATCTTATCTTAAAACCTTCTAGCATAATACATCGTAACATAACTTACTATAACATAACGTCATAACATAACCATCATAACATAGACTTCATAGCATAAAATCATAGCATAAACTTATCTTAACATAACTTCATAGCATAACATCATAATGCATGGTCCATTTATGCTCGTATTATGCTTAATTCATTTTTCACTTACTTTCGTTACTTATCTTACTTATGGTCCCCTTACTTGAGTGTTCGTACCCGGCGCGCAACTATGGACTTACTCTTGCCACAGCTCAACCCGACCTCGGACGGGGGGCACGACACAGGCGACTTGCTCGCCATCTTACTTCTTTTCATTTTGTCATGTCATACTTGCTCTTATTATTCTTATAAGATTTCGTGAACATGCTTCGTGTTCTCATACATACATGCTTCATGTCTTAATAATCATAACATAATGTACATCATGAACTTACCTTGACTTATCATACTTCATAACTTAGCATATAACATAGAATTATCATGGCATACACTACTACAAAAAGTATATTACACGACGGAGATTACACGACGGTTCTTTGTAACCGTCGTGTAAAGTCGTACTTTACACGACGGTTCTTTGAAACCGTCGTGAAAAGTGCCACGCGAGGGACTTTACACGACGGTTCCAAAGAACCGTCGTGTAAAGTCGGACTTTACACTACGGTTCCAAAGAACCGTCGTGTAAAGTGCCTCGCGGAGCAACTTTACACTACGGTTCCAAAGAACCGTCGTGTAAAGTCCGACTTTACACTACGGTTCCAAAGAACCGTCGTGTAAAGTCGGACTTTACACTACGGTTTCAAAGAACCGTCGTGTAAAGTGCCTCGCGGAGCAACTTTACACTACGGTTCCAAAGAACCGTCGTGTAAAGTGTCTCGCGGAGAAACTTTACACTACGGTTCCAAAGAACCGTCGTGTAAAGTCCGACTTTACACTACGGTTCCAAATAACCGTCGTGTAAAGTTCCTCGCGGAGCAACTTTACACTACGGTTCCAAAGAACCGTCGTGTAAAGTGCCCCCGCGGGGCCACTTTACACGACGGTTTATTGAAACCGTCGTGTAAAGTCGGACTTTACACGACGGGTTTTAATAACCCGTCGTGTATTCCTAACTTTTTTACCCTTGCAGCAGCCCTCATTTCATCTCATTACAGATCTATCGCGCAGCCGCGAAAAACATCACAGACACTTGCGAAACCACGTCTCCGCCATTACGAAACCAACACTCGCGTATATTGAATATTTGTAAGTATTGTGATTATTACTTACTCTTCTTTTTATTTATTTGATTTTTATGGACGATTTATTGTAGATGTCAAAAATGGTATATATATATATTCTCTTTTTTTCTTTTTCGGTATGATTAGTTGTTGACTATACGTTGTGTTTTTAAATGCAAAAACTTGATTATTGAATAATTTGTATGATAAATTTAATATCGATTTAGGGGTTCTTGGAAATGGATCGAAAATGGATGTGGGCTAATAGATTGACTAGAAAATATCGAGATGGGATTGAAGAATTTTTGTCATTTGCGGAAACTCACATGAAGAATAATAAGATTCGATGTCCTTGTGTGGATTGTGGAAATCATAGATCTCATCCAGTTGATGAAGTTAGAAGACACTTGCTTGCGCGTGGGATTATTTGTTCGTACCAAACGTGGTATTTACACGGTGAAATGTGTTTTAATCCATCATCGAACAACAAAGCGAAAGAAGATGTTGTTGAGGAAGTTGTAGGAGATAATTTGTTTGATATGGTTAATGATTTGGAAGAACAGTTTGTGCATCGTCCGGAGTTATTTGAAGCAATGATGAATGATGTCGAGATGCCCTTGTATGAGGGGTGTAGTAAATATACGAAATTGTCCGCATTGGTCAAATTATGGAACATGAAGGCATCGGGAGGGTGGACAAATTCTAGTTTCACGGCTCTTTTACAATTTCTAAGAGAGGTTCTACCGGTTGATAATAAAATACCCGCTAGTATGTACGAAGCTAAGAAGACGTTGAGCACTTTGGGAATGGAATATGAAAAAATTCATGCATGTCCAAATGATTGCGCCCTTTACCGAAATGCGTACGAGGATTTGGATGAATGTCCGGTTTGTAAGGAGTCAAGATGGAAGAAGGGCAAGAAGCCAACGGATGGCAGCAAAGGTGTGCCGGCAAAGGTGTTATGGTACATTCCTCCGGCACCGCGTCTACGGCGTTTATTCCGTAATGCCGAGCATGCCAAGAATTTGACTTGGCACCATGATAAACGTGTTGAAGATGGTATGCTTAGACATCCAGCCGATGCACCACAATGGAAGACCTTTGATGCCGATCATCCTGAATTTTGTGCGGAACCACGGAACCTACGTCTTGGCTTGTCGGCGGACGGAATTAACCCACATGGTAATATGAGTAGTAGGCATAGTACTTGGCCCGTCATACTTGTCAACTACAATCTCCCTCCGAAATTGAGCATGAAGCGAAAGTTCTTGATGTTGACCTTATTGATATCTGGTCCTCAACAACCAGGGAATGACATTGATGTGTACTTAGCACCACTAATCGATGATCTAAAGAGCTTATGGGAAAAGGGGATCGAAGTTAGAGATGCTTACCGTCAAGAGACATTCACACTCCGTGCAATGTTGATGTGGACAATCAATGACTTTCCTGCTTATGGAAATCTATCTGGTTATTCAGTCAAGAGTTCTATCGGTTGTCCCGTTTGTATGAAAGAAACATCCTCCATCCGATTGAAGAATGGTAAGAAAACCGTTTACCTTGGTCATAGGAGATTCTTACCACAAAATCATCGATACCGCAAACAGAAAAAGGCTTTCGATGGCAAAACGGAAGAAAGAAACCCTCCCCGGGTTTTGACCGGCGAAGACGTTTATGAGATGGTTAAGGATTTGAAAGTGGTGCTCGGGAAAAGAAAACGGCGTAACAATGATCCCGTGGTAGACGGCCCTTGGAAAAAACGGTCAATCTTCTACGAACTTCCATATTGGAGGACACTTTTTGTTCGTCATTGCTTGGATGTGATGCATATTGAGAAAAACGTGTGTGAATCAATAGTGGGCACGTTGCTAGACATTCCCAATAAGAGCAAAGATGGTGAGAAGGCACGGTTGGATCTTAAGGAATTGAAGATCCGACTTAACTTGATCCCTACGAAGAAAGGGAATGCAACTTACTTACCTCCGGCGAAGTACACACTATCAAGACAAGAAAAAAGAAAGCTTTGTGAGTGGCTCGCTTCTGTAAAAGTGCCCAACGGGTATTCTTCCAACTTGAAAAGGTTGGTGTCTATGAAGGATCTGCGGCTGATTGGCATGAAATCACATGATTGTCATATCTTGATGCAACAGTTATTACCGCTGGCGTTGCGAGGAGTTTTAACGAAGGACGTGAGATTCGCAATTACCAAGTTATGCTCATTTTTCAACTCGATATGCTCTAAGGTAATAGATCCATTGACACTAGATTCGCTACAATTAGAGTTGGTTAAGACTTTGTGCTTGCTTGAAAAGTACTTTCCACCCTCATTTTTTGACATAATGATTCATCTAACGGTGCACTTAGTCCGGGAAGTGAAGCTATGTGGACCGGTATACTTGAGATGGATGTATCCTTTTGAAAGGTACATGAAGGTTTTGAAGGGTTATGTCAAGAACCGAAATCGGGCAGAAGGATGTATAGTAGAAAGCTACATTGTAGAGGAATCGGTTGAATTTTGCTCCGAGTATTTGTCCACCGCGGAGGCGATTGGGTTGCCGAAGACTACAAACTTTGACTGGAAAAGACTATCCGTCGGCGTTCCATCGCAGGTAAATCGATGTGAATGGGAGAAAGCTTGTCTCTATACTTTACATAATAGGGTTGAAGTTGAGCCTTTTATCGAGCTTCACCTACAGGAAGTAAGAGATAAATATCCAAGAAGAGGACGAAATGAAAAGTTGATACACGATGACCACAATCGGACGTTTCGTCTGTGGCTACGCAGCCATGTTTTTCAGAAGGACGGCTGTTCGCAAGAGTTAATGAAGCTCGCTAGAGGTCCGTCGACGATTGTTACACGGTATACATCGTACTTCGTCAATGGTTATACATTCTACACTCGCGAAAGAGATGAGAAGCATCCCGTTCAAAATAGTGGTGTTAGTATCCGTGCTAAGGCAATGCATATTTCATCTGCAAAGGACAAGAATCCAGTTTATGGAACTATGAACTACTTCGGTTTCATTGAAGATATTTGGGAACTCGATTACTGTGGTTTACATATAGCACTCTTTAAGTGCAAATGGGCAGACAATAACTATGTAAGGATTGACAGTGATGGCATCACAGTTGTAGACTTTAGACGATTGGGATACAAAAATGATCCATTCATTATGGCATCACAAGCAATCCAAGTATTTTATACAACGGATCCCAGCAATGCAGAGTTGTCCTTAGTTGTGCAGATGAAGCCAAAATTGTACCGTGACGGGCAAGAAGATGAGGAAGATTGCTCCGACATTCCATCTTTCACACAGGGAATGCCACCGGTTGAGGAGATTGACGAATTCGATGATGATGTTTCACACTTGGTTCGACCAGATATTGAATGGACACGTGTTGAGGCAGCAAAGAGAAAAAAGAAAAAAACTTGAACATTATGCCATTTAGTGTGTACAAGTACATTAATTAATTTCTATTGTAATTCATCATGATCTATACCATCTTTACTTTGTTATGTTGATTGGTATATACATATATTTAATATTAAATATAAATCAGGTTTAATGCTACAGTTTGCGTAATTTTTTGTGTACAACACAGTAGTATGAGTTCGTCTGAATGTGGTGCCAAATTTCAAAAAATTTTCAAAATTTTTTTAATATTACACCATATGATTACACGACGGGCCCCCATGGGCCCGTCGTGTAGTAAGATCTTAAACGACGGTCCCAGGGACCGTCGTTTAACTATGTGATTACACGACGGGCCCATGGGGGACCGTCGTGTAATCTCCCCAGATGTGGGGAGATTACACGACGGGCCCCCATGGGCCCGTCGTGTAATAGCTCTTAAACGACGGTCCCAGGGACCGTCGTTTAATCTCCCAATCTTTGGGGAGATTAAACGACGGTCCCTGGGACCGTCGTTTAACCATGCAATTATACGACGGGCCCATGGGGGCCCGTCGTGTAATCTCCCCAGATGTGGGGAGATTACACGACGGGCCCCCATTGGCCCGTCGTGTAATAGCTCTTAAACGACGGTCCCAGGGACCGTCGTTTAATCTCCCAAACTTTTGGGGAGATTAAACGACGGTCCCTGGGACCGTCGTTTAACCATGAAATTACACGACGGGCCCCCATGGGCCCGTCGTGTAATCTCCCCACATCTAGGGAGATTACACGACGGGCCCCCATGGGCCCGTCGTGTAATCCACGTATTACACGACGGGCCTTGGGCCCGTCGTGTAATCTTCCGAATCTGGGAAGATTACACGACGGTCCCAATGGGCCCGTCGTGTAATCTCCATAATTTTTTGAAGATTACACGACGGGCCTCTCGGGCCCGTCGTGTAATAGTCAAAAAATTTTGAACTTTTGTTTTTCGAATTCCGCGCGCAAACTTATTACTTAAATACAACTTCCTCTCTCATTTTCTTTCCACATACCTTCTCATTTCTCTAAACTCTCTCTAAATTTCTCAAGAACCCACTTCCTCCTCCAATCCGCCGCCTACTCCGACGTTGCCGCCGCCGTGTCGCCGCCGTCGCCTCTTTCAAGGATTTTTGGTGTTATAGTGTTTATTCATCTTCAAAGACAAACAAGGTAAGTTCATATACAAGTTAAATTAAATTTGGGATTTTGTCTTGTTTTTTGTAACTAAAGATGCATTTTTTAGCATGGGTGTTTTAGTTTTTATTATGCTCTTTCTATATTAATGGTTTGTAAGTGGTTTTCACACTTTACATGCACATGAATTTTTCCCACCCACCAGATGCTCGATGAAATGTCAACTAGAGTTTTTACATGAATAAAATGAAATTTTACATACACTTATGGGGCGCCCTTGGGCTGGCGCCCGTGTGGTGCGCCAGGCGCCCTTGGGCGCCAGGCGCCCGTGTGGGGCGCCAGACGCCCTTGTGGGGCGCCAGACGCCCTTGGGCGCCAGGCGCCCGTGTGGGGCACCGAGGCGCCCTTGGGCGCCAGGCGCCCGTGTGGGGCGCCAGACGCCCTTGGGCGCCAGGCGCCCGTGTGGGGCGCCGAGGCGCCCTTGGGCGCCAGGCGCCCGTGTGGGGAGCCCAGGCGCCCGTGTGGGGAGCCCAGGCGCCCTTGTGGGGTGCCGAGGCGCCCTTGTGGGGCGCCAAGGCGCCATTGGGCGCTTTCCGCCCGTGTAGGGCGTCTACATTTTGTATATTATTTTTTATTTGTGCCAACATAATAACAATTTAAAAAAATAGAAGAAAAAACTTTAAATACCAATTAACTTAATTTTTGTTTTTTATTTTTTGCCAATAAATGTAGGTGAACGAATACAATGGAAAATTCGAAAAAGGGACGAGCACGAAGGAGAAACCCGATGGATCCCACTGTTGAGGGCAAGCGAAGGGCAACAATAATGAAACGCGTCCATATGGCAAGGAAAAGAGGTGAACGAATTCAAGTCACGTTTGACGAGAAAGGACAACCGGAAGGGAAGCACGGTGACGAATTGATGAGCTGGATTGGCGTGCTCGCTCGAGAGCACGTTCCAATATGGATTCAAGATTGGAGATCTCGTGATTTAGACGAATTGAAAGAAATTATTTGGAAAGAAACTGTTACTTCTTTCACCGTGGAAGAAAGCTTCCGGACCGCTTGTTTAAAATCATGTGGTGAGGCTGCAAGGAATTTTCGGTATGATCTGTACAAGACATTTGTCGAGGATTTTAGAAATGAAGAAAGTGTGTGGACACGGCCGCAAAAAGTGATTGACAACTACCCCAATATTGAAGAAGAGGATTGGATGAAATTCGTTCAGTATAGAACGTCCTCGCAATTCCAACAACTATCTGATCGTGGAAGCGAAATAAGGACAAACAACGAATACGCATCAAGAGGAGGCCGAGACGGATATAGGAAGCTCGACCAGGAAATGGTATGTCAATAAATTTTGTTTGTACTAAATCGTATCCTATTTATACTAACGATGTTAATTACAGTTTAAGAAGACTGGGAAATGGGAAAAAAGAGATGGTTTGTGGCTAGAGCAACAGACAGCCGCAGATGGAGAGTTGAAAGATCCAGCATGTCAAAAAGTTAGCGAGATGATAGTAAGTTTACTAACTAACAATATTTTCTTCATGGCTACAATACGCACTTACAACACTTTTGCTTAAATGATTTCTGTTAATAATCTTGTAGATGGAGTACAACACACAGGCGAGCCAAGGCACTTTCGAGTCAGTTGGCACTAATGATGTATTGTCGCAGGCATTATCTAGACCCGAACACAAAGGCCGTGTCCGTGGCCAATCAAAGTTCGTAAAGCCGTCTCAGTACTTTAACATAAGTCGAAGTTCGAATAAAAACAATGAGGCCTTTCAATCAATGCAACGGGAAATAGAAGAATTAAAGGCGTTGGTGCGTGGTCTATGTGCGAACAAAGATGTGGAGCCGTCGGTTGATCCCAAGAATGTGCCAACCGTAGACCAACACAACAGCTTTAAGGCTAGTTGCTCTGCCCAAGAAAAACAACATGGAGTTGCTGAGCCGCCAACCATGCCTGTCGAAAGTCAGGAGTGTAAGCTCTATACCTTCGATGAAGTTCAGGGTGGACAGTTGCTTGTTGCGTTAGGAAGAGTATGGCTCGAGAGCCTCCCCACCGATACGGTGCATGGGATTCCACTGGGGGAAGGGAACGTGCGAGTGTCAATCAACGTTCCAAAATTAAAAAAAACACCATTACCTATACCGACGTACGACGCAGCCACTGTGGAGGATGCTGTTAATGGGTTTGTTGCTTGGCCTAAAAGTTTAGTTGAGCTCGACATGAGTATGAACAAGGCGAGTCGAGGGCCTAGTCACGTTCCCGACCCAGCAGCTGGCAACAAAAAACGGCAAAAAACGGCTGGAAAGAAAGCGATCGACTCTCGAACTGAGGTACAACAAGGTGCGCAAGAACAAAAACTCGTGTTCGACTTTAATAACATGAACAAGGCAATGAAGCCTTTGGCTTTTTATACACATAGTTGCATGCGTCAAGGTAATCAGATTGAGGTCCCAATACCAGCCACGATTATGGGTTTTGATATGCCTGTCTTTCTGAGCTTTGAAGATATTTTTGAGTTCTTTAATTTACAAGAAATCAGTGCGAATTGTATATTAGTCTACATGAGGTACGGCATTCTTTATCTTAAATTTTCTTTTTATCTGGAAAATCTTCTATATTTCATGTAGAGTAACATTTTTGATATGGTTATGCAGATATTTGGAGGAACTATGTAGAATTAACGGCCAAGTTGAGAAGTTTGTGTTTGTGTCTCCAAGCTTGATCTCACCGGTGAGAACAGATACTGAAGATGCTGGCATGAGAGAGCGAGCCGACAATCTTATCAGCTTTTTGCGTGACGCACCCAAAGGACGGCTTTATCTTGTGCCACATAACAGAGGGAGACATTGGGTTTTGGGTGTCATTGACCCATGGGAGGACCTCGTCCTTTATTTTGATCCTCTTCGGGAGAAGAAACGCGACGATTTTACTGAGCTAATGAACATGTAAGTCAATTTGAACATGATATTTTTTTTAATCTTAATTATAGGCATCTTAATTAGTTTGAATTTTACCAATTTGCTAGGGCCCTAACGGATTGGAAGATTACGACCGGAGAAGGGATTAGAAGGAGACGAGACTGTAAAACCAAAATCTCGAACCGTCCTTGTCCTCTCCAAGAGGGAAGTGTTGAATGTGGTTATTTTGTTTTAGGTTTTATAAGGGATATAGTGATGAATGGAATTGACGCACTTGAAAGTAAACAATTTTATACTTCTGAGGATTTGGATCTGATTAGGGGAGAATGGGCTAGCCATGTAATGGATTTCATTAATTATGATGTATAAACTTGTAATGTAATAGTTGGAGTGTATTTTTAGTTTGATTAATGAAGATAATACTTGGATCGTGTATTGGATAACATACAGATTAGGCCACCCGTGGGAAAATTTTTTTTTTTTGACGATTACACTAGAGGCCCGTCGTGTAATCCCCCCAGATCTGGGGAGATTAAACGACGGGCCCCCATGGGCCCGTCGTGTAGTAACAGATTACACGACGGGCTCATGGGCCCGTCGTGTAAATTGAAGGATTACACGACGGGCCCAAGGGCCCGTCGTGTAATCCCCCCAGATCTTAGGGGATTACACGACGGGCCCAAGGGCCCGTCGTGTAATCTCCCCAGATCTGGGGGGATTAAACGACGGGCCCTTGGGCCCGTCGTGTAATCGTTGCTATTACACGACGGGCCCAAGGGCCCGTCGTGTAATCTCCCCAGATCTGGGGGGATTACACGACGGGCCCTTGGGCCCGTCGTGTAATCGTTGCTATTACACGACGGGCCCAAGGGCCCGTCGTGTAATCTCCCAAGATTTGGGAAGATTAAACGACGGGCCCTTGGGCCCGTCGTGTAATCTTTGTTATTACACGACGGGTCACATGGGCCCGTCGTGTAATCTCACCCCAGTTGGTAGATTACACGACGGGCCCCATGGGGCCCGTCGTGTAATCTATGGGCTTACGACAGATTACACGACGGTTCATTCCAAAACCGTCGTGTAATTTTATTTATTTTGCTCAACCACATAACTGTTTACCGGGATTACACGACTGTTGGAAAACCGTCGTGTAAAACTAAGATACGACGACAGTAATGAAACCGTCGTGTTATCTTCCACGACGCTGGCTTACACGACGGTTAAGGTACCGTCGTGTAAACTTTACACGACGGTTAAAGCCCGTCGTGTAATCCTACTTTTCTAGTGGTGATATAGCATGGCATACAATAACATAGTATAGCAATAACAACATAATATAGCAACCACAACATAGGATACAAATAGGCATACCCTCCTAGCATACATCTAACAATAACATACTTGGGCAAGTACCACAACAAAGCCCATGCTGTAGGCAGTAGTTGTACTTACCTCTCTTGCTATGTCCTGCGTAGTGCTGCTCCTTTTCTGAGTACAGCTGCAGGTTCCCTCCTGCTTGTTGAAGGACATAGATGAGGTTTTAATTAGTATTTGTGGAATGTTGGTGATCTAACGATCATGCTTATATAATCCTAGTTGTATGTCCGTGATACTAGATGTCTTACTGGGTTACAAATAGTAACCCTATTGTTTTAGAACAACCAAACATGGATTAATTCTTAAAAGGTTACATTGGATAACCTTAAGTGCCAAATCTTTATACATACCGTTAGGGTTAGGTTACCTTTCTAACCTTGGGCTTTATTCTTGTCCATAATTATTGGGTTACCTTAATTAACCCTATATCTTAGCCCAATTTATTAATCTTGGTATCCTTTAGGGTTATCTAGACTAACCCTTAAGGTTAACTGTGGTCAAACTCTTAGTCAACCAAAGTCAACTTTTGGTCAACTAAGGTCAACCCTATATGGGTCAAACTTGAGCTTTATACTTTGGCCCAGTAACTCAGGTATTATCCTTGATTACCGTCCGTAATCGGCTTGATTACAATTTTTATCTTAAAAACTCTATTTTCTTATCCTTTTGTCATTTTGAGATTTAACTTTAAATCCCTTTAATATTTTTGGTAAAAATTCCAATTTTAAAAAAAAATCTTTATAAAGGTCGTTTAAGACTGAGAACTGCCTTTGGAACAGTTTTAAGCAAAAATACAGTTTTCTTTTTCTTTTTGAAACTGTTTGTAAAACTTATGTGCAGGAATTTTCGGTTCCCTGCACACTCTTCATAAAACAATACCAGTTTAAAAATCCATTTGGAATTTGAAAAACTTGTCTTCATGAAAGTTGGAGCTCTCGAAAAATTGTAAAACTTTCATGTTTTACGAAAAATCCAGTTCTGCTTGTATTTGCGTCAGTTTTAGTTTGAAACTGGCTGATCCTGTAACTGGGGTCTGGGCAGACCAGCCACGGATTTTTGTAAAAACGAAGACCATTGGAGACTCATTTTTAAATTCTGCTCGCTTAGTCTTCTAGGAAAAATCGCTCCGAGCAACTTTCGTGTTTTATGATTTACCCAATTCGTCCTCTAAATGCCTCTAATTCTTACTTTCCCGAAACTGACCAGTTTTGAATCCGAATTGGCAGTTTTGGTTGTTAAGTCCGTTTTACGTCCTATTTCGTGAAATCTACCTCGACCGATCACTTCGGGAGTCTATATGGCAAACACACAGCGTTTCTAACGTCCCACATGAACCCTAAAATCGTCCAATTGAAACCATGCAAACCAAATTCAAAAGCCCTAAGCCTAGGTTTGCATTAACCCTAACTTTTTGCATACATCACATACAAGCATCAAACTTTGCTCCTTAAACTAGCATGCTTCAAGCACTGCCCTAGGGCAGATTTTTGGACCAAACTAGGGGACACACAACCCTAAGCATCAAGCATGAAGATCAATCACAAATAAGCACAAACAATGCAAGAATTCAAGCCATACACCCCTAGATCTACAAATCAAGCACATACAACCATACTAGGGCATAAAATGGGAATTGGACTTATGTCCTTACAACCAAATTGAATCACATTTTAACTTTAAATTTGAACTCAAATAAGAGAGTTAGGGCTCTAGATTTTTACCTTAGACCAAAGTCAAGTTTGGTCACAAAATCTCTTCCTCCACCTAGCCCTCCTTAGCTCACGGCCACACACCCTAAAAGACCTAAAAAAAATTCTAAACTTTTCTTGGCTTTGTCCTAGCTCAAACCCGAACTCTTATGAACAAAAGCCCCAAGAAAATTTCTGATTTTCTCACCCCTTTCTCTTCTCCCAATTTCCGGATTTTCAAGAGAGAATTTTGCAAGAATTTCCCCACATTTCTTGAATAAAATGAATAGGTACAAGGGGGTATTTATAGAGGTTGGAGAACTTTGCTTAATTATACAAAAACCCCATGAAAACTAACAATTACACAAGGGGAGAGTGAGGTGGCCGGCCATATGCTTGGTGAACAAGCTAAAATTTTTCTTTCCAAGCTAAAAAAATAAATTATGATGTCATAATTAAAGGATAAGGTGATGTCATTCACCTTAGGCCTTGTTTGGCTATTTTCTCCAATAACCAGTCCATTTTTAAGCTACACAGATATTTTCAATACTGTGTTTACTTATACACAGTATTTTTATACTGTATTGCAGTCCAAAATTTATCTGTGTAAAAATGGACAGTATAAAATTCTTCTTATTTTTCCGAGCCCTTTTTGTCTTTAATCCTCACTAGGTGTGCTTGATTTTCTAAGGTGGTTTTTAAAGCCTATACATGCTAACTCAATCGTAAAGACGATTTCCGCAGTATCTTTACCATACTGCATTTCATAATTACTGCAAAGTCAACCCTTTGACCATTTTTGGTCAAACTTTGACTTTCTTTGAATCTTGTACTTTTTCGTTCTTTGACTCAAAAGGTCCGTTGCTAATCTAAGCAATCCATTTTGAGTTTTTATTGAACCATAAAAACTCATAAAATGTAAGAAAACTCTTAACCGAGCTTTTTCAAAAATACCTCCATAGTATACATTCAATTCCTTTGAAGGAAATAATGATATCGGAAAAATCCAGGTATTACATTTAGTGACTAAATTGTCAAATTGGAAAAATTTGTGGGTATCTAAGCCACCTCTGTTTGCTTGCGAAAATAAAAAAATGAGCTCAGTAGTCTGTTCTCTAACTTTCTCTCTCTCATTTACCTTTTTTTTTTTTTTTTTTTTTTTAAAGAATGCCGCAATTGTAAATCAAATACGTCTTTACTTTTTCTTGAATTGTCATTATGTAATTGGTTGGATATGATTTTTATTTTAATTGAAATTGAGTGGATATGATTTAAGCTAGAAAAAATTGGGTAGGCGATTCTAGTCCATAAGAAAGTGTTCCAAGCACTCTTCTAAAAGAAATTTTGGTCTTAGCGCTGTACTTTTTTTTTTCTTTGCCAAATTACTAGCAAAAGGGACAGTAAATTCCGGTTTTTTTATATAGAAAAAAGTTTGGTAAGGATTCGGTCAGTGTTAGCATACTCTCTCCAAGTGTTACTAAAGGGTTCGCAGATGTTGATAGGAATTTTTGTTATAAGCCCTATGGGTGAGTTATGTCCCTCAATCAATAGGGCATCACCCCAGTCCCACCAAATACTAACAATAATGATATGTGAGGGTGTGATCCCAAGCACTCCCAGTCGAGTATAAGGCTTGTAGAAAATAAGCTTTCACGTTTACGACCCTCAAAAAAATCACCCAACATTCAAACATTTAACCACAAACTCACCACAAGAATCCATTACCGTTAGGCTACTACACTTAATAAATTGTGGGGGTTTTTCCCTTTTAATGACACGGTAAATTGCGTCTAATATAATTGCTTTTTGTCCCCCTTTCTTATTCTTTGACGCTTTTCCATTTTTTTTTTTCTTTCTTTCTAAATCTCTTTCCTCCCACTTTAAAAAATGCTCTTGAGATACGTAGAAGGTGCTCCTAGATTTTCGTTTTTCTTGAATTTCTATAACTTGACCGACTCTGGCATAACACGATAGGCTTTTTTAGTCTTTGTCTTCTTGCTTTATATTTATCTTTTGCTTTTCTTTTCTTTTCGTTTTTTAACTTATTCATATCACTTCGTGGAAAACAATGCAGGTGTGGGTCACCCGGTCACTTCAGAAAATTCCAACCAACATTTCCTTTCCTTTCCAAACCATTTCTAAGTGCTGTCATCTTTCTTGTATTAAATTTCTCCTTCTATTTCCTATCCTGTTTCCTCTTCCTTTCCTGAAGGCATATTTCACAGAACAAACTAGGCAAAAAGCTTTATTCAAAACTATATATATATGACAACTAGTGCTTTCCTTTCCTTTTCTTAAATCTGATCTATAGCCTCTCTCTCACGGTAATATTTGAGCCTGTCGGGTATAGTACAGCTTCGACACAGCGGTTGCTTACTTCTTCTACTCCTACTCGGAAGAAGATATACGATTTTTTTTGTCAGTTTTAAAGGTGATTACACTCGTAATATTTTTTATTTGCCATCTTTACGATGCTTTTCTTTGTTATAAAATTAAAACTTACTTAGACAAGTAAAGTCTTGAAAATATTGACGACTCTTGAGTTTTTATGTTATTGAAACTTTTATCTTATTTAATGAAAACATTATTTAAGAAAATAATAAGATATATATATGTATGCATTTTTGTTAGAATAACATTTTTTACGGAAAAAAAGAAGAAGAGAAAAGTAAGATTTATTGTATAATTATAAATTAAATCAAATCTACAATTACAGTGACTATGAGTGGATTAATAAGATATCATGAAAATAATATCTATAAAATAATAGATTTTAAATTTTTATTAAGAAAGTATTAATTAAGTGTGAGCATCTATGAATTTAATGGAGGTAAATACAATCGCTCTTAATAATTACACAGATGATTGCCTACCCAAAAAAAAAAAAACAAAAAACAAAAAAACAAAAAAACAAAACAAAACAAAAACCAAAAAAAAAAAAAAAAAAACAAAGAAATAAACTAACAAGTCATGTACAACTTCTTTTCACAATTAAATATGCACGATTAAAGTTCTCTCTTTCCCTCCCTTCCTCCTTCCGATCATTATGGTCTTTTGTTTTTTTTTTTTTTTTTTGGGGTGATAATATGGGGTATGACACAAAAGGTCTTTGCACCGGAATGTAAAATGAACATCTCAAAAAAATGTTTTCTATAGTACCTACCCGAAAAAAAAAAAAAAAAAAAAGGTCATACTCAAAATCAGAAAATGACTGAATTAGCCTTGGCTTTCTCTTTTATGAAAAAAAGTCCTAGCGCTGTAAATTGCGGTTGATATCAATGCTTTTTTGTCTAGTTTTCTTACTCATTGATGCTTTTTACTTTTCTTTTCTTTTTTTCTTTATACATCAGATAAACTTTTTTGTCTTCTTGCCCATCTCTTTCTTTTTATTTTCTTCTCCTATTTCCTATTTACTATTTCCTTTGCTTTTCTTTTCTTAAATCTGATCTAGATCGCCTACCTGTCTCAATTTGATCTTGTTGGGGACAGTACATCTTGATTTATGGCAGCCGCTTACTCTTCTTCTATTCCCGCTCGGAAAAAACTATACGATGTTTTTATCAGTTTTCAAGGTGAGGATACTCGTAACATTTTTACTTGCCATCTTTACGATGCCTTTGTTCGTAAGAAAATCAAAGCCTACTTGGATGAAGAGATTCTTGATAAAGGAGATGAAATCTCACCTACCCTTATGAAAGCAATTCAAGAATCAAAAATCTTAGTGGTCATCCTATCAAAAAATTATGCTTCGTCCTCTTGGTGTTTGGAAGAACTCCGTCATATTCTTCAGTGCAAGGAGATAGATGAACATAATGTGGTGCCGATTTTTTACCACGTAGATCCATCACATGTTCGAAAACAACAAGAGAGTTATGCAGCTGCATTTACTGCTCTTGAGCAGCGCTTTCATGATAAAACGGACAAGGTACAACAATGGAGGAATGCTTTGTCAATAGTGAGCAATTTTTCTGGATGGGATTCATCAGTGATCGGGTAATTTCTAATTAACTTATAAATTTCTAGTTAGAATTTATTTATACGTTTTTAGCAATTAGAGCCACCACACAAATTATTTAACATTTCTGAACAAGGACTTGTTCGCACCTAATTCATTCAAGGATAGTTCTATTGGCACACTCCTCTTACTCTCTACATCCCCCTAATTAATCAACTCCTTTAATTTCAACAAAAAAAAAAAAAAAATCTTCAAACAAAATGACCTGAAAGGACACCTATTATAGACTTAATTATCTAAATACATAAAATTCTATCATACGAAAAAAAAAATTATGTGATATATGTTAACATTCTCTATAATAGTTACTAGTAAAAATTGTGGATTACACGACGATTTTTTACCGTCGTGTAAAGTTTACACGACGGTTACCCAACCGTCGTGTAATTCAGTGTTGTGGAAGATAACACGACGGTTATTGAACCATCGTGGTATCTCAATGTTACACGACGTTTAAAAACCGTCGTCGAAACAAGGTACACCATAGTGGATACAAGTAATATAGAGACATTACACGACGGTACTTGGCCGAACCGTCGTGTAATGCGGACATTACACGACTGTTCTTGGCCGAACCGTCGTGTAATGCGGACATTACACGACGGGTCTTGGCCGAACCGTCGTGTAATGTCTCTTTCATTAAAAAAAAAAATTATGGTTTTTTGGGGATTTCTCACGGCTGGCCTAACCTGTATGTTATCCAATACATGATCCAAGATAGTAACTTCAATGATCAAAGTAAAATTACATACCAATTTTTACATTACAAGTTCACATATCATAATTAATGAATTGCATTACATGGCTAGCCCATTCTCCCCTAATCAAATTCAAATCCTCAGAAGTAAAAAATTCTTTACTTTCAAGTACATCAATTTCATTCAACACTATGTCCCTCATAAAACCTAAAATAAAATAACCACATTCAACACTTTCCTCTTGGAGAGGACAAGGACGGTTCGAGATTTTTGTTTTACAGTCTCGTCTCCTTCTTCTAATCCCTTCTCCGGTCATAATCTTCCAATCCGTTAGGGCCCTAGCAAATTGATAAAGTTCAAACTAATTAAGATGTATATAATTAAGATTAAATAAAAGAAAAACTCATTCAGGCATTTCATCGAGTATGTTGTGGGCGCAAAAAATTCATGTTGAAAAATGTGTGTAAAGTGCCAAAACCAATCACAAACCATTCATCTACAAATAGCAATATTAAAAACAAAAACATTCATGTTCAAAAATGGATCTTTAATGGAAAACAACAATATAAGAGAGCAAATGTGTTTTAGTTTATATACGAAGTCACCTTGCTTTTCTTTGACAAAGAATATGCACGGCCACACGAAGAGGGAGGCAACTTCGGCAACGGCGGCTTGACCAGATTCTAAAAGAGTGGTGGCAGCGGGTTGGTGAAGGATGTGGGTGAGAAATGTAGAGAGTGTGAAGAAAGAACTTAAAAAATTCGTGCGGAGATGAACATAAACGAGGAGGAAATTGTATTTAAGTTATGGGTTTTGGCGCGAGGATTTCGAAAAATTAAATTTGAAAATTTTCAAAATTTTTAGAAGATTACACGACGGTCTATTTAGAACCGTCGTGTAATACCGGGGATTACACGACGGTCCTTCGGGACCGTCGTGTAATGTCCCCCTCGAGGGACGGATTACACGACGGTCCCAGGGGACCGTCGTGTAATGTCCCCCCCGAGGGGCGGATTACACGACGGTTCCTAGGAACCGTCGTGTAAAGTGGCTCTACGAGGCACTTTACACGACGGTTTTTTGGAACTTTAGTGTAAAGTGGCACCGTGAGGCACTTTACACGACGGTTCTTTGGAACCGTAGTGTAAAGTGCCTCGCGGAGCCACTTTACACGACGGTTCTTTGGAACCGTCGTGTAAAGTTCCTCGCGGAGCACTTTACACGACGGTTACTAGGAACCGTCGTGTAAAGTCGGACTTTACACGACGGTTCTTTGGAACCGTCGTGTAATCTCCATCGTGTAATGTACTTTTTGTAGTAGTGAGTTTTACAATTATGTTTTTTTGCTTGTGTTATCCCTTACCATCTATTTAATATGTTGGCCTTTTCCCCCTTGAATGTTGCGGTTAATATTCTTGTTGGTGTACTATATATTCACCCAGAAAAAAAGAAAAAAAAATTGGCAATTCGCTTCTATTTTAATTACATCTTATTGTATTGTTTGACTTTTTTGTTTCATTGAATTGTTGATGCCTTACATTGTTTTTTTTTTTGTTTTTTTGTTTTTTTTGTATTATATTTTTTTTGTTATATGAATTTCTTTCATTGTTTGCCTTTTTCTCTATTAAAAAAAAACTTTGTTTTTTTTTGAAAAATTTTAAATTTAACCTACAAATAAAGTGGAGAAATAAATTTAAAAACTAATAAAAATGTACTTTAGAGTAAGTTTCGATTACAATATATCAAGTTTTTCATCTGATGCAAGTACACTTTTGATAAAATCAAAGTAGAACATCAAGATAAACCCCAAAAAGAAAAGGTGGGTGTGAAAAGAAATTTAAAATGGTGGAGGCTATTCATTTTATGGAAATAGTTAGGGATAATTTTGGAGTATATATGGATGTATAATAAGTAAATTTAATCTTTTTTTAACTTAAGAGGGATGTGTATTTAGAAGGGGTGTGGAGAGTCAAGAGAGGTGTGTCCATAGAACTAGTGTTCATTCAAAATGGCTTGGCAAGAAAAAGAATAGAAACAAAAATAAATAAATAGATAATAATGGTATTGAAAGCGAACGTATTTGCCATAACTCACTTTGGTTGCTTATTGCTGACTTCTACAATTATATTCTTCATGAGGGCAGGTCTGATTCTAAATTAGTCGAGGCAATTGTCAAAGATATTGTGGGGAAGTTAAATCGCTTATCATCGTGCGATAATCACAAGGGCTTGGTTGGAATCGACAGAAAAATTAAGCAAATTGAATCATTGTTGAACATCGGCTCACAAAAGGTTCGTATTGTAGGCATTTGGGGCATTGGCGGTATAGGCAAGACAACCCTAGCTCGCGTCTTATTCAACCAACTTGCATCTCAATTCGAAGGTTGCTTCTTTCTTGAAAACACCAAGGAAGAAACAAAAAGAAGGGGACTGAGTAATTTAAAAAAAGAACTTTTTTCTAGATTATTGAGGGAAGAAAGTTCAATAATTGTCAATGCATTCGCGAAGAATAGGCTTCTGCGTACAAAGTCTCTTGTTGTTCTTGACGATGTAGATGATGCGGAACAATTAGAATATTTAGTTGGAGAAGGTGATTTATTTGGACCTGGCAGTAAAATTATTGTAACCACCAGAGATGCTCAAGTGCTCAATAGCATTGCTGGTCATGGAATATACAAGGTTGAGAGCTTAGATTTCGTAGAAGCACTTCAACTATTCTGCTCAAAAGCTTTTCGAGCAATCTGTCCCCCGGAGGAATATGCATTGCTCTCAAGATGTGTGGTCGAATATTGTCATGGTCTTCCTTTGGCTCTTAAAGTTTTGGGTAATTACCTTTGTTCTAAAAGCACGAAAGTATGGGAAAGTGCTTTGGGTAAATTGAAAGAAGGTCTCAGTGCACAAATCCATAATGTATTGAGAATGAGTTATGATGGTCTAGATCCTAATGAGAAGGAGATATTTCTTCACATTGCATGCTTCTTCAATTGGGGAGAAAAAGAACCTGTAGAAAGAATACTACGTGCTTGTAATCTTCATGCGGAAATAGGAATTGAAATTCTGATTAATAAGGCTCTCGTTATTCTTGAGAAAAACAGGTTTTATATGCATGATTTGCTGCAAGAAATGGGCCGCCAAATCGTTCAAGAAGAATCTAAAGAGCCTGGAAGTCGCAGTAGGTTATGGTTGGCCAAAGATATCTACCACGTCTTGAGATATAACACTGTAAGTGCCACCCTCCTTCATCACATTTCGTGAAGCAGAATTCAATAAACTTTCAATGTGAAAAAGATAGAAAGCTGAAAACCATTTCAAATATAAGAGCGGCACACACGTATGTTTTGTCAGTTTTTCACATACCTTATTTCAAGTTTACTAATAACTAGTGTCATACTTTCATGTGCTCATGAACTCTGTTTTTTTCTTGACTGTCAGGGGACAGGAGTAGTCCAAGCGATGTCCCTGAATCTTTCGGAATGCGAAATTAACGTAGACTTGGATCCTCTAGTCTTCCAAGATATGGTCAATTTAAAACTTCTGTTGTTTCAAAATTATTTTGATGCTACTGGAAAGTTAAACTTTCCTCAAGGTCTTCAGTGTCTTCCTGACGAGCTAAGATATCTTTGTTGGGAGTATTACCCTTTGAGAACTTTGCCCAAAAATTTTCGACCACAAAATCTTGTCGAGCTGTGGTTGGAAGACAGTAAGCTTGAGAAACTTTGGGATGGCATTCAGGTAAGATTTATTTCCAATAATATTTACATATCTTGTTTAAATAATGTAATAAAAGTTACTCTTTTCCATTTCTCTTTGGTGACAGAATTTACGAAGCTTAAAAGTTTTAGTTCTTAGAAGGTCTGAGAACCTGACTGAAATTCCTGACCTCTCTTTGGCACTAAGTTTGGAGTTCATAAATCTTAGTTGCTGTGGAAGTCTTGAGCATCTTCCAACCAGCATTGGCAAGCTAGAGTCGCTGCAATCTCTTTATTTAACTTGTTGCTCAAAGTTTCGCAAGTTTCCAGAACTTCCAAGCAATATAAGATATTTGGATATGGAAGGGACAGCAATAGAACAAGTACCCCCATCAATCGAGTATCTCTCTCATGTGGTCTTTCTTAATTTAAGTTCTTGCAGAAAGCTCAAGAGTCTTCCATCTAGCATCTGTAAGTTAAAATCTCTAGAAGAACTTGGACTCAAAGATTGCTCAAAATTAGAGTACTTTCCAGATGTTTTGGAGCCAATGCCAAATCTAAGTCTTCTTAGTTTAGCTTACTCAGGAATTAGAAAGTTACCAGCATCAATTGCAAATCTAATTGGGATTAAAAGTTTAAACCTTAGTTTTTGCAAAAGTCTCGAGTTTATCCCACACACTATCTACCGTATGGAGCTTTCACTCTTGGATCTTTCTAATTGTTCAAAGCTTGAACATTTGCCTCGTCCCTTATCAAATGGCATGCAATTGAGTAGCTTACATCTTAGAAGTACCAGCATATCCCAAATCCCTGATAATTTGTTCTCTTGTTTAACCTTGTTGTGGGTTTTAAACCTATCTGGAACAAATATTAGGAGAATACCTGAAAGCATCAAATTTTCTAAGTTGCATAGATTGGAAATAAGTGATTGCAAGTTCCTCCAATCTATACCAGAGCTTCCATTGACTATAGAGATTGTTGATGCAAGAAGATGCACGTCATTGGAGATGGTGTCTAATTCATTGGCTGCACTCACACAACCTCCTAAAGATGATGTTCGTCTTCCGGCCATATTTGTATTTAATGATTGCTTAAAGTTGAAGCACCATAACATCATACCCGAATTTCAAATAAGAGCCTGCCTCCTTGCAACAGAATTTGCCTTCCTAGACTACCGTACTCAGGCGGATGAGGTATACATCTTCTTTCTCTTTTTAAGATTCTAGTAGAACACGTGCAAATATGTAAGATAAAATACATGAAATTCTAAAAGAGGTCGATTTTAATTTCATCATATTAATATTTTTTCAATTATTGAAAGCTGCTTCGTAGAGAAAATTATTTTATTGGGATAATTAATATAATATATTTACAATGATCATTTTACAAAATAATATATTGGAGGATTTTAGTTAAAAAAAAATTTAAACAGGGATATATATGGAAAAATAATTTGACCTGGACAAATTCAAAAAACAAAATTATTCCAAAAGAATATTTGAAAATTTAATTTTAGGTAAAAAGGTAATTACATTTTTTTTTCATTAGTTAGGAGCGAGAAGATTCGAACTCTTCGTCTTTTTTTTTTTTTTGGTAAAGTCAAATGTATAATTATCGCTATATTATACATGCAACCATGAATAAAAAATGCTTTCCTATATCTCTTAACACCCAAATAATTCTAAGAAACTCTAGAGATCCTACTCAATATTTTATAATAATATTAAATATCCAAATAATCTAAAGAGACACTTATCAACGCTTTCTAATATTCCTAAATGTCCAAATAATCTATATAAGCCATAGAAACCCTAAATAATGCTCCTCATTCTATTTTAGGGAAAAAGAAAAAAAAGTAAAGCAAAAATAGAAAGTAAGAAAATGAAGTATGGGAACTTAGACATCAAGTTTCTAGATAGATCAAGATTTATACTGTCTACCTTTTTGACAGATAAAAAGTAGACAAATTACCTTTAGTAGTATGGAAACTAAAAGATTAAGTTTAATCACAGATAAAATTTTTATTGAGTTACTTTATTAGTAGCAAAACTTAAAGGTTAGGTTTCTAATGCAGTAAAAAGTCAAGCATTTGATAGTATACAACCTTGGGATTTGAGCTAGTGGAAGATAAGGGAAAATATTGCCATGTCAAGTAAGCAGATCAAGAAACTATCCGTTAAGGATAATATCAAGAAAATATCTCCATTTATCTCAATTTAAAGAAAATGGAAACATTGGATCCAATGGTTTGGGATTGATTAGTACATTGGTCGAGGGATGAGACTGAACAAAATTTTTGATCTTATCTACCTCTCTTCCACGCCTACCTAGGGCTCTAAGACTAAGGAAAATTTCCATCAACGCTAATGTGATGGATTGACAACCTAAGTAGACATGACAACATAGGATTTGAACCAAGTCTTAATCTACTTAGATTTGAATTTGTATTAAGTATGGTCAAGTTGGATTAAGTCTTTGAAAGACAATTACAGATATGTTTCATTAAACCCAATGGGAAAAAGAGTACATAATGTTGGTCAGTTAATTTTTAAACCTATGACTAGGCAATCTTCCCATTTGTCTGTTCGTAAGGACACACAAACATCAAAAGGAGAGAGCCAACCGAGTCTCCGAGTTCAAAGACATGCCCATACATGCAAGTTTATTAGTCACATAATTGCCTTAATTCTTTATATATATAGGAAACACGGAAGGCAACCGAATCCAGAAACAAGTCCCAATCAATGAATCTGTATTTGCCAAGGATCATAAGGACTCATATTAGCGAAAAGTGTTAAGCACAAAAGAGGAATAAGATTCAAATCAAAGTAAATCACAGTTGTACCTATTATCATAAGATGCTGCAGCCATAATCCCACAAACTTTTGCCACGTGAGTGTTCATCATAACTCCCAAAGCATCCTTTGTAGAAGCCTCTTGATGTACGAAAAATGTGACCGTAGTCAGCTAAACCAGGATCTCCACGGGCTGCTCCGTCGGTATAGATTTTCATCCAATTAACCTCGAGAATTTTTGGTACATTGTTTTGGCTTCTCCGTAATACAGAGTCGTCTCAGAGTTAACAGCTCACTCACCCAAATATTCATGGTCCCTTGTCATGCAAACAAGACCATATTAAAGAAAGTGCATTGTGTAACGAAGGCAGCTTACGCTTATGATGATAATATTGCAAAAAAAATGGAGAGTAAAGTAGATTAATCTGTGCAATCGGGGTGAGAAAATACTAACTTGTCGAAGGAAACTGGAAACTATTGCTCTATTATTGTTCTGTTCGGCCATGTTTTGAAAGTACAGAAGCATAGATTAAATAATTCCTCATCTTCGTTTTGAAAGCATAGATTAAAGCACTACAATTTTGAAAGTACAGAGTTCTTTTGCAGTCGTTTTCCAGAAACTTCTCCAAGCGTCCGCCATATATACCGAGAGAAGTTAAAGAAGTCAAAATAAGCGGATCGACATCTTTATCATTCAACAATTACAAAAACAAATAAAAAACAAATAACATGACAAAAAGGAATCCTTACCTTTCTGGGCTCCAAAAAGCGGCTCTATTTCAGTCCATAGTCTTCTCTTTTGTCTTAATTTGAGACATGAAAATCATGAAATTCCACAGTAAGCAGATCATAATATTACGAAAAGATACAGAATGTAATATGTTAATACGTGCAAACAGGGTGAGAAAATACTTTCTGCCATGCCGGGGACTAGATATAATTTTCTTGAATTGAGCTTGCACAAAAGAACAGATATCTGGAATGTGAAACTCCTTCCCTTGACAAACGAGCTGATTCCTAGCACACCAAATAGTATCCACAAGTAGAGAAGCATAGACTAAGAATTCCTCATCATACTTATAGACGTTTGAATTTGGATCACCATGTAACACGATGTCAAGGAAAGAAGCCATGGAATCACAGAGGAGGGAATCTGTGCGGAGGCCCCATACAGACATGAACCAAAGAGGTTTAACTCTGTCGCAAAACAGAAACAAATGGGTAGCGGTTTCCAATCCCAACCCACACAAGGGGCATCTGGTATCACCCACACCATTCAGAACTGCTCGGACTGGTAAAACATCGCGAACAAGCTTCCACCAGAGGATCTTGTACCTGTCGTTGAAGTTGGAGCTCCAAATCTTCTCACAAAGTTCCTTCCTAGATGGGGAAACCTTGAAGTGATGCAACTGGTTCAACATATTCTTCCAAAATATACTTTGTTCATACTCGTTGGTGACAACATTTGATTTCTCAAGTAAACATGAACTACTGATGATACCAAAATCAATTGCATCTTCTATATATAAAATGCGGACTCCACACCTTATTATGTCCACCTTTCCTTTTGTTCTGAAGTTAAACGACATCTCTTTTGCCGGAAAAAAAACCGCCTTCTTTACTCAGAAATGTTGTCATGAACACATGCAGCGACTTGGGATTCTGAAGATATAACATCTCCAAACCCATAGAACGTTTGAAGTGCCATTCATAGCCGTATATCGTTTTCACATGGATTTTACACTGTAAAGACGGACATGCTATGTTCATGTACTTGTCATTTTTAACAACGAAGCAAAAAGCGACACCCATAAAGTTGGGATTATAAGGAAGCCTAATATTCATCGAACATCCTTCCATTTGATACTTGAACCACTCAGGAATTACTTCACCTGGATAAAACATTTGAATTCGACCAAACTGCAGTGTACCATGAATATCTGTCGGTTAGTTTTATATAAGATATTAATTTACTTGCTATATAGAAACGACAATTGTGGTAAAGCTTATAACTTGAATAAAAATATCATGTTCATTTCTGGGATGACATTTCTGGGATGGCATAATCATAATCATGACATAATATAACATATCATGACATAATCTTCAACAAGGTAATCGCATAATCATGGCATACATGATAACATAGCAGGCAATTTTGTAAATATAATCAAATAATATCTAACACGGCATGTGCACAATGTACATAGTATAAAAATAATACTGTTTTTAAACTATAAGTGAGATTTATACCTAACTTTCTTACAACGTTAATGCCCTTCATGCTAATTCGTGGTCTAAGTTCGACCGCTGAAAACATATGCAAGACGAGTATTAACTTAATATTCTATGGATAAAATTTTATCTAAATTCCTTTTATAGAAAGGAAATCAGAATTTAATCTACATAGATCCTTTGCTAAATATGGTTACAAGTTTATGGTGTATCTAAAATCTTAAAAACAATTCCTATTTGACGCAATAAAAATCGAATTAGAGAATCTAATCTTGTTTTCCTTAACTTTGTATCAAAATCATTATTTTGATATTCTATAATTTGAAAATCCATATTTTCTAAAGATGTAAAATATTTATATTTTTAAATCACGATTTTAAATTCTTCTTTTTTTGGCTAGCGTTGCAGCCTTGGTCCACCGGCGCTGAAGCACCGGCAACTTGGCCCAGGCAATGCCGTGACGGTGCCTGGCCAGTTCTGCTGGCCCTTGCACAGCCCAGGTAGGGCCGGGGGCTGGCGTTGCAGCGTTCAGAAACTGGTACTGCAACTCCTAATAAATTAATATTTTTCAAACCATAAAGATTTTTACAAAACTTTCACCATGAAAAACGTTCCTCTTAGTGTTATGTAAAATTTTCTATGTTCATTGAAAAATCCAGTTTTTCCGTAAAAGATTCATATTTACCCAAAAAAAAAAAAAAAATCCTTAAATCGGTTTTATAGAAACTGTTTTCGGTAGTTTTCACTAATACGTCAAAATCACCACTTTAAAATTAATATTTCATAGTTGTGAAAACTTATCACTTATATACACGATAACACATATTCCATTAAATTTTCCTTAGCGATTTTAATTGTAGCTGTTTTAACACTAAAACTTCTAACGAACGAAATCGCAATTAGTCTCTTTTTGCTCGTTCTCTTAACTTTCCTTACTAACCATAAGATAACCGTAACCGCAAACAGGAACCTATTCATGAAAATACTCGTAGTCACAAAATCAACACAACTGTAATATAGTCAAATCACCAAATCTAAAATTATACTTAAAACACTTTTATTTTCCAACGACACAGTCTAGAGTTTTACCTCAATGTGGGTACCCAATCAAGCTTTAAAACGCTCCGGAATTATAACATAAAGCAAAACCATGGATAGAAAGAAGAGGAAACACAATATTTCGGTTGAAAATAATACCTTAGAGATCGTTCTACTACCGGCTTTATGCTTAGGACATCTTGGAGATCAATTTTCATGAAGGAGGCTTGAAGAAATTTTTAGGTTTTAGAAGACTAAGGTGGCATTTGGGAGGTGAGAATAAGAGAAGGAAAATGAGAGAAAACTTGGGAAAATATGAGGAAAGCTAGAGGATTTCTTATCTGTGGAAGAAGTGGATGGTGAAAATGACGTGGGAGAAGGGTTATCTTTACGCACTTAGTGTCACCAACAAGACTTAATCCAACTTGACCATACTTAATACAAATTCAAATCTAAGTAGATCTTTGAACTCGGAGACTCGGTTGGCTCTCTCCTTTTGATGTTTGTGTGTCCTTACGAACAGACAAATGGGAAGATTGCCTAGTCATAGGTTTAAAAATTAACTGACCAACATTATGTACTCTTTTTCCCATTGGGTTTAATGAAACATATCTGTAATTGTCTTTCAAAGTGTGAGTTGTCTACAAAGTGTGAGTACAGGCTCTATCTTTTGGGGGCAACTTCCGGTTTAATTTTTTTTTTTCTTCCTGTTTATGGCTTCAGTTTCTTTTTTGTTTCTTTCTTTTCTTTTTTCCCCCTCTTAATATTAACTTTGTATGTTTCTTTGACTTTTTCAATGATACTTGAGTCGGAGGTTTAATACGAAATAGGTTACAGAGAGAATGCTAACGTAATTAGAACGTTCTCTTGTACATTGATACTACTTGTCTTCTTTTGTCAGTTCAGGTAAAAAGAAAAAATTACCAATTCACCTATAAGAACTTATGCACGCCAATATCATATTGTTGTTCACGTCTATGTTAAAACGATGGAATAATATATATATTTAGACTATATACTATTAAGGAAGGCAAGGTCTGAAACATTTGAAAGAACTCCGACATCTTCTTGCCCTCCATGAAGTACTGTTCATTTCGATTTCGATTTCGATTTTTGTTCTTTAGGATAGTAGCAGCTAATTATGAAGAGACTAATTAAGGGAATTTAAAAAAAAAAAAAAAAAAAAAAAAAAAAAAAAAAGGAGAAATTAACATTTTGTCTTACTTCTCTAAGGCCTCTTTGGTCTACAGGTTTGAATTTTGGCAATTAGAAAGATTTCGCATAACAAATTGATGTTTAGATATATAAATCTGAATATATATTTGGATAATTGTTGAAGACAATAATTTCATCACCTGTTGTTAGAAAGAAATAGAAAAATCAAGTCGAGCTATTATTGAGAACTGGTACGGGTATTTGGACAAATTTGATTAGGGAGGGAGGACTAAATCCAAATTAAATCTGGTTTTCGGGTCCACATAAAAAAAAATGATAATTTTTTATCATGTGGATTGTTATCAAAAAGTTAAAATTTAAAGGTATTGCCCCAAATACTATTATTGTTATAATTAGATTGTAAGATGAAAAAAATCCTCATAGTATTTCACAGTTTGAAGGTAATTAAGCATACCTTTTGATCATTCAAATAGTATAAATACGTTCCAATTTTTGACTTTTTCCCTCAGTTTCACTATTTACACAGTTTTGTAACTCAAAATTTAAAAGTCTATCACTTTACATAGACAAGTTCAAATGAGATTATTTTTTTTTTAAATTGTATAGAATTTTAAGATCAATAAAACAAGTTCCATATTGATTTTTTTTTTCCCCAAACAAATTTCAAGTTTTTACACTTTTTAACTTAAATAATTCAAGCACCTCAACAAACGTACAATCAATTCAAACTCAAATTCTACAATCTAAACATTAGCACCAAGCGCATGCTAAATGTCTAAATTGAAAGTACATGATTAGCCAAAAAAAAAAAAACAATTATAGGGTGCCAATTCTGGTATTAATTACTGATCTATAGTATTAGGTGCATACTTAGCCAAATTCAAGAAAGAATAAGTAGATCAATTCTGATACTTGTATCTATTGCAAATTTCTCAGCTCTAACTTTTTTTTGTTATGGTTTGTTATTTATTATTTAAAAGCACGTGTCATGCATGTATGTATTTAGATGCTGGGAGATAGATATTTCTTAAAAATTTAATTTCTTTTTTTTTTTAATTATTATTCTCTTGAAACTTTAGTTTACTACAAAAATTAAATTAATTAAGAAGGGCACATTTAAAAAAAAAAAAAAAGTATTTTTTTTTAGAAACCATTATTTTTCACTATTGGTATGTAGGAACTGTTGTTCTAATCATTGAAATAATTTTTTTAATGGTCTGATATATGATGAAAAGTAATTTTTTATCACGTATTGTAAATTTTAATCTAGATACTTATAAATCATATTGTTAAAAATTAATCCAATTATTGAGAGAGAGAGGGGGGGGGGGGGGGGGGGGGAGGAGGGAAAAGGGGGAGGGGGAGGGTGGGGGTTGGGGGTGGGCGCGAGGTGGTGTGCGGTAAGGGGGAAGCGCTGACATTGACCTAGGCGAAAGGAGGACGAAATGGGTCGATTATCAGTGAGTCGAAATATTTCTTCTGATAAAAGGATGCTAGGACTTATTCTTCACAACCTAGAAAAGATTGACAGCTTAGACTTAGAGTTGTAACCTATCAAAATGGATGTTAACAACGAGGAAAACCAAAGTATATCAATGAATGGTCAAAGAACAACTGACAGAAAATACCGATTGCAAAGCCATTTCATAAACAAAAATATTAGGAACATCAATTCTAATTACAATTTTTTAACACCAATCTATATGACATATATGTCGTTCTTTTATTGATAAGCATAGATTACATCAACTAATGAAAATATGACACGTAAGTTGGTACTCAAAAAGTTAGGATTGGAATTGGTATCCCTGACACTACTCTTTCTTAAATCAAGAAATCACCTTCGATTGAGCAAATAATAATTTCAAATTACTAAATAGTATAATTTATGAGATAAATCACGAGTTTATTTTCAAAAGTTACATCTATTAGGTGATATTGGATCTCTGAACCCAAAGACTCGCTCAGGAGATAAAGGCTTTACCTCATACTTATAAATTGACCACTAACCTCTTTCACAACTGATCTTGGATTTACCTCAACAGCATCACACCGACATTATCTTTTCAAGAAATAAAGAAGATAAATTTTTTATTATGGTAACATGGTGTTGGTAAACCTTCAAGTTTCTCCAAAACTCACTGTGGTATCCATGCCTTTCCACGCATGCCATATGCTCCACGTTTCTGAGGATCAGTTTGAACTTATTAAGCTTCTCTTGGTGCCTCTATGCATTGTATAAACCCAGAAAAATGAGTGCCAAGAAAGGGAAAAAAAAAAAAAAAAAAAAGAGAGAGAGAAAGTAAACAAGAGATGCCAAGAGATTTTCTTTTAAGTTTCTACTTTTACATGACTCTTAAACCACAAAGTATTCCAAGCTAACTTGCTAGCTTTCCCCTTTCTTTTGGGAAGGAATCAAGTATGACAATAGATCTTAAGCAATGCATAAAATAAACAACAAGTAATGTTGGTATTTAAATAAGTCCTATTAAACCTTTTTCTAGGCCTGTCATAATCCTTCCGTTTCCTCGGTCAATGGGAATTAGAATTTTACTAGAGGCAAGAAAATTATGAGAAAAAACAGAGGATTCAAAACCCCAAAGTTTTGCTTCTTGGGGTCTTTTTAATTGAAATGTATCAACCCTACATATTATTACCATCTCTTCAATCTCATTGATTAACAATACGCGTAAGTACGATGGTATTACGAGATACAATTCTTTTATGCATATCATATTAATATATCATATAACTGTATTGAATTATAATCCATTAACTAATTTGAACGTGAGATTTTGTCCGATTGAAAACTATTATATGTAATCATAAATTATATTTTACCATTTTTGTTCCCTTTAAGGAAGATACTAATCTAATGGAAAATGCAAATTTTAAAATGACTGCAAATTCCTCTTATATCATATGAGAATGCATTTTCTTATTGTACCCAAAAAATTAGATTTTGGTTCGAATCATTAGTGGAAGATCAAAGAACTTGTATGCAGGCCTCTAGATCAAGGAGATACTTGGAATATGGCATGTCTGTGAACTCACAAATTACGTCTGTGAATATAATATCTGACTAAGCATTAAAGAACCTACTACCACTAATTAAATAAAAAATAAAAAACCTACGACCACTAATACAACACTTTTGTTTAGCAAAAAGTTCAGCAGCTTTTTGTTTAGTTACCGTTTTTTAAACCGTCTAAGTGAATCATAATTTTTGGTGCTTTACTTTCAAATAAAATTTTTTGTGCTTTGTGTATTAAACCCCATTTTGGTCTCTGTTCAGTCCTTTAAACACTTTGTAGGCCCAAGACTAAGGTGTTAGAGGCCCACCTTACCACCCCCTTCAAAAATTGCAAAACACAACTCCTGGCAAGTTTGTATATACTTGGTTTTTTTTTTTTTTTTTTTTTTTTTTTTTTTTAATTAGCGGTCCTACGAAACCAGTTTATTAATTTGAAAGAAAACTTATCAGGTTTGATCCTAAGGTGGTGTTTCGTATTGTTCTATTTGTTTTGAAAATGATTTTGTATTTTGGTATGAAATTAGAAATGAAAATATCATGTGAATGAAACTGAGATTTTTTTTTAATTGTGTTTAATTATGTTTTTACTTTTTAGAGAGATTCATTCGGTTGTAAGAAAAAAGTGAATTGTATTTGGGTATGCTTTTAAAAAATATATGTTAAGCTTGATAGCTTTAAAAATGAAAACGAAAATGAGAAAAGAATTTTTAATCGTTTTTCATTTCCTTCACAAAAATCATTCTCACCCTTTTTTGTTTTTGTTTTCATTTTCAAAGCATTTACTAAACAAAACGTTATTTAGAAGACGTGTAAAAACATTTTCAAAAACACTTTGAAAACAAAACCAAAAACCACCTAAATCTCCCCTTGTCACCTGTTGAGATGGTTATATCCAAATCCTACTATTATCATCTTATAAATTCATGGGGATAGGATGGACCTCGTAATTAGAATCATGAATAAATTGTGAGAATAGCCGTATGTGTTTAGGATTTTTGTCTCATGATTTAGATTTTTATCCTGAAACCACTTTTTATTTGACATTATAAGAGTGCAAAAATCCGAATCATGAGACAATATTCCATAGATGTGTACTTTCTAGGGACATTTCCTCAAAAAAAAAAAAAAAAAAAAAAAACAAACCTTAGAATCATAAGCTTATCTATTCCAATTTAATTAAAAGTTTAACAATGTTATTAGATACTATTTATAGATTTAGGATGGTTGATAGTCAATTGAAAGGCCAGATGTATAGAATTTTCTTCTGGGGAACTTAGCTTGTGAACCTACGCTTAAATGAACCATGCTTGATGTCCAAGGAGCTAGATTTCTTTTATTACTTCTTCTTTTCTTTCATTCTTTCTTTCTTTCTTTCTTTCTTTCTCTTTTTTTTTTTTTTTTTTGGTTTTTTTTTTAGTAAATTTCTCAATTGTTCGTTAACCTTTTTATGAAATTCTGATTTGGTCTCCAACCTGATTTATGGCCAAAAGTTACCTAAACTATTTAAAAGTTTAAAAGAGTGCAATTTGGTCCTTTTTAGTAATAAAGGTTAAAAATTTAACCAAAAAAAAATGTTAATCACTCATATTTACTAATTAAGGGTAATTAAAAAAGTTTTACATGATTCACATATGTGTCATACATGTGATCTATTATATTTACATTATTTTTAACATTTGTTAATAAAATGATCAATTTGCAACATTTTAAAGAGTTTTGAGACCTTTTAATCACTTTAAAAAATGTTTAGGATCAAATCACAACTTTGTAAAAAGATCAGAGACTAAATGAGTAATTTACCCCCCCCCCCGGTGATATAGAAGAAATTAGAACGCAAAAGAGGGTGATTTGAGCCTTTAAGGTTACTGAATCAATTTTTATGTTTTCTTCTCACATACTACTGAGGAAGGCCATCTTCTTTTCACTCCCCTTATTTTTTTCCCCCAGTTGTGGGAAAGATTATCAAATTGTTATTTTATAAGTAAGCAAGTTTAGCGTGCGGCCCAAAAATTTAAGGAATAAATTTAAGTAATCCTACATAAATCAAGCCTAATTGAAGATTTAAAGGGTTAACTTGTTTGCAATTCTTCTCTCTTCTAAATTAGTTATTCATCCTAATCTAAGTGATCTATAATAGATAAATCCATGAGATTATGCTATTATAGATAATTAATGAGGTTCTACTATATATTAATTACCATCACTTGGCACAAACAAAAATAATCAATCTGATCAAGTCTTAGATTATTCTCTGTCTAGCATCATAACCAAAAAGTCATTAACTCAGACACAACTTCAATTTTAATAAATATTATATCACAATTAATTTTTTTTAAAAAAATACTAAAACAAAGGAAAAGAAACAGCTTTTTCTCCAATACATGCGAGCCCTTCAAGAGAGCAAAGAGCATGGCTGGCCACATGCTCTCACAACACCACCCCACTTTTTTCTGTACTTTCTTTGGATTTTCTTTTCCAACATGCCAATCACATACCCAAAAAAAAAAAAAAAAGAAAAGTTCTTATAGATTGGCAGGCGATTTCATCGTTCTTAATTGTTTTCTTTCTCTAACATGCATGATGAGTCTATCATGCTTATATAAAGTACCTTTCTTTCATTATTATAATTTTAGATTTTCATGACAAAAATATGTTCATTAAACGTTAAATTTAGATAAAATTATTATTTATATATATACATATATCTAGAAATTGTATTTCTATCTGATAGTTAGACAGATCCGACAATAATAACTTTCTAATAAACTACTTGTAACAATTAGTTGACTTACTTATAATATCATGTAACAACTATTTATGCAAAAGATTTGTAACGCCCCGACCTACGTAGGGCCGTTACCATACATACTTAAACTAAACTTACTTGAAAATTTCAGAATAATTTTTTTTTTAAACATATATAAATAGACTAGTCAATATAAGTAAGCTTTCCATACACACATATTACTTATTTATCATAATAAGCAGTCATACAAATCCTTACATTTAACTTGAGTCGTCATACCTTATATGTACAGTATAACACAATTTATTCTAATACATATATATACATATATCTTTGTTCAAAAGAACTTGCAGAAAAATTTGCGTAATGGTATCCCACACCGCCCTTCACTCGCCGCCGCATCGTCTACATGACCCACCAATTAAACTGCAGGCTTTTTACCTACAATATGAAATATACTGATGAGCTTTCGCCCAGCAAGTACAAACATAATCTCACAAGACGAAACAAGTATGGTGCAACTTATGTAGGAACTATTTATGTTCAATTATGGATCTTTTATGATCAATTATGAACTTGAACTTATTATCTTGCTTAACATGTGGGCCCCTAGTGTACGTACCAAATGCGCGCAATCCACAGAAAGTTAGGGTTTGCAAGGTCCTTAACAATTCTGGGAATCTTGAAACATAACCCTTCCGCATCAACAGAAGGTTTGAGAATTTTTCTTAAACATACATGATCCTCCCGCATCAACAGGAGGTTGGTACGACACCTTACTTGTCTTGGTTTAGTCTTGGCCTTGTTATTTTTTTTCAAGACTAAGAACCTTTACGTGTGATCTTAATAGTCATAATGCACATGATGCATAAATATAGTATGACATAAAGATCACTAACAGCTAATGACCTGTGGTATATTAATAAAGCATGGTTTTATCTTAAAACATGATATTATCTTAAAACATGGCATCATCATAAAACATGGCATCATTTCAAAACATGGCACATCATGGTATACATGTAAATAAATCATGCTTGAAAATAGTTTACTATATTCCATCCTGTAGGTGAGGTTTGTACTTACCTCGTATACTATGTCCTTTGCTGTGTTATTCCAAGTCTGGTTGCAATAACAAACCTCTTTCTGCTATTACAAAGGACATAGGGTAAGGATTTTATAACCATAAAATGTTGGTAACCTTAACCAATATCCACACATAAACTTAGTTATATGTCCCCCATACATACTCATGATAACTTGCTTGGTTACTTCAAGTAACCATAGGGTTTATGGCCTATCATACTTAAATCATAACTTGTTAGGTTATTTAGAGTAACCTTGGGTACTAAGCTCAACATACATGAATAGTATTAGGTTACCCTTCTTAACCTTGGGTCTAACTTATTGGGTTGCTAAAGCCCAATTTCTTAAATTATATTCTACTGGGTTACTATAGGTAACCTTGGGCTCCGGGCCTAATCCAGTAACTTGGGTATCCTACCCAGTTACTGTTGGTCTTCATACTGTTACCAAATTATTAAGACCATTTGTAGTCCAATACTTACTTTTCTTGTTTTGGAAAAACTTAGTATTCTTTGTCCATATTAAAAATCCTTGTTCAACTATATCCAAAAATTGTAATTATTTGAGTAAGGCTTGTAAAAATTGTTAAGTATTGGAAACTGCCTTAGGAACAGTTTCTCACTGCCAATTTATCAGTGTATGTGTAGGAATGTCCTTTTCCTGCACTGTTTTAGAAAATCTTGTGCAGGAATTTCCTGTTTCCTGCACAGTTTTTGGAATCCAATTATATTTAAAAATCTGTGTTGAATCCAAAAAATTTTTCTTCAAGAAAGTTTTAGATCTTGAAAAATTATACAACTTTCATGTTTTACTAAAAACCCAGTTCGGTCTCTAACCTTCTCATTTCCCCTGTTGAACTTGCCTGGCCGTGCAAGAAGTCTGGGCATGACCAGGTTCGGATTTATGTAAAAACCAAGGCCATTTGGAGCCTTATTTTTGAAAACTGTCCACGTTATCCCCTAGGAATTTCCCTTCTCTACAATTTTCATGTTTTAAATTTTTCCAAATTCGGCCTCTAAGGGCCTCAAAACCGGCTTTCCAGAAAACTGGCCAGTTTTACCCGAACTGGCAGTTTCTTGCTTAAATCCATTTTTACGTTCAATTTACGCGCACTCTAACTCAAACGATCGTAACCGTGAGCCTACAACAATCATGCATCACTTTCTAATGTAAAATCCCATCATCATACATCCATATAATTCACATGTAAACCCTTGGGTGTTTTTGCACCAAGCTAGGGTTTGTAAAAATTTTGGGTTTCCATATCCATTCATCACAAACTATCAACCTAACATGCATAACCTATAACCTTCTTAGGCATATTGGGGACATACAACTACATCATAAAACATTCATGCAAAACCTTAACATCATACAACCATAAACACATAATCATGCATAGCTTATGAATCAAAACCACATACTTACCTAATCAAGCACAAAACTTAAAAATCTAGACTAGGGCTTGAGAAATAAAATGAGCTTATGCTCTTACAATCCAACATTGAAAATACACTTAAATTTCCAAATCAAAACTCAATTGAAAAGCGTAGGGACCAAAGGGAATTTACCTTGATCAACACAAAGTTGTGCTAGGTTTTGATTCAACTTTTCCTTTCCCTTTTGCTCTCAACCACAACCGGCCTCCCTTAGCTTTATGGGTTCCAAAATTTTCGGCCACTTGCTTGGTGCTTCACCAAAATCCGACCACTCTAATAGTTCTTTCTCTTTTCTTTTTTTTTTTTTTTTTTTTTCTAAGGTTCGGTTTTTAGGGGGGAATTGTGAGAAGAAAATTTGGCATAGTATGGAGGTATTTTCTTATTTTTGTGAACCAAATGAGCTCCCCCCCTTCACCTATTTATAGGTGATAAATGATTTTCTTTTTGGATTTATTTTTAATCCAAAATTTGCTTATAAGTCCTTGAAACAAAATTATTTGCCCATTACCCCTCTTAGGTGGCCGGCCATATACTTGGAGAACAAGGAAAAGAATTCTTTCCTTATTTTTCAAAAATTCCATAAATCCTTAATTATCCAAATGGTGAGGTGTCCTTCCTCTTAGGCCTCGTTTGGCTTTTCTCTTAAAATGCAGTCCATCTTCATGCTAAAATAGATATTTCCAATACTGTTCTCAACTAATCACAGTACTGTTATACTGGACTGCAGTCCAAAATTTATCTGTGTATAATTGGATTGCGTAAAAAAATTTCTTATAACTTTAAGCCATCTAGCCCTTGTTGTCCTAATTAATGTGCTTGATTTTTCTATAGTGGTTTTGAATCTTATTCTTACTATCTTATTCGTAATGACGGTTAACTGCAGTATAATTTCAATACTGCTTATTATACTACAGTACCGTCGTACTTATGTCAGAATAAAACATAAATCATGATTCTGACTTTTCACCAAAAGGCCTGGTTCTTGACCTCATAAACTTATTATTGAGTCTCATAATTAATTAAACGAGAACTCAAGCATATACTGATAATAAATTATGAATTTCATATTAATATTCATAATTGCATGAAACATTACATAAACACATAGCATAGACTTAAATTCCTATATGGAATCACGAGTCCGTTAAAAAATTCGATTATTACAAGATTAGTATTCTTGAATATTGTTATAATAAAATCAACTAGTTGTTATAATAACATATAAAAAAAGTTATAAATCTGATTGTCGGATAAAAAATTATGATAACGAGTATTACTTAATGCATATGACGGTTTACAATAGTGCCCTTCCCGAGGAGTATTTTTTGTAATAATTTGTAAAGAATTCTCTTCTTCCTTTTTTTTCTTACTTTAATTTGATTTTGTACCTTTAGTTAGAACGAACACAGAACTCAAAATCATCGACTTTCTGTACTCTTCTAAGATATAGTTTACTACTTTTTCAACTTCATTTTCCCACAGCAAGAAAATATAAAAAGATACGGAAATGGAATCAAAGAAAGGTAGACAAAGAGAGAACATTTTCATATGTGCATAGTACATTTAACTGGACCAGTCACTATCATCAAGGTGATGTGCAAATAATATTGTTTTCTTCATATAAAATGTCTTCAGACATAGTGGCCTAGAAGAATATTAATATATATATATATATATATTGGTGGTTAGGTCCTAATATGAGTTTTTAATTAAGATAGGTCATAGAAACACTAACATTTCAGTATCCAATTTCAACCGTTGATTAAATTTTATCTTAATTTACGTCATTTAACAAAAGAGCTCTAGTTGTATGTTATTACCATTGAATAATCCAAGTGGGTGGTAAGACTGATTGTTTTTTTTCAAAAAAAAGTCTTAAATTAAAATCAACCTGTTACGCTAGTCGGGGTAATATGGACTTATCCTCATATTACATGACAATGCACTCCCTATTTTTGGGTGTGTCATCTTCTGTGCTTGAAACTTTTTTTTTTTTTTTTTTTTTTGAGGAAAAAAATTGTGAGGAAAAAAAAAAAGAATTCAAATGGAGAAAAGCAAATTGATCAAAATGATATGGTTGTTTCTTTTATGAATTTACCATGTTTAATTATTCTCTGCATGTTGATCACCGATATAAAGCCCACTTGATTGTTTCCTTTTAACTTCATGATATAGGACGCTTGTGAACCTACCAATGATTTTCATGGGTCCTTTGGGACGTAATTTTGCAGGATATACTTTTCCTCTAGTTTCAACCTTATTACAATAATAAAAGCATATTATGTTTGCAAATGGTATCCATCAAAATCCCCACTTCCTGATTGAGACCTCAAACTAATATATATATATATATATATATATATGTGTGTGTGTGTGTGTGTGTGTGTGTGTGTGTGTGTGTGTGTGTGTGTGTGTGGACTATATAGCATCATTCTTTTGATCTTTTTATTGTTCCATTTTTTTTCTTTTTTCTTTTTTCAGTTTCATATTAAAATATTTGAATTCCCCCAAGAACCAAGCGAAAGAGCATCAAACTCATAACCTTGTCAATAATCATGGTCTAGTCATTGTAATATTCTTGATCTCATAAATAAATATATTACTTTGATAACGTGAATGTAGACTTAACCTAACCATAAATCCATACTAATATCTTTAATTTTAAGACAATCTAGAGTTTGAAAGTCCACCAACCCAAATTAAAACGAAAAATAGTACTTTTATAACATTATTCATAGTGATTTAATCTGCCTATAAATATGATATATTTTTCATTTTCAATTCAAAATGGACAATGAATATTGATGTAAGTGGTATTTTTTTTTTTTTTTTTCGAATCATTGTTTTCCCTGTAGATTCTCTCTATTTCTCTATCTAGTGGTTCTTATTCTCTACATATATATCTTGATTCCACCATCTCTTTATTTTAATCCTGCATCACGTAGTTATAAATTAGTGGATTTTTTTTTATTGGTTTTGAAAAGTACTAAATTTCATGGTCTATTTAATGATGCTTCGAATTCATATATTTTCGCTTTGAAATTGAAACAAAAAATAATAATAATAAAATAAAATCACAATCTTAACTAAGTAAAAATCGTCATGTAAAACTCTTAGGATCATCTATCATTATGAAGGTCTCACAATTATTAATATCAAGTTTAATTGGTGTTGGAATGGCTTTCAGCGCGGGTCCAATCAAACAAATACAAAATTGATTCGTGTTCTCTTGCAAACGTCTGAACCTTCCCCTCCTGCACGGAAGACTCTCCAACACAAATCAGATTTAATTTAATTAGAAAGTCTCACAAAAAAAAAAAAAATGACAGAGCTAATCTAAAAAATCAATCAAAATATACCTTTCTCTCTCCCCTTGTCTCACTTTACAGCCAAGCATGTGCGTAGGAGAGCCTTTATTGATTTAATCTCGATTATCTATCTTTAATGAGTTAATTGTAGGATCAATTAAATATATGATCAAATTAGAGCGATGGTTTTAAAACCCCCCGCGGCCCAATTTTACTTTTCACATAAACTTTTTAAAACAACTTACCATATTAATTTTACAATTAAATAAATACTTGTTCCACCCCTTATAAATAAATTATTTACTTTTTTCTTTTTCCTCCCATTACAATCTAAATTCCTATACATTTTTTCCTTACTTTTTTTTAAATGTTCTATTTTGTTGATATTTTAAATTCATTTCCGCGAGAGATTTTTTTTAAGAGAATATTCTTTTATTTTGTTTCTTATTATTCATATTTTTCAATAGTTTTTGTAGTTTCATGTTATAATTAGTTTTTGTTTCTAAAAAATAACAAGCAAATGGAAAACATGTATGCATGATGTCAATTTATAATCAAATTCCTTGATTTAATTGGTTATTCATTTTATAAATAACTAAGAGAAATGGTTAAGAATTCATGTAAACTCTAAATTATGAGCTTTTTCTAATTATCTAATAAAAGTATTAACTAATTTCATTACACTTTCAACTATGCTGGTGCAATACTCAGCTTCGTCAGCTCTAATGAAATTAGAAATTGTAGAATCAGCTGACCTTTCCTTGTCTTGTTTACTCTAAGATGACGCCTCTTTCAAGATGAATGAGTTCCTGTGGGGTTTGCTCTTCAACTTTCTGGTTACTGCATTGATCACATGTAAATACCAGTAATAAAAAACACCAATCAGCTTAACAATAGTAATGTTAAAAAGAAAATTAGATAAATAGGTAATTTTTAAACACTTATAGCAGCCCATTTGAGGCTTCAATTCCAGATGGAAAAACTTCGTATTTTTTCCAAAGGGTGTTTGGGACATAATTATGTTTCCAAAACAATGTCTCCAATTATCTACGGTATCTCCAATAAAGTTTCACTATTCAAAATCCATTTCTTTTTCCCCAAAAACATCCACATCTGTCTTTCTCTCTCCTCCATTCTCATCAATTTCAATTTTTAAAAAGTTCATAACTTTAATGAAATGATTAAAAAAATTTGACTAGAATAATGAGATGAATAAAATAAAATCCACATTTGGAATTGTAACACAATTCCCTATATTTTAGTTTATTTTCAACTTACAATTCAATAAAAAACACATTTCCAAACATAGTAGTTTTTTTTTTTTTTTTTTCTCTTGCACCACACATATCCAAACATCAACTCATTTTAAATAAAAATAACTCCAAAACTCCAATTGTAATCAATGTTTCAAATGACCCCTAGCTTAATTAAGTAAACGGCCAGTAATTGACAATAATCAATCAATGAATAATACATTTTAATATTGGTCAATCAGTCAATCAGTTAATCACTTATTGACCTTTTTTTTTAATTGCCATTTTTCTAATTTTAACAGTCGTAAAAAGATGACACGGCTATTAACTAATCATTGTGGAATCCAAGGTCATGGAAAGTCAGAAGATCCCACGACGGTTTTCAGAACATTCATGGTATATTATGATTCCACGACCGTTTTAAACTGTAGTGGATGATTGCTGTGTTTTCTGTCATGGGTGGGGGATTGGCATTCCATGACTGTTTTCTTTGAAAACGGTTGTGGTGTCTATATTTACCATGATCGTTTTTTGGAACAAATATGTAGAATAAAAAATTTTAAATTTTCTATGATTTCCCATGAGTGGTAAATCTCATGTGTTACCCATTACACGGTCCAGAATTTAAATTTTATTTTATTTACTTTTCTTCCGCAAATTGAAACTCAACAAATATTGGTTCTGCATTTGACCAAGGTTCCAATATGTACCTTCCTTAAGGCACTGAAGCCATTTTAATATTCTTTCTTCACAACATTTTTTATCTTCTGTTTGTTTAACATATTTACTCGTCAGAATCTAGAAGAAAAATTTCCTTCCATAATGAAACTTCATATTGTTGCTTATGCGTGAAAAATGAAATAACAAATTAAATAGAGTTTTATCTCTTTTTTTTTTTCCAAAAATTTTTCTTTTTCTTTGTTGTTTTTGCTACACTTCGTTCTGTTGCTAATTCATGAAAAGTAAAATAACAAATATAGTTTTTCTTTTCTTTTTATTTTTATTTTTTACTTTTCTTTGTTGTTTTTGGGTACGCTATGTCACAATGTTAGAAGGAAAAAAATAAATAAAAAATTAAAAGAGGGAGATTTTATAAGCTTATTAAATCTTTAAGATACTAATTATGGCTGCAGCCACAAATGTCACTGGGAGAGCATGTTTTTGATCAACATTTGTTGTACCATCTTTTGTATATACTAAAAACATAGAGAGTTATCCAAGAAAAATCTCCTAAAAAAAATCTCGATCACAAACATTTCCTTTTTGTTTCATTTGATGTATTCTTCTAAATAGTTACTAAGATATCTTATTGTAATTTTCAGATATGATTTCTCATTTTAAAAAAATCAATTTTATTATTTACGGTGCTTAACATGTTATATAGTGTCATTTAAATTTCATATTATCAAATGTAATTAAAACATGTACTTATCTTAATAATAAGATAATTCTGTATGTAACTACCATGAGAAACAAAAGAATAACCGTTAAAAACCTTCTATCTATTATATACATATATATATATATATATTATATATTAGTCCCCAATGATATATATGTACCTCGTCACTTTCAGCAGCTTAGCAACTTTTAAGGGTCCACTACATTCTGTAGGATGTTTTTGTTGGGATGTGTGTCTATAAACAAATGTGATGTATTATTTTACTGATTTAATTTGAGGAATTTTTTCAATATTATGTTTGGATACTTTATAAATATCGAAAACCCTAGATTATTTAAATGTGACTTTAAATATTGTATATAAGTGTTATATACAAGAGGATAATATTTAAAGTAAAATAATATAAATTTGTCCGTAATAAAAAATTAAAGTTTAGATCTTTAATTTAAAAATACTATCGCGGTTCATTACATTCTGAATGAAATAATCTTATACGGATTGTTAATAATGAGATTATTGGAATGAAAGTGCTTTATATAATTTGATTATATAGGACTGGAACATGATTAATTATGAATCTCTAATAATTTCCGTTGTCATATAGAGCATTCAAAATTAATCAATGATGGTCATACATTAATCGATCTTAATTCTGAGTAATTAATAGACTCCTATTTATTGTATCATATTTTTTGACATATCGAGTAATGATATAAATAAATAGTGTCAAATTCTTGGTATATTAAAAATATAATATAATAAATAGCCGAGAATATTAATTTACAAGATGAAATCCATTCCTTTGTAAAGAAGATAGATGGACGGTTCCCATAAATGTTGATTCGGGATTTGAATAATAAGAGCGCTCAATTTATGATTGGATCATATATATATTATTCATTAGAGAATCGACTTAAGGAGAAAGATATAATTAAAGATGTTAATGGAAAATACCTAGCTTTAATTATGAACCGTTTATGAAAGATTGATTTATTTTTAGTGACTATATCAATGGGCAATTCAAATCCTTTGAATATAATTAGTTTTATAATTTTAAGAGTGTTATTCCAAATTTTCAGTGGAATAATTTGGAATTAGTAATTTTGATATTTTAATTAAGGTGTTAATTAATTGTCAAAATTATTGGAGCATAAAATTATAAAGTCCATAGTTCCTCTCAACGGCTCCATTGAATCATGTGAACATTATTTTATGTTGGGCTAATTTATTAATTTAGAATTGAGAATTTTATATTAATATTCACACAACAAATTAATTGGATTAATTTGTATTTTAAATGATATGATTTTTAAAAATAAATTTAAAATAGTTTTAAATTAAAGATATATACAGTTTGGTAAGGACCACACCGTAGTTGTGCACCATAGGGTGGTTCACATTATATCCACAAAGTGTATGTGGAATTTTGAATTTTGAATTTTGATACACATGTAAAAGAAAAGATCGGTTATTTTATTTTGAATAGTTCAAAATAAAAAAATAAAAAAAAGGTAACTGATTAGATAATTGGAGAGAGAAAATCTCTCTCCCATATCTATCAAATACGCCCACTATAGGGAGGTATTGGGCATGCATGTTGTTCCACATGGAGAAGTTGAATTAATTGATTAATTAATTAATTAATTAATTTAAAATTAAAATAGGGTACATACGATGTATCTATAAAAAAAATGTACATACGATGTATCTAAAAAAAAGAAACAAATATTAATTCCTTTTTGACAGAGAAAAAAATATACATACCTTTTTTTTAGAGAGTTTATTCTCCTATTCTCCTTCACTTTGTCTCATGAGTTGAAAACGCAAAGTGAATCAAAATTCAAGTTTATGATCAAACCCAAATTCAGAAATGCCCACTCGTTTCCTATTCATTGTGACCTGAAGAACGCTGAGAATGAATCGTCGGTGTTTCTAAAGGATTTGGAGTTCTTAAGAAAGTTGGTCTTTCCGAAGGATTTGGATTACTTAAGAAGGTTCCTGAAGGAGTTCAAAAATTTCGACCTTATCGAACAACAATTAATCTCTAAACTTTCTTTTTAATTTATTTTGTTAAATTAATATAAGTATTGTCGCCGGAGAAAAATTTTATCTGTGCAATTTGATCCATACCATGCTTCCTCTAATTTTAAAAAACCAGTTTTTGAAACCAACAATTGGTATCAGAGCCGGCAATACCTTATATTAATTTAATGAGTGATTATATGATAATCTTTGTATAATTTTGGGCAGGCACATGTGCATATTGATGTATGTTTCCATTTACGATTATGATGAAGAATGTTTGTGCGAATGGATTGGCCGTAAATTTTTCCGGTTTCATGGAAATTAGTTTGTATTTTTCCTTTTGATTAGATAAATTGTAAATATGAATCATGGTGTAATTTTCTTTTGATTAGATCAAGTGTAAAGATTTATGTTGTAATTTTTCCATTGATGAAGAATTGTTCTTCACATATTTTTTTAAAAAAAGTTCTTTTTTTTATTAAAAAAAAAAAGGGGAGCCGGTGACCGTATGGGCACCGTCGGTGGCATAGCACGGCAACCATGGCCGACATGGTCACCGGCTGGCGGGGAACGCCGGCCATGGTTGGCTGCGCCCAACCAAGGCGGTCGTGACTGCAGTTGCAGTCACGACATGCTAGGGTTCTAGGAACCCTAGCTGGCCCAGTCAATTGGGCCACCCAGCCATGGGCTGGGCCTGCCTCATCCCAGGCTGGCCAAGAGCAGGAGCAGGCTGGGCCTGCCCATGAGGGAGGCCCATTCGGCCAGTGCATGGGCAGTGCCCAGCCGTACACCCACCCGGAAAAAAAAAAGGTTTTTTTTTTTAGATTTTTTGAAATCCATTATTTTTGAATTTGAGAAATTCAATGAGGACCACCACCACTCATAAAGAGAAGTTGGAGAATTACAAGAAGATCCGAAGTTGGAGAATTACAAGAAGATCCATTTTTTTTATATCATTTTTTATTTTGAGTTGTAATTTAGGTTTCCATGAAGCCCGGCCAAGTGTTTCCATTTCATTTGTGTTTGAATGTTTTTATTATGTTGATGATAATTATATTGCTATGCATATCACATGTCATCTAAGATAGAAAAGGGCCTACCAATTTTGTATGTCATGCATTTTAACACATTTTTTTTTTCTAAAAATTGTTCTAGAAATTAATTTAATGCGTCTAGTCACAAATTTAATGACATTAAATTTGAAATTAATTTAGCAAATGGATTTGTAAAATTAGTGGGTCAAATGTGAAATTTATAAAATTTAAATGTTAAATTTTAAAATATCACAATTCATTTAATTTATAATTTTAAATTGTTTAAAATTATAAAGGCTTTGTAATTTAAAGTGTTTAAATTTACTAAGGTTTACGAAACAAGAGATGTTTTTTAAATAAAATACATTTTTGCAAAATAATGAGTGGGAGTGGGTAATATGACAATATAAACCCAAGGTCTCCACCGTTAATACAACACCGTGAGTTTTTAATAGTGCCTAGATACGCTTTGATTTCGTCCTCCTTACGGAAGGTGTCTATTAAATACAATACCAAGGTTGTCTTCCATGAGATAGGATTTTAAAATGTATTTTAGAATTGACCTATCCTACGGCGACAATTTCTAAGTTAAGTCTAAAAAATCTGATACGGTGGGTTATTCTCATAAAGAGATAATTAAATTAGTTAATTATTTTCTTAAACAAAAATTAAAGGAAATTAATAAGTAATAGAAATAAGAGATATTTTGGGTAATATTTATTAATTGAGAATGTCTCATTTTAATTAGTAATTATTTGATATATCCTACGGCGGCACTTAGTTGTGGTGATTAAAATTCCTTAGGCTTTTAAAGTAAACATATTTTTCTATTTTAACATGTGCATTCATGCATCATATTTACTTTGCATTTAATTTTGTTACGATATTTATGCAATTATTTATTGAAAAATATTTCTTAATTATTTTCAGCAAACATGTCAAACCCGATTTTCTCACCTCTCGTCTCTCAAGTTTTAATTGGTGAAAATTTTTGTCAAATGGAAAAGCAACATGAATATTTTCCTAATAAATGAAAACTACCATTTGTCGTTAAGGAGGATCGTTCTCGAATGCCTCCGGCCAATGCCTCTAAGGCTGTCTCGGACAAGTATGACCGTTGGGTTGTTGCAAACAACAAGGCCCGCTGCTACCTGTTAGCGGCAATGAATTTAGTGCTTAGAGCTAAGCACGAGGCCCTTGAGTCTACTAACGAGATTATGAAATCTTTGCTGGAAATGTTTGGACACCACTCTGAGAAGGCTCGCAATGTCATTGTAAAAACAGTTATGAACGACAAAATGAAGAATGGTTTCTTTAGTTCGTGAGCACGTCCTCAAAATGATTCATCATTTAACGAGGCTGAAATCAATGGTGTGAACATTGATGAAAAGACCCAGGTTGGCATGATCTTGGAGACACCATCTCCCGCTTTTTTCCAATTCAGAACGAACTACGTCATGAACCATAAGATGAATAATCTGACGGAACTTCTAAATGAGCCACATACCTATGAGACCCTTATCGATGATAAGGATAGTAAGGCAAATGTTGCCGAGGCCAATGTAGCTGAGGGGAATGTTTTTTCTTGTAAGAATACCAAGAAGAAAATTGTGGGAAAACAAAAGGGCAAGAAGAAGATCCAAAAGAGGAAGAAACAAGGTAAGTCAAATTTACTAGTCATGAAAACATGCTTAGTTGAGAATGATTTCTCAAGCTGGATTATTGATTCAGGGGCATCAAAGCATGTTTGTGTTTCTTTGCAGATGCTTGAGTCATCTAGGGATCTTGAAGAATGAGTTTTTACGATGAGAGTTGGCAGTAGAGACTAGAACATGAGTAATTTGAAATGTTGAGGATCAAATCACAACTTCGTAAAAAGATTAGAGACTAAATGAGTAATTTGCCCTTCTTCTTCTTTTTTTTTCCCTTCTTTTGTGATATAGAAGAAATTAGAAGGCAAAAGAGGGTGATTTGAGCTTTTAAGGTTACTGAATCAGTTTTAATGTTTTCTTTTCACATACAACTGAGGAGGCCATCTTCTTTTCACTCCCCTTATTTTTTTCCCCCTGTTGTGGGAAAGATTATTAAATTGTTATTTTATAAGTAAGCAAGTTTAGCGTGCCCAAAAAATTAAGGAATAAATTTAAGTAAACCTACATAAATCAAGCCTAATAAAAGATTTAAAGGGTTGACTTATTGCAATTCTTCTCTCTTCTCAATTAGTTATTCATCCTAGTCTAAGTGTTCTATAATATATAAATCAATGAGATTATGCTATTATATATAATTAATGAGGTTCTACTATATATTAATTACCATCACTGGCCACAAACAAAAATAATCAATCTGATCAAGTCTTAGATTATTCTCTGTCTAGCATCATAACCAAAAAGTCATTAACTCAGACACAACTTCAATTTTAATAAATATTATATCACAATTAATTTAAAAAAAAAAAAAAACTAAAACAAAGGAAAAGATACAGCTTTTTCTCCAATACATGAGAGCCCTTCAAGAGAGCAAAGAGCATGGCTGGCCACATGCTCTCACAACACCACCCCACTTTTTCCTGTACTTTCTTTGGATTTTCTTTTCCAACATGCTAATCACATACCCAAAAAAAAAAAAAACAAAAAAAGAAAAGGTCTTATAGATTGGCAGGGGATTTCATCATTCTTAATTGTTTTCTTTCTCGAACATGCATGATTAGTCTATCATGCTTATATAAAGTACCTTTCTTTCATTATTATAAATTTAGATTTTCATGATAAAAATATGTTCATTAACGGTGCATCTTTCAAAACATTAAATTTAAATAAAATTAATATATACACATACATATATATTGAAATTGTATTTCTATCTGGCAGTTAGATAGATCCGACAATAATAACTTTCTAAAAAACTACTTGTAACAATTAGTTAACTTACTTGTAACATCATGTAACAACTATTTGTGCAAAAGATCAGTATTCTTGAATATTGTTATAATAAAATCAACTAGTTGTTATAATAATATATAAAAAAAGTTACAAATCTGATTGTCGGATAAAAAATTATGATAACGAGTATTACTTAATGTATCTGACGGTTTACAATAGTGCCCTTCCGAGGAGTATTTTTTGTAATAATTTGTAAAGAATTCTCTCCTTCCTTTTTTTTTTTCTTACTTTAATTTGATTTTGGATCTTTAGTTGGAACGAACACAGAACTCAAAATCATCGACTTTCTGTGCTCTTCTAAGATATAGTTTACTACTTTTTCAACTTCATTTTCCCACAGGAAGAAAATATAAAAAGATACGGAAATGGAATCAAAGAAAGGTAGACAAAGAGAGAACATTTTCATACGTACATAGTACATTTAACTGGACCAGTCACCATCATCAAGGTGATGTGCAAATATTGTTTTCTTCACATAAAATGTTTTCAGACGTAGTGGCCTAGAAGAATATTAATATATATATATATATATATATATTGGTGGTTAGGTCCTAATATGAGTTTTTAATTAAGATAGGTCATAGAAACACTAACATTTTAGTGTCCATATTCAACCGTTGAATAAATTTTATCTTAATTTACATCATTTGACAAAACAGCTCTCGTTGTATGTTATTACCATTGAATAATCGAAGTGGGTGGTTAGACTGATTGTTTTTTTTTCTTTTTTTTGTTTTTTTTTGTTTTTTGTTTTTTTGTTTTTAAGTCTTATATTAAAATCAACTTGTTACACTAGTCGGGGTAATATGGACTTATCCTCATATTACATGACAATGCACCCCCTATTTTTGGGTGTGTCATCTACTGTACTTGTAACTTTTTTTTTTTTTTTTTTTTATTTTGAGGAAAAAAATTGTGAGGAAAAAAAAAATTCAAATGGAGACAAGCAAATTGATCAAAATGATATGGTTGTTTCTTTTATGAATTTACCATGTTTATTCTCTGCATGTTGATCACCGATATAAAGTCCACTTGATTGTTTCCTGTTAACTTCATGATATAGAACGCATGTGAACCTACCAACACTACTACAGAATGTGGATACCACGACGGTTTTTAACCGTCGTGGTAACATTTCCACGACGGTTTTCTAACTGTCGTGGAATCCAGGATCATGGAATCTTTTCAGATTCCACGATGGTTTTTTAACCGTCGTGAAATAAACAAAAATAGGGCCTAAATATGGACATTTAAGAACATACCACGACGGTTCTACGTAAAAAACCGTCGTGGTAAGGTAATCTTCCACGACGGTTTCCTTGGGAAACCGTCGTGGTTAGTTGGCCTGCCACGATGGTTTTTCCAAAAAACCGTCGTGGTAGGTAACAACGAAAAAAAAAATTTGCGAATTCATTTCATTTCCCCAAAAACATTTAAATCACAAAATCAACACTTATTTCCGAAAAATTCTCAAATCCATGCCTTACCCAACCAATTTAATTCAATCTAAAACACAACCACAATGGACAATCACCGAAAATGTAGGGGACGGATTTTGGCCATTTCGGACGGAATATTCCCAACTCAACAATCTACAAAATCAACATTTTGGACGGAACCTTTTATCAACAACCACAATCAACAAAATCAACATTTTGGACAAAAAATTCCCAAATCCGTGCATTACCCAAGCAATATACATTACAACTTACCGGCTTGTCGTGCGTGGGTATGGGCGGAGTGCGGGATGGGTACGGGCGGAGTGTGGCGAGAGAGAGAGGGAAAGCCGCGTGAGTTCCTTGGTGGACCCGTCAGAGAATGGAGGAGGCCGCGTGAGTGGTGGAGGAGGCCATCAGAGAATGGAGCCAAGAGAAAAATTTGAGAGGTGAGATAGAGAGAGGAGGCACGGTGAGATAGAGCGAGTTTTTGGAGATTTTAAGTAGGGAGGGAGTGGAAAGAGAGAAATAGATTGAGGAAATTGGGCGGCTTTGGGTATGGAGCTAGAGTGTGTATTAGAGAGTGAAAAAAGCTCGGAATGTAATAGGGTGGGAAAGAGAGTATTTTTTTGGGTTTTAATACACGCTCCAAAAAATTGAATTTAATTCAAAATTTTTCAAAATTCCCGTCTTAGTACTTACCACGACGGCTATTTGGGAAAACCGTCGTGGTAGAGTCCAAAAATTAAAAAACAATTTGTGAAAAAAGACCATTTCACGACCGTTTTTTAAAAAGCCGTCGTGGAAAATGCGGCAAAAACACGGAGCGGAACAGAGTTTCCGAAAACAGTCGTGGAAGCCGAAGCTTCCACGACGGTTATAAAAAACCGTCGTGGAAGAGCATGCTTCCACGACGGTTTCTAATAATCGTCGTGGAAGATTGCAAAAAAAAAATAATTTAGCTTCCACGATGGTTTTTAGAACCATCGTGGAAGCTAAAAAAATTTTTTTTTTGCAATCTTCCACAACGGTTTTCTATAACTGTCGTGGAAGCTTTGGCTTCTACAATGGTTTTCAGAAACTCTATTCCGCTCCGTGTTTTTGCTGCATTTTCCACGATGGTTTTTTAAAAGACGGTTTTTTAAAAAACGGTTTTGGAAGCTCCATCGTGGAATTCACATTTTGTAGTAGTGCAATGATTTTCATGGGTCCTTTGGAACCCAATTTTACAGGGTATACTTTTCCTCTAGTTTCAACCTTATTACAATAATAAAAGCATATAATGTTTGCAAATGGTATCCATCAAAATCCCCACTTCCTGATTGAGACCTCAAACTAATATATATATATATATATATATATATATATGTGGACTATATAGCATCATTCTTTTGATCTTTTTATTGTTCCATTCTTTTTTTTTTTTTTCTTTTTTCTTTTTTCAGTTTCATATTAAAATATTTGAATTCCCCCTAGAACCAAGCGAAAGAGCATCAAACTCATAACTTTGTCAATAATCATGGTCTAGTCATTGTAATATTCTTGATCTCATAAATAAATATATTACTTTAATAACGTGATTGTAGACTTAACCTAACCATTAATCCATACTAATATCTTTAATTTTAAGGCGATCTAGAGTTTGAAAGTCCACCAACCCGAATTAAAAAAAAAAATAGTACTTTTATAACATTATTCATAGTGATTTAATCTGCCTATAAATATGATATATTTTTCATTTTCAATTCAAAATGGACAATGAATATTGATGTAAGTGGTTTTTTTTTGTTTTTTGGTTCCTTTTTCGAATCATTGTTTTCCCTGTAGATTCTCTCTATTTCTCTATCTAGTGGTTCTAATTCTCTACATATCTTGATTCCACCGTCTCTTTTATTTTAATCCTACATCACGTAGTTATAAATTAGTGGATTTTTTTTTATTGGTTCTCAAAAGTACTAAATTTCATGGTCATTTAATGATGCTTCGAATTCATATATTTTCGCTCTTGAAATTTAAACAAAAAATAATAATAATAAAATAAAATCACAATTTTTAACTATGTAAAAATCGACATGTAAAACTGCTTAGGATCATCTATCATTATGAAGGTCTCACAATTAATATCAAGTTTAATTGGTGTTGGGATGGTTTTCAGCACGGGTCCAATCAAACAAATACAAAATTGATTCTTGTTCTCTTGCAAACGTCTGAAGCTTCACCTCTAGAACAAAATGGGGTTCCTACACGGAAGACTCTCCAACACTCAAATCAGATTTGATTTAATTAGAAAGTCTCACAAATAAAAATGACAGAGTTTATCTAAAGAATCAATCAAAATATACCTTTCTCTCTCCCCTTGTCTCAATTTATGGCCAAGCATGTGCGAAGGAGAGCCTTTTTAATTTAATCTCGATTATCTATCTTTAATGAATTAATTCTAGGATCAATTACGTATATGATCAAATTAAAGCGTTGATTTTAAAAATGATGGGTATATTGACAACCCCCAAATTTTACTTTTCACATCAACTTTTTAAAACAACTTACCATATTAATTTTAGAATTAAATAAAATACTTGTTCCACCCCTTATAAATAAATTATTTACTTTTTTCTTTCTCCTCCCATTTCAATCTAAATCCCTATACATTTTTTCCTTACTTTTTTTTAAATGTTCTATTTTGTTGATATTTTTAATTCATTTCCATGAGAGATTTTTTTAAGAGAATATTCTTTTATTTTGTTTGTTATTATTCATATTTTTCAATAGTTTTTGTAGTTTCATGTTATAATTAGTTTTTGTTTTCTAAAAAATAACAAGCATATGGAAAACATGTATGCATGATGTCGATATATAATCAAATTCCTTAATTTAATTGGTTATTCATTTTATAAATAACTAAGAGAAATGGTAAAGAATTCATGTAAACTCTAAATTATGAGCTTTTTCTAATTATTTAATAAAAGTACGTATAAACTAATTTCATTACATTTTCAACTATGCTTGTGTAATACCCAGCTTCATCAGCATATTATCCTTAAGGATTTATCGTCTCAAGAAGAAATATACCAAAAATAAGTTCATAAATTTTTATCTCAACATAGAAACTGACGAAGAATTTTTATTAGAGATCTAAAAAGAAAAATAAGAAAAAAAATATTGTGAGAAAAAAATTAAAAAAAATAAACAAAGCATATTTTTTTAAAAAATTGTACTCGGATTATACTCTGTTAAGTTAAGATTCCGTCGTTTTCAACTGTTTTATATTCCCTTTAAAACTTATGTAACTCTATATAAGAAGTGTCAAAAAAAAAAAAAAATAGGTTACCGTGCATCAAATTTTCAACTAAAATGTTTGTTTGTTTTTTTTTTCCCCCCCTTTTTCTTGCTTTTTGTCGCTTTTTTTTTTTCTTTTTCTTTTTACCCATGTTTAAAATATATATATATATATATATATATATATTTGCACTTTTTCAAAATTCCATGTATATAGTCAAATATTTTTACTTCCATTTTTTTTCCTAGTACGTAAATTTTTTTTTTTTTCCAAATTTGTCCTTGCATTAAATTTTCCTAATTGTCGTAGTATTTTTTTAAAAAAATAAATGTGCCTATCAAAATAATTATTTTCTAGATATATCTTCACTTTTTTTCTTTTAGTTTTTTTTTTTAAATTTTGGTCTCTTTATTTTCTTTAAATTTTATATTTTTAACTATGTCTTGTTGAAATTCATTTTATTTCTATTAAAATTATTTTTTTAAAACTCAAGTGTATCCTTATTTAAAGATAATATTCCACTAGATCTAAAAAAAATTAACAAACATAACACACACGTACATACTTGTCGTAAATTAGTTGTAAAGACATGTCGTTTCGTTTTCATTAAAATGTTGTCGTTGCCATAGTGAAATATTTTATTCCGTAAATTGGTTAAAATCTATGGGCGATATCATTTAATTTTTTGTTTCCATGACTGAATTAATCTATAACTATATTATAAAGTAAAGTTACACTTTTTCACTATTCAAAAACTTAGTCTATCTATTTTGTCATTTTCTTTTCTCTCTCTCTCTCTTCGTGCCTTTCCTCTTATGTCATCAATCATACACTCTTATCTATCTATTACCTTCCTGCCACATGACGGGTTCTAATGGCATTTTTAAATTTAAAATTAATTTTTTAATTTTTTGTTTTTCTTTACTTTGCTTTATTTGTCTATTGTGTGCTTGTCTTAAACCCATTACGTGGCAATTTAAAAAAAATTAATTTTGTAAAATTAAAAAAAATTATATCGCAACATGGCAATTTAAACTAAAAAATTAGTTTTTTAAAATTAAAAAAAATTAATTTCTAAGACACAATTTCTAAGCAAGGACAAAAATTGTTCAAAGAGTAAGTTCTTGGGAATTTTGCATATACTAAAAACTGAAATTAAGGAAAAGAAAGTCTTGTTAGGATCTTTGAGTTCTCAGATCATCAACTAACATGGTTTTGGACTAAAAAGTTAAGTTTTCAGAGGCAAAAGATAGACAAGCACATCCTGGACATGTTTTTAATGTCCCTAATTTGAGCAGGTGGTCACAACAGCGGAGACAATCTATTATTTCAATAAGTGCATATACTAAAAAAATACTTTTTTTTAAAGGAAGCTTTATAATAGAGATAATCAATTTTTAGTATCGCAAAATGAGAAAAATATAAATTAAAAAAAAAAGTTCATTGTTGCAAAATCCCCCACTACGTCATTAATGGCTCTGCTCCCTTGGTCTTACTTATCTCTGTAGAGAGTAAAACAAGAGTTTTTAAAGTTTAAGAGACAAAATGGAAGTAACCCTAAAATTCAGGGACATTGATGAGAATAACCTTATTTTATTTTTCCCCACTATCTGTTAATCAAATGCCTTCCTTACCTTGATATTTTTCCTTCTTTTTCCGTTTTCCTTTCCTCTTACCAAACATAACTGATTTTTTTCCCCACTCTTTGGCTAACATTATCAAGCTCCATAAAGATTAGGGGAACTAGTTTCTTTAAAATATATAAATTTAAAAACAGTAGGCAGTTTACAGATAATTTCTTTAAAACAGGTAGGCAGTTTCTTTAAAATAGATAAATTTATAGGAGAATCTTTATAAATGTTAAAACTTTATTACGAATGGATAAATCAAACAATTTTTATTTTTCAAAATACTTACTAAATCAAACAATTTTTATGACATTGAATAAGAAATAGAAATGGAAAAATAACAAGAACTTGTTTGCACCTAATTCATTCAAAATGGCTTCGTAAGAATAAGAAATAGAAATAGAAATAAAAGCAAATAAATAAATAATGACATTGAAAGAGAACGTATCTGCGATATTAACTCTCTTTGATTGCTTATTGCTAACTTATGCTTATATTGTTCTTGAGAGCAGGTCTGATTCTATATTAGTCGAGGCAGTTGTGCAAGATGTTGTTCGGAAGTTAAATTGCTTATCATCATTCTATAATTTCAAGGGCTTGGTTGGAATTGGCAGACAATTTGGGAAAGTTGAATCATTGTTGAACATTAACTCACTAGAAGTTCGTATTGTAGGCATTAATTGGGGCATTGTTGGTATAGACGGTAAGATAATCCTGGATCGTGACTTGTTCAACTGATTCGCGTCTCAATTCGAAGCTGGTTGCTTCTTTCTTGAAAACACCAAGGAAGAAAAAAAAAGAAGCGGACTGAGGTATCAACAGAAAGCACCTTTTTCTGGAATATTGGGGAAAGAAAGTTCGAGCCTAGAATTTGCGAAGAATAGGCTTCTACGTACAAAGTCTCATGTTGTTATTAACGATGTAGATGAAGGCAGCGAAAACGTTTTAACAACCAGAACAGATGCTCAAGTGCTCAATAGTATTGCTGCTCATGGTGTTGAGAGTTCAAATTTTGAAGAAGTGCGTAAATTTGTTTGCTCAAAAGATTCTCAAGGAAGCGCTTCTTTGGATGATTATGCATTACTGCCAGGAAAGGTGGTCGAATGTAGTCGAGTTCTTCCATCGGCTGTTAAAGATTTGGGTACTCACCTTGGTTCTAAGACCGAAAAAGCATGTGAAAGTGTTGGAAGCCGAGTCTGGCGCCCATTCAGGAAGGGTAAAAAGGGTATGCAGCAACTGTAAGCAGAAGCAGAGGGTGTTGGATTTGATGACTCCAACAATGCCGAGTTGGATGATGAGCTCACGAAATCAAGTGAGATAGCTGGATTGGGTGAAAAACAGTGGAGGTGGTATTAATTGAAACACTCTTTCGAGCATCATTGATGTTGAATATCACACTAATAGAGAAATAAGTCTTTCCGATCGGCCCCATATTATGGGACCTATCTCTATTAATGAGTGATGTTAATGCTATATAACATTTTTCGCATTAATTAGGTGGTAGAAAATGACATGTGAGGGGTCTTTTGGTGTGTAGAAGATTCTGGTGGTTGTGTGGAGGTTGAGAGAACCTTGAATTCTCTCCTTATCCTTTTCGTTCCTTTTTTCCTTTGTCGATCCTGCATTTCTCTTTCTGATAATTGCTTCGTAACTGGTTGAGAGCTTGTTGATTAATAAAAGGAGGGTTATTCACATTTTTGTATCTTGTATTTGATTTTTATTTAGAAAGTACCCCATGTGTTTTGGACTTTCATATTTTCATACCATCAGATTACATTTAATATACAAATTTATACCCTATATCAGTTAACACTTAATTTTGACACTAAAATGACCAAATTGTTGGAAAAATAGATCCGATATTAGAGTGACGGCATAGCGGAGGTTTTAAAATTTTTATGTCGATTCAGAAAAGAAACTCCTGATGTATATAACAATAAATTAAATACACGATCAGATGTACTTTATTTCTCGGATTCTGGAATTGCTAGAGCGTCGACCAATGTGTCTTCTCTACTATTCTCGAGTCCCCACGTCTTAGAGTGTATGGGGGCACACGTGCTATGAATCCAAGCGAGCGGTAATTCTTCCGAAGTCTAGATCCCACCTTCTTAATCCCGATGTACCTCGTTGAGAATTCGATCCAGGTTTGTTCTTCAAAACTACAAAACAGGAACCGGTTAACCTTCTATGAAAAATATCACTCAGCTTAACCTTTCTCACAGTTTTGATTCAATGGAAATTTCTCTCTTTTTCTCACACCCAAGAAGGACGAATTTTCTCAAGGCCAAAAAACATAGTTTTAGCATTTTCTCTCTCTCCCAAAAATGTCCCCTTTTGAGTGTATGATAATGGTTAGTTTTTTTCAAGAACCCCTAGCCTTTATATAATATTTCAATCATCTTTCAAAAATATCTCATACTTGAAAAATAATTAATAATTATTTTTCTGAATAATCTTTTGAACCAAATGATCATTCAAATTTCGGGCTAGGCTTTTTGAACCTAATAGACGTGTTATTGCTAAGGGAGGGACTCCAAAAAATTCATCCCCTTTTTTCTAGGAGAGTCAAAATCGTAGTCATGTGGAGCTTAATCGGTGATTCAAATTTAAATTAAGAATCTAGACTGGTCAAAAAGTCCTAATCCTATCTAGATTCAAATTCATTTTAAACCTTTAAATTTAAATAAGATTATCTTATTTGAATTTAAATAAATATTTTCCACAAACATTATCCATATTAATTAATTTAAATAATGGAATATTTTAGATTTCTTTTCCATCAAAAAATGTGCACCATTCTTTAAGGAAAAAAAAATCTAACAAATAAGCTCCGTTATTTAAATCAATTAATAATTTAATGTTATGAATATATTTAAACAATTTTGAAACAAAATCTTCTTCTCTTCATCCATTAAAATTCGTGCACTATTAATTAGGAGAGAATAATTTTGTTTTCCAAAATTAAATAATTCAAACACAATCTTATTCCAAAATTCAATTAACCAAAATAATTAACAAACAATTATTTTATTTACAACCAATCTTATGTTGAAAAATCACATTATTTGTCTATATTAATTTCACGTGTCCAATCCTTTTTTGGGATTGCATGTTAGAGAGTATCTTGTCTTAATAGATATTTTTAAATTCCCATTTAATTTACTGATCTCATTAGGAACAAATCCCGAGACGCTTCGTGGAACTATATGATACGAACCACACCAACAACGTGACGAAACCTGACACCAAATCTGGAAACAATAACCCAAGATCTTTCAAGTTTGATGGAAACCGCGACCCGTTGCTTAGCGAAGCAAGAACTTTGGTATGGTGAAGACGCCACAAACGGTTATGGAAGTTCATTTGATAAGTCGATTTGAACGTCACAACGAATCCTTGATAAGTTCGGATAAGTTTATTCAAGAACTCAAGAAGAATAACTCACAATATGAATAAACATCAAAATCTTATTTCCATCATCTGATATGAGCCTTATATAGGCAAAGTTACAGTTTGTAAAATTCCTAATCTACCCTTAAGGATAAACATGCCTAAAAACCTAGGAATCAGATTTAATTAAAAAATATATATAACTAAATTCAGAATTAATTCAAAATTTAAACTAAAAACCTAGGAATCAGATTTAATTAAAAAAATATAACTAAATTCAGAATTAATTCAAAATTTAAACTAAAACTTAAAACTAAAAATCAGATTATAAAAAAATCAAATCTTGATCAGATCTCGTTTTGAATTTTGAAATTTTTGTGAACTCTTGAAAACGTAATCTTGACTTGATTCTTTGTTGGTAAATAACGACCACTTCGATGTTGGAAAATAAAAACATCCACATCAATCTTGGCTCTCTTCCGGGTCAAATTTGATGAGAAAAATCAATCTTTGTTCACCATCAGTAGTGAACACGCTCTCTTCTTGTTGTAGAACTTTTTGGACTAAGTTATTCAACTCTTCTTTGAATCTTTTAGCTTGAGCTCTAGTCACCGGACCTACTGGAACTTGAATCGGTTTGTGAGAATTCCATTGAGCCTTGATGTCCTCATCATTCCCCCCACTCTTGGGAAGGATTTGTCCTCAAATCATCACCTACATCAAACGGACTTAAGTCAGTAACATTGAAAGTAGCACTAACATTGTACTCACCAGGTAAATCAAGTCTATAGGCATTGTCATTGATCCGTTCTAGCACTTGAAATGGACCATCTCCTCGAGGCAACAACTTAGAAAGTCTTTGCGCCGGAAATCTTTCTTTCCTCATGTGTAACCACACCCAATCACCGGGTTCAAACACCAGCTTGTGACGTCCCCTGTTAGCTTGCTTGATATATTGCTCAGTTCTCCTCTCTATGTTGAGCCATGCCCTCTCATGGAGTTGCTTCACAAATTCTGCCTTCTTTTTACCATCTAAGTTCACATGCTCGGAAAAAGGTAAAGGTGATAAATCTAACAGAGTTAAAGGATTAAATCCATAAACAATTTCAAACGGTGAGAACTTAGTAGCAAAATAAATCGTACGATTATAAGCGAACTCAACATGTGGTAAACATTCTTCCCAAGTCTTAATGTTCTTACTAATGACAGCCCTCAACAAAGTGGATAAAGTCCTATTAACTACTTCTGTTTGACCATCAGTTTGGGGATGACAAGTAGTAGAAAACAAAAGTTTTGTTCCTAGTTTTCCCCATAATGTCTTCCAAAAGTAACTCAAGAACTTAGCATCCTGATCTGACACGATTGTCCTAGGCATACCATGTAATCTCACAATCTCCCTTAAGAACAAATCTGCAACATGAGAAGCATCGTCAGTCTTTTGACAAGGGATAAAATGAGCCATCTTAGAAAAGTGATCTACAACCACAAAGATAGAATCCCTTCCATGCCTACTCCTAGGTAAACCCAAAACAAAATTCATTGAAATATCAATCCATGGTGAACTAGGAATAGGTAATGGTGTGTAAAGACCATATGGCTGAACCCACGATTTAGCTTGCCTACAAGTGACACATCTACCACAAACTCTCTCTACATCTCGTTTCATGTGTGGCCAATAGAAGTGCTCCTGCAATATAGCTAAAGTCTTAGCGACTCCAAAGTGTCCCATTAACCCTCCACCATGGGATTCTCGAACTAACAAGTCCCTTGTCGAACAATTAGGCACACATAACTTATTCTCTCGAAACAAAAAACCATCATGCCTATAGAACTTACCATCGGCAGATTTTTCACAAGCACTATAAACTTGCCCAAAGTCGTGGTCATCATGATAAAGTTCTTTAATGTGCTCAAACCCAAGGAACTTAGCATCAAGAGTAGAGATTAAGGCATACCTGCATGAAAGTGCATCCGCAACTACATTTTCCTTACCTTGTTTATACCGGATGACATAAGGAAAAGTCTCAATAAACGCAACCCATCGAGCATGTCTCTTGTTCAGCTTGTGTTGACCTTTCAAATGTTTCAAGGATTCATGATCCGTACGAATCACAAACTCCTTTTGTAATATCCAAAAATTTTCACGAACTCATGATTTTCTTGTATATAAGAAATCTAAAGTTTGTACTATGTGTTTATGTGCAATTGTATGAAAATTATGAATACCAATGCAAAAATTCATAATTTTATCAGTATAGGGTTGAGTTCTCGGTAAATTAGCCACGAGACTCCATAATAGGCCTTTTAAGGAAAAAGGCATAACGAAATTTCATGAAATCATGTTGGTTAAAGTTTGACCAAAAAGTCAAAGGTTGACCAGAGTGGTCAAACAAAAGACGATACTGTGATACGATAAGCAGTACAAGAAATATACTGCAAAAACCGTACTTTACGGACCAGACAGTATAATTAGGATTTAAAACCACCATAGAAAAATCAAGCACACCAAGTTAGAAATAAAGGGCATAAGGGCTTAAGGAATTAAGAAAAAATTTATACAGTCCATCTTTACACAGATGAATTTTAGACTGCAGTATAGAATAACAATACTGTGTATTAGTAAGCACAGTATTGGAAATATCTGTGTTAGCTCAAAAATGGACTGCATTTGAAGGAAAAAGCCAAACGAGGCCTTAAGAGGATGACATCACCTAACTTTTTAATTATGACATCATCTTATTTGGATTTATGACATCATAATTCCATGAACCAAGCCTTTGAAGACAAGTGTCTTCTTCTAGAACATTCCTCCTTGTTCTCCAAAGATCATGGCCGGCCACCTATGCCCCCCTTTGTGCAAATTTTTGCTTCTTTTGGGGTCAATTTACAAGTTTGAGGAATTCTCCAACCTCTATAAATAGGTGAGCTCTTGTTCACAAAAAAATTAGAAACCTTAGCTAGATTATGCCCAATTTTTCCCTCACCAAATCCGAAATTTTAGGGTGAGCAAGAACCAAGAGAAAAATCTTGAAATCCAAGGAAAAAAAAGAGTTGGTTAGTGGTTGATTTTCCTCTACCTCATCAAGTAAAGGTTTTTGAAATTTCTTGGTGTTTTCCTAGCCTAGAGGCCGACGGTTTTAAGGAGGGAAGGTAAGGAAAAATTTTGATTGGTTAATGGTTAGCTTTGGTTCAAGATTTTACCAAGAGATCGACTAAAATTTTTGGTGCAAAATTTTGGTGTAGAACCGGTTGGTGAAGCCAAAGTGGGAGGGGATTTTGAAAACCAAACCCTAACCCTAAAATTTGGGGTTAATCAAGGTAATCGTCCCTAAACCCCAAACTCTTTCCTTTGAGCATTCAATTTGAAATTTACATGTATTTCAAGTTGAAATTGTAAGAGCATAAGCTCAATTTTATTATGTGCCCAAGTTTAGGATTTAGAGTTTTGTGCTTGATCTAGAACTAAGGGTGGTTTGAGTTTGATTTTTTTACGTGCATGCTTGCTTTAATTTTCTTAATTTGCATGCTAAATATTAGTTTATTATATGTCCCCAATCTGCCCTAGTGTTGGTGAATGATAATTTTGGTGCTAGGTTGCTAGAAAAACATTAGTATGCTTGCTAGGTTTTGTGCAACCGAAATCATGCAACTTAGTTGATCCAATATCAATTAGGTTTGCATGGTGATGTTAGAAATTGTGATTAAAGAAAATTTACGCTAGAAAACCGCTGCATGTGTGTATTAGAGCTCCCGCGGTGGCTGGTTGAGCTAGGTTCCACGTCTAGGACGTAAAACGAACTCTAAACCGAAAAACTGCCAGGTTCGGGTGGATCTTGACCAGTTTTACGGCAAGTAGATTTTGAGGCCTTTAGAGGCCTGAATTTGGTAAAACTTAAAACACAAAAGTTTCTCCGAACAGTTTTTCCTAGGGGGTTTCGCGAACGGATTTGCAAAATAAGGCCCCAATGGCCTCCGTTTACCCCAAAACCTGTGGCTGATCCCCAGACCCAGCTTTCACTCAGTTTTTCGGGTCAGCCAGTTTCAAACAAAAACTGGGACGAATCTAGGCCGAATTGGAATTTTTGCAAAACATGAAAGTTTTAGTATTTTTCGAGAGCTACAACTTTTATGAAGAAAACTTTTTCAGATTATGAACCTGATTTTAAATTAGAATCGTTTTTCGAAGGGTGCGCAGGGAATCCGAAAATTCCTGCACCACTAGTTTTACAAATGTTTCTAGAAAACTGTTTTCTACTACAAACTATTGTTTTGATTATGAAAAACTGTTCCAAGGGCAGTTTTCAACCTCAAATGATTTTATAAAGCACTAATCCAAGAGTTTGGATTTTTACGATTTAAGTAAAGGATTTTTATAAGTTAAGAATGAAGTTTTTGGATTAATTTCCCTAAATTTTCCAAGTAAGGGAAATGAATTTTTCAAGTTAGAATATAGCAAGCGACTAGCTTACGAAAGGTAACCGGGAAGTTATACCCGAGTTACTGGGCTTAGCCTCAAAGCCCAAGGTTGACCATTAGTTGATCAGATATCGACTTTAACCCAACATTTAATTAAGGGTTACCCAAAGTAATCCTACAGGATACCAAGACATGTGTGGGGGGACATATAACTAAAATGTTGGAAAGGTTACCAACTTTTTATAGGATTCTTATCCTATGTTCTTTTAAATAGCAGGAAGGAACCTGCAGTTGCAATCCGAGTTAAGACAACGAAAACCGGAATCTAGCATATCAGGCAAGTATCAAACCTCACCTACAGTATGAAAATAGTAAAGACTATTTTCAAGTGTACAATATATTTTCAAATATACATGCTATGCTGTGCTGTGATATGCGATGTCATGACATGTGATGCTATGCTATGTCTATGATGTGCTAAATTATATTATGACATGTTATACCATGTTTACAAAAATGCCATGGTTACAAAAGTGCCATGTTTACAAAAATGCCATGTTCACAAAAGTGCCATGTTTACAAAAGTGCCATGTTTACAAAAGTGCCATATTTATAAAAGTGCCATATTTACAAAAATGTCATGTTTACAAAAGTGCCATGTTTACAAAAATGTCATGTTTCTAGAAATGCCATGTTTTCAAAAATGCCATGGTTTCAGAAATGACATGTTTACAAGAAGGCCATGTTATGGCAAATGTTGAGTAAGATATGACATAGTGACATCATGAAGCATGTTCACTAATGTTAAATCACATGGTAAGATAATCAAGTAAGGTGTCGTACCAACCTCCCGTGATCGAGGAGGTTACATGTTTCAGTGGTGATATTTACCTTCCGTGATCGTGAAGGGTCAAGTTATAATTCCCAGAACTGTTAGGGACCTTGCAAACCCTAGCTTTGTCTGGAGGCTGCGCGCTTTTGGTACGGACACTATGGGCCCACATGTTAAGACAAGATAATAAGTCAAGATTGAGTTTATAATGAAGCATAAGACATTCAATCAATCATAAATGGTTCATGCATAAGTTACATGATGATTGACATGTTTTAAGAAGTTTGAAATATTTTGTGAGATTATGTTTGAACTTGCTGGGCGAAAGCTCACTCTTATATTTCATACTGTAGGTAAGAAGCCTGCAGCTTAAGTGGTGGGCTATGCGGACGATGCGGCGGGTGAAGGGCGGTGTGGGATACCACTACGCATAATTTTCCGCATCCAATTTTCAGTAATATGATAATATTTCAAAAATAAATTATGTTTTGTTATTTGTAAGAAGTTTAAAGACACAAGAAGATACTGTCAGTATAGTCTGTATGTATGACAAGTCTTTATCTATAAGATAACTTATGTGTATATGATTTTAAAAAAAAAATTTATCTCAAATTTTCAAGTAAAGAACAAGTACGAATGGTGTCGACCTGGCTTGGGAAGTCGGGGCGTCACAGTTGGTATCAGAGCGGTATCCTGCCAGCCTACTTCACTTCGCCTCACATCGCTTCTGCAACGGCCCAAGTAAGTTATGTTATTTTCTTACTATTAGAATTAGTTAGGACCTTATGGGTATAGTAAGTATCTTTCTTCAACGGCCATGCTAGAAAATGTTGGACACGGGGATAACGTTGAGTGGTGCCTTAGCTTGGTGGTGGCAACCAGGTGACATACGGAAATAATGGGAAAGTTTTATATCTTCCCAAATGTTATGGTTATGTACTCCTGTTGTGAAGGAGATATGAACAAGATCATGATGAATTCAGATATGTTCATGTTATGCTTTTATATGGAAAGAAGATTATGGTTCTATATAAAAGAAATGATTTTATTAATTTTATAATAAAAGAAGCTAAGTTTATTTCCTTATTTCCGTTTAGAGCCATGCCACCAAAGCGTAGAAGAGCACCGATCCAAGACAGTTGATCTTGCGGCCCAGCTGAATGAGCTAAGACAAATGATGTTAGCCCAACAGCAAGAGATAGGGGGGCTTAGAGCTCAGTTGGCTCAGCAAAATCAGGGACCTCCTGATGCCCGGGTACCACCAGCACCTGTAAATCAGCCTGCTGCACCGGAAATTCCTGATGTTGACCCGGTGATCCCAGAGAATCCCATAGCCCCCGAAGTACCTGTTGTGCCTGTGGCTGTTCCACCAGCACCTCGAGTTCGAACTCCGGAAGAACTATATGACAGTTTTCGGCGCATGAAGGCACCAGAATTTGAAGGTTCAACAAACCCAATTGATGCCGACAATTGGTTGATTGACCTCCAGGTTATCCTGAACTTCCTCAGGCTCAATGATCAAGAGAAAATCCTCTGTGCATCCTTTGTCCTGAAGAAAGATGCTCGCCTTTGGTGGGAAACAGTCCAGATCCGGTGGGATGTTACTCAAATGACTTGGGAGGACTTTGTTGAGGCATTTAAAGAAAAATACTTCAACACCGAGGTTATGGAAGCTCAACAAGACGAACTTAGTAATTTTCGTCCAGGGTAATCTGTCGGTAGCTGAGGCAGTGCAAAAGTTTGAGCAGCTAGCACGTCTCTGTCCTCACCTCTTCAGTTCCGAAAGGGACAAAGTGCGAAAGATGATGAAGATGTTTCGCTCAGATTTGGCAGTAGTGATCAACAGTGGACCCTATCCACCAACCACCGTTGCAGATTGTGTCAGCCGGGCAGTTCGAGCTGAATACTGGGTAGGGCAGAACAGAGAACAACGGGCTAAGTTCTTTAAGGAAAAGAAAGAAGAGAAGGCCCAAGCTAAGCAGATTCAGGCAAGACCAAGCCAAACTCCACCACAGAAAGGTCAAGGAGGACCTTCGAGTCAAAACAACAACAACAAGCAGTACGGCAACAACCAGCAGAAGAGGAAGTGGAATGCAGGAGGACAGGGGAATCAACAGAATTTTCCCCAGAAGAAGAATACTCCTGATAGCAACAGTTATCCCACTTGCCAGAAATGCTGGGAAGAAGCACCCGGGAGATTGCCGTGCTGGAAATGGTCGTTGTTTTCTATGTGGCAAGGAAGGCCACTATGCTAGAAGTTGCAATCTCAATCCCCAGAGTCCGCAGAACCAACAGAGAGGACAGGGATCTCAACTTCATGCTACACAGATGAAGCTCGAGGGACCTGCAATCTCTCAAGGCAGGCTGGAAGCTCCGGAACCTCAAGGACGCATCTACGCCTATACCAAAGAGGACGTTCAAGCTGGACCTTCCACCGTGGTGACAGGTCAGCTTCCTTTTGCCCAACAAGATGCTTACGTGTTAATTGATTCTGGAGCCACGCATTCATTCACATCATCTAGGTTCGCTATGAAACTAGGTAGAGCAAGTGATAGAATCGGAAGAACATTTAGGACTGCATTACCCTCCGGGGAGATTCTGTTGTCTGATTATTGGATACGTCACGTTCCAATAATTATATGTGGTAGGGAAATGTATGTCAACTTGATCATCATCGACCTATACGACTACGATGTCATCTTGGGAATGGACTTCTTGGGAAAGTACAACGCCGTTATCGACTGTCCACGACGTACGGTCACATTCAAGCCTATGGGAGGCGAGGAGTTTATTTTCAGAGGATCTACTCCAAAACAACCAAAGATGTTTATTTCGGCGCTAAAGGCTAGAAAATTGTTGGCAGAAGGATGTATGGGATTTCTAGCCAACGTGGTGGATAAGACGCAAGAGACTGAGAGCGGACCAGAAGAAGTACCGATAGTCAAAGAATTTATAGAAGTTTTTCCCGAAGAATTGCCAGGATTGCCACCAGAACGAGAAATCTCTTTTGAGATCGAGTTACTTCCTGGATCGGCACCAGTATCCAAGGCACCCTACAGGATGGCGCCTGCCGAACTTAAGGAACTGCAGATTCAGTTACAGGAGCTTCTGGATCGGGGATTCATTCGTCAAAGCTACTCACCATGGGGAGCCCCAGTTTTGTTCGTCAAAAAGAAGGATGGCACTCTTAGGATGTGCATTGACTATCGGGAATTGAATAAGATAACCATCAAGAACAAGTATCCCTTGCCTCGGATCGACGATTTGTTTGATCAGCTGAAAGGAGCTTCAATTTTCTCAAAGATTGATCTACGATCCGGATATCATCAGCTCCGAATTAGGGAAGGAGACGTCCCCAAGACAGCCTTTCGTACGCGATATGGACATTATGAGTTCCTCGTTATGCCATTCGGATTGACGAATGCTCCAGCAGCCTTTATGGACCTGATGAATCGAGTATTCAAGGATTACTTGGATAAGTTTGTTATCGTCTTTATAGATGATATCTTGATTTATTCAAAGTCAAAGGGGGAGCATGAGGAGCACCTAAGGATCGCTCTGCAGATTTTAAAGCAAAATCAGCTCTACGCTAAATTCACCAAGTGTGAATTCTGGTTGGAGAAGGTTCATTTCTTAGGACATGTGGTCTCCAAGGACGGCATATCTGTAGATCCGGCTAAGATTGAAGCAGTAAGTGAATGGCCAGCTCCGAAAAACGTCACCGAAGTACGTAGTTTCCTCGGCTTGGCGGGCTACTACCGACGTTTTGTTGAAGGATTTGCTAAGATTGCAGCGCCGCTCACCGCACTTACACGGAAAGGAAAGAAGTATGAATGGACTGCAAAGTGTGAAGAGCACTTCCAAGAGCTGAAAAATAGGCTGACTTGCGCTCCGATCCTCACAATTCCAAATGTGGAGGAAGGAAACTTCGTGATATACAGTGATGCTTCCAAGATAGGATTAGGAGCCGTACTCATGCAGAATGGAAAGGTGATCGCTTATGCTTCACGACAGCTTAAGGATCATGAAAAGAACTATCCGACGCATGATTTGGAACTTGCGGCGGTAGTATTTGCGCTCAAAATCTGGAGACACTACCTTTACGGTATTAAGTGTGAAGTTTACACGGATCATCAGAGTTTGAAGTATATCTTCACACAGAAGGAACTTAACATGAGGCAAAGAAGATGGCTCGAATTGGTGAAGGATTATGACATAGACATCCGTTACCATCCAGGGAAGGCTAACAAAGTAGCCGATGCCCTTAGTCGGAAGTCGTCTTCCTCGTTAATGTCCCTACAATCGTTGATCGAACCTCTTCAGAAGGAGCTAGTGGAAGCTGGAATAGAGCTTATCACGGGAAGTTTAGTTGCCCTAACCTTCCAACCTACTATTTTGGATGGCATGAAGGAGCGACAAGAAGGAGATGCCTCGCTGCTCAGAACAAGGAACGAGGTCCTAGAAGGAAAGGAGTCAGATTTCAACGTATCTGATGAAGGCATACTCTATCGGAAAAATAGACTATGCATTCCTAATGAGGACAAGCTGAAGGAACAGATCATGAAAGAAGCTCATGAGACTCCGTATTCCGTACATCCTGGAGCCACAAAGATGTATCAAGACTTGAAGGAAAGCTTTTGGTGGCCCAAAATGAAGAATGATGTTGCAACCTTCGTCAGTAAATGCCTTACGTGTCAAAGAGTCAAGGCAGAACACCAACGTCCAGGGGGAGAATTGCAGAAAATTTCCATCCCAGAATGGAAATGGGACCAAGTGACCATGGACTTTGTAGTTGGTCTACCCCGAACTCCCAGTGGCAACGACGCTATTTGGGTGGTTGTTGATCGTTTGACGAAGTCTGCACACTTTATTGCCATCAAGCTTAGCTTTTCAGTAGAGCAGCTAGCGGAATTATACGTTGCGCAGATCGTTCGCTATCATGGGATTCCGAAATCGATTATCTCGGATCGTGATGGACGGTTCACTTCTAAGTTTTGGAGGAGTGTACATCAAGCCATGGGTACAAAAGCTTACTTTTAGTACGGCTTTTCACCCTCAAACGGATGGACAATCAGAGAGGACCATTCAGACCCTAGAAGACATGTTGCGAGCGTGTGTGATGGATTTCAAAGGGACTTGGGATAAGAAGCTTCCTTTGATTGAGTTCTCGTACAACAACAGTTTTCAAGCTTCGATTGGAATGGCTCCTTATGAAGCTCTCTATGGGAGAAGGTGTAGATCTCCAGTCCATTGGTACGAGACAAGAGAGAAAGAACTTGTGTCCACGGATTTTATTCAAAGAACCACGGAGGCCGTGAAGCTTATACGCCAACGGATGGAAACTGCATTTAGTCGACAAAAGAGCTACGCCGACAAACGCAGAAGACCTCTAGAATTCCAAGTAGGAGACTTGGTTTTCCTCAAAGTTGCTCCATTCAAAGGAGTTATGAGATTTGGAAAGAAGGGGAAATTAAGTCCAAGATACATAGGGCCATTTGAAATACTGGAAAGAGTTGGTAATGTGGCCTATAAATTGGCTTTGCCCCAAGAGTTAGCATATGTACACAACGTATTTCATGTGTCGATGCTAAAGAAGTACATCTCGGATCCATCTCATGTATTGGACCACGAACCAATTGAGGTTCACGAGGATATGACGTATGAGGAGAAACCGGTTCAGATCTTGGCACGAGAAGAGAAAGGTGCTAAGGAACAAGGTTATACCTTTAGTTAAGGTCCTATGGCGAAATCATGAGATTGAGGAGGCTACATGGGAACGCGAGGAGGATATGAAGAAAAGCTACCCTGAATTGTTCTGATTTTCGAGGACGAAAATTCTTTAAGGAGGGTAGATTGTAATATCCAAAAATTTTCACGAACTCATGATTTTCTTGTATATAAGAAATCTAAAGTTTGTACTATGTGTTTATGTGCAATTGTATGAAAATTATGAATACCAATACAAAAATTCATAATTTTATCAGTATAGGGTTGAGTTCTCGGTAAATTAGCCACGAGACTCCATAATAGGCCTTTTAAGGAAAAAGGCATGACGAAATTTCATGAAATCATGTTGGTTCAAAGTTTGACCAAAAAGTCAAAGGTTGACCAGAGTGGTCAAACAAAAGACGATACTGTGATACGATAAGCAGTACAAGAAATATACTGCAAAAACCGTCTTTACGGACCAGACAGTATAATTAGGATTTAAAACCACCATAGAAAAATCAAGCACACCAAGTTAGAAATAAAGGGCATAAGGGCTTAAGGAATTAAGAAAAAATTTATACAGTCCATCTTTACACAGATGAATTTTAGACTGCAGTATAGAATAACAATACTGTGTATTAGTAAGCACAGTATTGGAAATATCTGTGTTAGCTCAAAAATGGACTGCATTTGAAGGAAAAAGCCAAACGAGGCCTTAAGAGGATGACATCACCTAACTTTTTAATTATGACATCATCTTATTTGGATTTATGACATCATAATTCCATGAACCAAGCCTTTGAAGACAAGTGTCTTCTTCTAGAACATTCCTCCTTGTTCTCCAAGGATCATGGCCGGCCACCTATGCCCCCCATTGTGCAAATTTTTGCTTCTTTTGGGGTCAATTTACAATTTTGAGGAATTCTCCAACCTCTATAAATAGGTGAGCTCTTGTTCACAAAAAAATTAGAAACCTTAGCTAGATTATGCCCAATTTTTCCCTCACCAAATCCGAAATTTTAGGGTGAGCAAGAACCAAGAGAAAAATCTTGAAATCCAAGGAAAAAAAGAGTTGGTTAGTGGTTGATTTTCCTCTACCTCATCAAGTAAAGGTTTTTGAAATTTCTTGGTGTTTTCCTAGCCTAGAGGCCGACGGTTTTAAGGAGGGAAGGTAAGGAAAAATTTTGATTGGTTAATGGTTAGCTTTGGTTCAAGATTTTACCAAGAGATCGACTAAAATTTTTGGTGCAAAATTTTGGTGTAGAACCGGTTGGTGAAGCCAAAGTGGGAGGGGATTTTGAAAACCAAACCCTAACCCTAAAATTTGGGGTTAATCAAGGTAATCGTCCCTAAACCCCAAACTCTTTCCTTTGAGCATTCAATTTGAAATTTACATGTATTTCAAGTTGAAATTGTAAGAGCATAAGCTCAATTTTATTATGTGCCCAAGTTTAGGATTTAGAGTTTTGTGCTTGATCTAGAACTAAGGGTGGTTTGAGTTTGATTTTTTTATGTGCATGCTTGCTTTAATTTTCTTAATTTGCATGCTAAATATTAGTTTATTATATGTCCCCAATCTGCCCTAGTGTTGGTGAATGATAATTTTGGTGCTAGGTTGCTAGAAAAACATTAGTATGCTTGCTAGGTTTTGTGCAACCGAAATCATGCAACTTAGTTGATCCAATATCAATTAGGTTTGCATGGTGATGTTAGAAATTGTGATTAAAGAAAATTTACGCTAGAAAACCGCTGCATGTGTGTATTAGAGCTCCCGCGGTGGCTGGTTGAGCTAGGTTCCACGTCTAGGACGTAAAACGAACTCTAAACCGAAAAACTGCCAGGTTCGGGTGGATCTTGACCAGTTTTACGGCAAGTAGATTTTGAGGCCTTTAGAGGCCTGAATTTGGTAAAACTTAAAACACAAAAGTTTCTCCGAACAGTTTTTCCTAGGGGGTTACGCGAACGGATTTGCAAAATAAGGCCCCAATGGCCTCCGTTTACCCCAAAACCTGTGGCTGATCCCCAGACCCAGCTTTCACTCAGTTTTTCGGGTCAGCCAGTTTCAAACAAAAACTGGGACGAATCTAGGCCGAATTGGAATTTTTGCAAAACATGAAAGTTTTAGTATTTTTCGAGAGCTACAACTTTTATGAAGAAAACTTTTTCAGATTATGAACCTGATTTTAAATTAGAATCGTTTTTCGAAGGGTGCGCAGGGAATCCGAAAATTCCTGCACCACTAGTTTTACAAATGTTTCTAGAAAACTGTTTTCTACTACAAACTATTGTTTTGATTATGAAAAACTGTTCCAAGGGCAGTTTTCAACCTCAAATGATTTTATAAAGCACTAATCCAAGAGTTTGGATTTTTACGATTTAAGTAAAGGATTTTTATAAGTTAAGAATGAAGTTTTTGGATTAATTTCCCTAAATTTTCCAAGTAAGGGAAATGAATTTTTCAAGTTAGAATATAGCAAGCGACTAGCTTACGAAAGGTAACCGGGAATTATACCCGAGTTACTGGGCTTAGCCTCAAAGCCCAAGGTTGACCATTAGTTGATCAGATATCGACTTTAACCCAACATTTAATTAAGGGTTACCCAAAGTAATCCTATAGGATACCAAGACATGTGTGGGGGGACATATAACTAAAATGTTGGAAAGGTTACCAACTTTTTATAGGATTCTTATCCTATGTTCTTTTAAATAGCAGGAAGGAACCTGCAGTTGCAATCCGAGTTAAGACAACGAAAACCGGAATCTAGCATATCAGGCAAGTATCAAACCTCACCTACAGTATGAAAATAGTAAAGACTATTTTCAAGTGTACAATATATTTTCAAATATACATGCTATGCTGTGCTGTGATATGCGATGTCATGACATGTGATGCTATGCTATGTCTATGATGTGCTAAATTATATTATGACATGTTATACCATGTTTACAAAAATGCCATGGTTACAAAAGTGCCATGTTTACAAAAATGCCATGTTCACAAAAGTGCCATGTTTACAAAAGTGCCATGTTTACAAAAGTGCCATATTTATAAAAGTGCCATATTTACAAAAATGTCATGTTTACAAAAGTGCCATGTTTACAAAAATGTCATGTTTCTAGAAATGCCATGTTTTCAAAAATGCCATGGTTTCAGAAATGACATGTTTACAAGAAGGCCATGTTATGGCAAATGTTGAGTAAGATATGACATAGTGACATCATGAAGCATGTTCACTAATGTTAAATCACATGGTAAGATAATCAAGTAAGGTGTCGTACCAACCTCCCGTGATCGAGGAGGTTACATGTTTCAGTGGTGATATTTACCTTCCGTGATCGTGAAGGGTCAAGTTATAATTCCCAGAACTGTTAGGGACCTTGCAAACCCTAGCTTTGTCTGGAGGCTGCGCGCTTTTGGTACGGACACTATGGGCCCACATGTTAAGACAAGATAATAAGTCAAGATTGAGTTTATAATGAAGCATAAGACATTCAATCAATCATAAATGGTTCATGCATAAGTTACATGATGATTGACATGTTTTAAGAAGTTTGAAATATTTTGTGAGATTATGTTTGAACTTGCTGGGCGAAAGCTCACTCTTATATTTCATACTGTAGGTAAGAAGCCTGCAGCTTAAGTGGTGGGCTATGCGGACGATGCGGCGGGTGAAAGGGCGGTGTGGGATACCACTACGCATAATTTTCCGCATCCAATTTTCAGTAATATGATAATATTTCAAAAATAAATTATGTTTTGTTATTTGTAAGAAGTTTAAAGACACAAGAAGATACTGTCAGTATAGTCTGTATGTATGACAAGTCTTTATCTATAAGATAACTTATGTGTATATGATTTTAAAAAAAAAATTTATCTCAAATTTTCAAGTAAAGAACAAGTACGAATGGTGTCGACCTGGCTTGGGAAGTCGGGGCGTCACACCTTTGGCCACAAATAAATGCTGCCACGTCTCTAAAGCTCGAACCAATGCGTACAACCCTTTGTCATAAGTGGGGTAGTTAAGTGTAGCCCCGCTTAACTTCTCACTAAAGTATGCAAATGGTCTCTCCTCTTGCATAAGAACAGCGCCTATACCTACACTAGAAGCATCACATTCGATTTCGAACGTTTTAGAAAAGTTAGGTAAAGCAAGTAAAGGAGCCTGAGTAAGCTTGTGCTTAATAAGTTGAAATGCCTTCTCTTGTTCTTCACCCCATTTGAACGCAACATTCTTCTTGATAACATCGGTAAGCGATGCAACGATGGTGCTAAAATCTTTCACGAGCCTCCTGTAAAAACTAGCAAGTCCATGAAAACTTCTTACATTACCTACACTGGAGGGGGTCGGCCACTCTTGGATGGCTTTGATCTTCTCTTCATCAACCTCAATACCTTTAGCACTCACAACAAAACCTAGCAAGACAGGCTTATCGGTGCAGAAAATACACTTTTTGAGGTTCGCATATAACTTCTCCTTTCTAAGCACATCCAAAACAGAATTCAAATGTGAGACATGATCATGCAAACTCTTGCTATAAATTAGAATGTCATCAAAATAAACAACAACGAATTTACCAATGAAAGGTCGCAGGACATGATTCATCAGGCGTATGAAAGTACTAGGTGCATTAGTTAATCCAAACGCCACAACTAACCACTCATACAATCCATGTTTAGTTTTAAACGCTATCTTCCATTCGTCTCCTTCTTTCATTCATATTTGATGATACCCACTCTTAAGATCGATCTTAGAAAACACACAAGAACCATGCAGCTCATCTAACATATCATCTAAGTGAGGGATAGGATGACGATACTTTACCGTGATGTTGTTAATGGCTCGGTTGTAATAACCAACTTTTATACAAATTACGATTTCTGCTATTTGAAATCAAAGTTTGTATTATGTATGTTTATATGAAATGCCTAATCTGATTTTTATCAGAATTAGAGTTTATGTATGATTTTATTCCGGTCAAAGTTTGACCAGGGAAATCTAAGATATGATTGAAACGGTACTGCAGTATAACAAACAGTATGAAATTATACTGTGAAAAATCGTCATTATGAATACGGAAGTGAAAATAAGGTACGTGACCATTGTAGAAAAATCAAGCACAATATTTAGAGTAATAAGGCCAAGAGCCTTCAAGTCCAAAGAAAATTTTTTACGCAGTCCAGTTAAGTACAGATGAATTTTGGACTGCAATTCAGTATAACAGTACTATTTTTAGTTGAAACAGTATTGATAATATTCATAATTGTATGATATTGGACTTTACTTTGGGAGACAAGCCAAATGAGACTTAATTAAGGGACACCTCATCAAAGAAGATAATTAAGTAATTTTGGATTTTTGGAAAATTATGGAAAGTATTACAAAAAGTTGACCATTGAATATGCTTGCCCACCAAGTAAGCTCTCCATGGCCGGCCACCTTGCATGGAATTTTGGGCATATACTTCACTTTTGGGGGATTAAAATGCAATTTCTAAAGAGATCAAAATCACCTATAAATAGGTGATGTGTTAGTACATTGAACCATTTAGTTCCACTCTAAAAGTTTAGTTCACTCTCTAGTCTCACTCTCCCCTTGAGAGCCGAACAAAGAGAAGGAGAAAAAAAAAATTTGGTCGGATTTTGGAGAAGCAAAGCAAGAAGAAATTGTTGGATCCAAGCTTGAGAATCATCTTCCAAGTTCTAGAGGTAAACCCTCTCAATCTCCTAAGTTTTTTTACTAAGTTTTGGATGTAAGAGCATAAGCTCATCCTCTCTCCTTTTCATGTAATGGTTTAAGTAAGCTTAGTATGTGCTTGTATAGGCTTTAGAAAGCTTGTTTATGTGGTTGTATGTGTTTTTGATTTCATGCTCTAGAAATCATGTGCTAAGGGTGTATGCTCACCATATGTTTGTTATATGTCCCTAATATGTTCAAGAATGATTTGTGATGTATGGAAATGAGATTAGTGACCCAAAAACCCTAACTGTGGTAGAAATTACCATTTGGGTTTATGTGCAAGTTGTATGTTGTGAATGGAATGTATGGCAAGGAAAACGATAGAAAATACGCTGCATACTTGTTCTAGGCTCACGGTTTTAACCGTTTGAGGTAATGTGTACGAAATTTTATATAAGAACCACCAACAAAAAGAAGCTGCCAGTTCGGACCAAAACAGGACAGCAATCTGGACACAAGGTTTTGAGGCCTTTAGAGGCCGAATTTGAGGAAAGTTAAAACATGAAAGTTGTAAAAAAAACAAAAATCCTAAGGGCAAGCACTGATCGTTTTGAAAAATAAGGCTCCAACGGCCTCAGTTTTTAGCAAAACCCGAGCCTGGCCTGATCAGACAAGTGTTCACGGCCAGGCAGATTCAACTAGGAAAATGGGTAAGTTAAGGGCTGAAATGGGTTTTGAGTAAAACACAAAAGTTGTAGGAATCACTGAGATCTACAACTTTCGTGAAGAAGACTTTTCCAAATTCTAAACGGATTTTAAAGTAAAACTGAATCTTAAAAACTAGGCAGGAAAACAGGAAATTCTTGCACAGGATTTTCAAAGCAGTGCAGGATTAGGCAATTCCTGCACATGCACTGACAATTGAAAATATGGGACTGTTTTCAGAAATGGTCTTTAGAATTTTACAGTTTTTACTATCTTTGTAAAAAGAAGTAAATGAGGACTAAGTTACAAGGTAATTATAATAAGACCCTTAGTAATCAAAAAGGTTACTAAAAATTTAATTGGACCAAGTTAATAAAAAAGGATACTTATAGTAACCAAAAGGGTTACTAATTTTTAAGTTTTGAACCCAAGGTTACTCTTAGTAACCTAATAAGCTATCATAAGACCTTGTATTTAAGATTTATTTTAAGTAAGCAAGCAAATACTGTTTGGTTGTTGTTGGATCAAGAGCCTAAGGTTACAATTAGTAACCGAATTAAGTATCAGATTTTGTATGAAGGGGGACATATAACTAGGATCATGGATAAATGTTGGTTAGGATACCAACATTGAATGTAATAAATTATGGTAAGATAGGATGATTCTTTTCTTACATCTTTTTGGAAACAGGTACATAACTGTGTTGCGATCTGTTGGAGCATTGAACTCAGATCTAGTAAAACTTGTAAGTACAACTCCGCCTACAGCATTGGCAGATTGTTTTATTGACTGCATGTTTTTAAAGCCATACATTTATGTATAAATGTGTATGATTTATGATTCTTATTGTGACATCATGAAGCATGTTCACTACTGATAATTGATATGGTAAGAATAAGATTAAGTTTCAAGTAAGAAACTATTTTAAGAAAATATTGATTATGAATGAAACTAAGTAAGTTGGCAAACTAAGTTGCCTTGTGTCGTACCGACCTGCACTAGGTCAGGTTTGGTCCATGGTTTGAGTTGGACTAGGCTGGCTGCCCCAACCACTCCATGGCTGCGCGCCATGGTACGTACACTTATGTTATGTAAGGGCCCAAAAATAAGTTAACTTAAGAAAGCATAATCAAAACATAATTGGTTCATGCATGATTTTATTATGATATGTTTTGCGGATAAATAGTTGTACTTGCAAGCGAAAGCTCACGACTTACGTCTATGTTATAGGTAAGCTCCCTACTGGCAGTGCTTGATACAAGACGGTGGAGTTGGACAGGACTATCTATGAGATTACGGGCTGGGAACCACTACGCGTTTTGGTTATAATATAAGTATGTAGTTTTGTTTTATAATATGTTTCAGACTCAAGTGCTTGATTAAGTACTTATCCATATATATATATATATAAATATGTTTATATGTAAATGTATGAATTAAGTTGTCAAAAAAAAAAAATATAGTCCGAATTTCCGCTAATTAAGTAAGTTAAGCAATTATGTAAATTATGTACGGTAACAGCCTACATAAGGTGGGTCGTTACATCGGCAATCAACGCACATTCTCCACGTCCCATCCTTCTTAGGTACTAGCAACACTAGAACTACGCAAGGACTCATGCTTTCTCGCACGTATCCTTTCTCCAATAATTCTTCAACTTGCTTTTAAAGCTCTTTTGTCTCCTCCGGGTTACTCCTATATGCTAATCGGTTTGGAATCGATGCTCCGGGCACAAAATCTATTTGGTGTTCAATCCCTCGGATAGGTGGTAAGCCATATGGTATCTCCTCGGGGAACACATCCTCAAAGTCCTGCAAGAGAGAAACAACAACACCACGCAACGAAGAGTGAAGTTGGTTAGTGTTTAAAAGAGCGTCCTTGTACATGAGTACAATCATTGGCCATTTTAAAATCATCGCTCGCTTAACTTCACTTGCTTTTGCATAGAAGTTTCTTTGTTTTCTCTCTGTTTTTACCTCCTTGGCCGAAACTTTCTTTATGTTTTTATCCTCACTCTCACATTGCATAGCCTTACTAATCTTTTCACTCTTTTTCTTTTGATCTCTCAATTTCTTTTGTTTACTCAATTGTTGCAATCTCACTCAATCCTCATAGACCTGTTTTGGTGTCATCGAAACTAGAGTGATTGTTCGTTGATTGAGCATGAATGAATACTTGTTTGTGAAGTCGTCATGTTGCACCCGTCGGTCAAATTGCCATGGTCTTCCTAATAGAAGATGTCCAGCTTGCATTGGTACCACATCGCACAATACTTCATCCTTATACTTTCCAATTTGAAATGGTACAAGAACCTGCCTTGTAACCCTCGCTTCACCACTATCGTTCATCCATTGTAGCTTGTATGGATGAGGGTTAAGTGTTGTGAGCCCAAGCTTTTCAACCATGGAAGTTCTAGCAACATTAGTGCAACTGCCGTCATCGATAATAACACTACATACCTTGTCATTCACGAGGCAACGAGTGTGAAAGATATTCTCCGGCTGTACTTCTTCTTCCTCTTCTTTGGCTTGCAAACTCAAGGCTTGTCGTGCGACTAATCCAAGCATCTCACCATGATCTGCCCCAAACTCCTCATCTCCTATGGGGGCGTCCTCCAATGATGGCATTTTATCTAGATCAGCTTCATCCTCGGATTCAATTTCACCATTTTCCTGGATCACCATAACTCGCTTGTTTGGACATTGGCTTGCTATGTGCCCTCTCCCCTGATATTTGAAACACCTTATCTCACTATTACGAGTCGAAGTAGGGGTTGATTTACCTTGAGAGGCAGTAGTAATGGTGGCTGGTTTGGGTTCAGGTTTGGCCTTGGACGTAAACTGGTTTTCCTCTTTCTTTGAGTAGTTCGACCTCCAAGGTGCTGCGCTTGAGGTTTGTGGAAATGGCCTTGGCCGTGTACCACCCCTCTTCAGTTGCCTCTCGACCTTGATTGCCATATGCACCAAATCCTCCAATTCCACATAATGGTGCAGCTCGATGGTGTTAGCAATCTCTCGTTTTAAACCATTCAAAAATCTGGCCATTGTCGCCTCCCGATCCTCCTCCACGTTGGCTCTAATCATCGTCATCTCCATCTCTTTATAATATTCATCAACACTCCTATTACCTTGATGGAGACCTTGCAGCTTCAAGTGGAGATCTTTGTAGTAGTGACTCGGTACAAATCGTCGTCTCATCACTCTCTTCGTCTCATCCCAAGTTTCAATAGGACGTTCTCCGCTCCGTCTCCTATTGATGCACAACTGATCCCAAGTTTCAATAGGACGTTCTTCTTTTCCCATTCGAGGTATGCTTCGGGATCAATTTTTCGTTGAAACGCAAGAATTTTCATCTTGATACTTCCCAAGTTGTTATCCACCCGGTTCCTAGCTTCTCTATCCCTACCGTATCTCCTACGACTGCCCATTGACATCTTATCAAATTCCTCCTCAAAATCATCCCCTTCAAATTCACCCGAATCCTCAATTTCCCTTTGGTGCAATCGGTGCCTCCTTGGAGCGTTTTGAGCAAATGGTGGTTGTCTACGTTGTGTTCCCTCTTCTACCTTATCCAACCTCTCATGTATATGCTCCAACTCCACCCTCATCATATGTCTCATCTCCCCCAATAACGCTTGTATTTGCAGGTTTGGAAGATTGCTTGGTGTAAGCTCTTCGTTTGTTTTCTTCTCTTGATCTTGAGACATGATTGAAATCTGCAAACAAGGTTAGAATAGTAGGAAAAATTTTTAAAAAAAGGACCTCACTACTCTCACTCACGTGTCTCACTCGGAGAATAATTTACTCAATTCCACTCGTGTTTCTCTCAAGTTAATTGGCTTTTACCCTCTAACACTCTCACACGCTCTGCCTTTTTCCACTCGTATTCTTCTTTTAGTTCTTTCAAAACTAATCGAACAGTAATAATAAGAATTCAAGCAACAATTCAAGACGAGGAGTAAACCAAACGGATCAAATTTTATCACGGATTCTGATTTTTTTTTTGACAGTCAAATGTGGGGTTATGGAAAAAGGTGGCCTAGGATGTACGTAACAAGATCAAACACAATTTTTTTTTTGTTTTTTTGTTTTTTTTTTTCGGATTTATAATCACTGGGAGCCTAATTCAAGTTTCTAGGTTTTGTAAACCTAGTGGGAATCGATTGTTTTTTTTTTTTAAATCCTAGTAGACCTCAATCTCAAAGAAAGTAATTCAACTCTGAATCAAACACTAATATCACAGATTTAAGGAGAGAACAATCGGATTTCTAGTGCAGCAAAAAAAAATTTTTTTTTGGTCGATTGTTTTTTTTTTTTTTTTTAATTACTCTAATGATTGCAGCAAATGAATTTAAAGAGAAATCCAAACAAGAACCAGAATCAAAATTAGAGGATAGGAAATTTGGCTAACTGGTTGCAACAATCCAAACGAATTTTTTTTTTTAGGACGAATTTAAGAAAAGAAAAACTAGAAAAAGATAGGCAAACTGGAGGAACCTAGGCTCTGATACCAATTGATACGAACCACGCTAATAACGTGACGAAACCTGACACCAAATCTGGAAACAATAACCCAAGATCTTTCAAGTTTGATGGAAACCGCAACTCATTACTTAGTGAAGCAAGAACCTTGGTATGGTGAAGACGCCACAAACGGTTATGGAAGTCCGTTGATAAGTCGATTTGAACGCCACAAGGAATCGTTGATAAGTTTGGATAAGTTTCTTCAAGAACTCAAGAAGAATAACTCACAATATGAATAAACATCAAAATCTTATTTCCATCATCTGATATCAGCCTTATAAAGGCAAAGTTACAATTTGTAAAATTCCTAATCTACCCTTAAGGATAAACATGCCTAAAAACCTAAGAAACAGATTTAATTAAAAAAATATAACTAAATTCGGAATTAATTCAAAATTTAAACTAAAACTTAAAACTAAAAATCAGATTACAAAGAAATCAAATCTTGATCAGATCTCGTTTTGAATTTTGAACTTTTTGTGTACTCTTGAAAACGTAATCTTGACTTGATTCTTTGTTGGTAAATAACGACCACTTCGACGTTGGAAAATAAAAATGTCCACATCAATCTTGGCTCTCTTTCGGGTCAAATTTGATGAGAAAAATCAATCTTTGTTCACCATCAGTAGTGAACACGCTCTCTTCTTGCTGTAGAATTTTTTGGACTAAGTTATTCAACTCTTCTTTGAATCTTTTAGCTCGAGCTCTAGTCACCGGACCTACTGGAACTTGAATCGGTTTGTGAGAATTCCATTGAGCCTTGATGTCCTCATCATTATATGAACTAGTAGAGGGACTCGATGGAAAAATGTAAAGAGGCTCCTATAATTGTGAAAAATTAATCCCGGATTAATTATTCATCAATTATCAACTTCAGGACTATTCCACTAAAAGTCTGAAGCTGAACTCCAGTTTACATACCGTATTACGAAAGCTCTCTAACGCAGTGTTTCTTCCATGATTTATTCATCACTTGCTTAATCCCCATATGTTATCCATGATTGAATTAAGGATTTTTTTCATTTTACCTTTTCAATCATTTTAACTTAAAGTTTCATTATTCTCCATTGAAAGAATCACCAATTGTAAAGCCATACATTCGGTAAACCATCAGAAAACACAAAGTAAACCGATGGTCAAGATCTTGTTATATTATCTTTCAATTCCCGAATAATGCCTTTAAGTAGATAATATGTACTATCGTTAAGATAACTATGGATTCCGTATCTATGAATCTTGATTTTTCCATCCATTAGTTATACACCCAAAACACAAGTATATTGACCATCAATTATCAGTGTCTCACCTATGGTGGATCAAAGTGCATAAATCATGGATGCGAACTCAAGTATTCACTTCAGGATTAAGATTAATGCCGGATGATAATCAAAACGTCATTGATTCTTGTAAACAGAATTATTAAACCGAATCAATTAACACCTTAGGTTCAGTCCAATGTCATACTTCAATACTGGTATACATTAAAGTTTATACCCAGAACCTATCCGATGGTCAAGACAAACCGTCCCTTCAAGGAAGTAGACAAACTTTACTATCTTATAATGAATAAAATCCCCAAATCTTATTCCATCGATTGCAAACCATTTATTTAGACTGTTATCAAATTACCCCGTATACATATGGTAATCCGATATATTACCAACAGCCTAGGATTATTTTATGTTTGCTCAAAATAATAATACAATCAACAAATGAAAGTAAATATGACACAACTTATTAAACATGAATAACTTCTTTTTATTAATATCAAAATGTCATATTTACAGAAAATCTCTAGAATTGATTTTCTATCCTCATGGTACATATAGATCCCAACACAAAATACTCTTAAAAAGAAAAACTAAAACTTTATTTATATTTTTATACCATACATTTTGTTTTGTTTTTTTTTTTTTTTTTTTTTGTCAAAAAGTATACCTTATCTTTTAAACTTTTATATTTTTATATTATTAGATTATATATGGTACAAAAATCTATACATTTTCTCAATAAACACTTAATTTTAATAGTTAGGTACCCATGAAATAAATAAATATATATATATATATCTAAAAAAATTCTTGTTAAATTAAAAGTAAATAAAGGGACTAATGCACGGGTCGAAAAGGGGTGCATGGTGGAGGAGTGGGAAAGGACTTGGTGATTATGAGGGTTGGTGGAGTTAAAAAGTCTGAATTCTTTGTTGAGAAAATTAAAGGCTTTGCATTTTTATAATTTTTCTTTTAACGTTTATTGTGTATTTTTATATCAAAATAAAGTGTTGATCGAGAAATGAATTGCTTTATATATTAATTGTAGTATAAAGAAATAAAATGCATGACTTTGAATGCAGGGTATACCTTTTGAATAAAAACAAATTACATAGTATAAATTAAAAAGATAAAATAGTCTAAATTATTATTTTCTTTTTAAGAGTATTTTGGGCATTTTTAGGTCAAAGTTATGTGTTGACCAAGAAGGTATAGATTTGTCTATTAAATGTAATATTATGGTATAAAAATATAAAAATTCAAAATGCTAGGTATACTTTCTAAATAAAAGCAAATTTCAGGGTATAAAAATGTAAAATAATCCCTTAAAGGAGCTAGAACCCGTTTTTCTGGCCTAAATCTCTTCTCTATTAGGTGTATGCTTGAATTTCTGTTTGCTTAGGCAGGTACCTAAAAGAAAATTGCAATGGTACAAATCCATGATGATATGATGGACTAGAACTTAATGAGGAGGAGATGTTTCTTGATGTTGCATGCTTCTTCAAACGTGGGGATAGAAAATTTTTAGAAAGAAGATTACATGCTTGTGATCTTCATGTAGAAATAGGAACTCAAATTCTCGTTGATAAGGCTATCATATCTCTCAAAGAAAACGGGTTTTTTATACATGATTTGCTACAAGAAATGGGCCGCCAAATCATTCGCGAAGAATCCAAGGAGCCTGGAAATCGCAGCAGATTGTGGTTGGTCAAAGATATATGTCATTGTATTGAAATATGATACTCGTTAAGAAGAATTCGATAACTATGTATGTGAAAAAAAATATATATATAGAAAGCACAAAACCATTTCAAATAATTCGTCCATTATAAGGGCGGCACACACATGTATTGTTAGCGTTTTCAAGGTCTTGTATGTTTGAACTTAGAAAATCAGAATCTAAACATTTGAACTAAAAAAGGACCAAATACTAATACATACACATATATGCGAGTGTTTCTTGCTATTACGAGCATCTCCATACACCTTATGTAAGGTTTACCAATAACAAGTTCTTGTACGTCATATATATAAATATATGTGTGTATATATGTACGTACATGGGCTCATGATCTACGTACGTTCTCTTGATTGTCAAGGGACAGGAGTTGTCCAAGCGTGTGTTTGAAAATAATATAGACTTGGATCCTTCAGTCTTCAATGGCATGTTCAATTTAAAATTTCTGTCATTTCGTCATCAATATTATTGTGATCGCCCCACAAAGTTAAACCTTCCTCAAGCTCTTCAGTCTCTCCTTGATGACCTCAGATGTTATTGTTGGGATAATTACCCTTTGAGAACTTTGACTCAAAAACTTTACACCCCAAAATCTTGTCGAGCTGCACTTGGAAGGCAGTAAGCTAGAGAAACTATGGGATTAAATTCAGGTTATATTTAGCATGCATTTAGTGTACAGGTTTGAAATTAGTTTTTTGGGTTGGATTTGAGCTTAATTGTTATGCATTTGGTACACGGATTTGAATGACTGGAGTTAAAAAATGTAAAATTTTGAAGTGTGTACTGAAAACAAAAATATTTATGTATAATTTGTTTTATTCGTCTCAAAATTTTATATAATTTATAAATATATATCTAAGTCTCTCCAGAACAAATATTAGGAAAATACCTGAAAGCATCAAGTTTTCTAAGTTGCGTAGATTGTACATAAGAGATTGCAAGTTCCTCCAGTCTCTACCAGAGCTTCCAATGACTATAGAGTTTGTTGATGCAACGGGATGCACATCACTGGAGATGGTGTCCAATTCATTGGCTGCACTCACACAACCTCTAAATTTGTCTTTAGGTCGTATTTGCGTTTTATGATTGCTTAAAGTTGAAGCACTGTAACATCATGCCTGAATTTCAAATAAGAGCTTGGCTCACTGCAACAGAATTTGCCTTGCACTGCAGATAAATGGGGAGATAAGGTATACATCTTCTTTCTCTTTTAAGTTACTAGTGGAAAACGTGCAAATATATACAAGATAAATCACATGAAATTAAATGAAAAACGTCGTTTTAATTTCATCATCTTAATATTTTTTAAATTGTTGATAGTTGCTTCGTAGAGAAAATTATATTATTAAGATAATTAATATCTTAAGAGGATTTTGCATTGTACTTTATAGTCTTTTAATATAGTCAGTAAATTGACTAATTTTCATGAATATGAAACAAACGCGCGTGATAATTTTATCCAAAGTCGTCATTTCTTGTATTTGAAACTAACTCTCATAGATGTATAAATATATATTCCTGGTACACTGCAGTTTGGTGGAATTAAAAGGAGTTATCCAGGTGAAGAAATTCCTAAGTGGTTCAACTATCAAATGGAAGGATGTTCGATGAATATTATGCTTCCTTATAATCCCAACTTTATGGGTTTTGCTTTTTGCGTCATTGTTGAACCTGACGAGTACATGAACATGGCGTATCCATCTTTAGAGTGTGAAATCAATGTCAAAACAATATACGACAATGAAAGGCACTTCCAACGTTCAATGGGTTTGGAGATGTTTTTTCATCAGAATCCCAAGTCGCTGCAATATGTGTTCATGACAACATTTATGATTAAAGAAGATAGCTATTCTTCGGCGAAAGAGATGTCGTTTAACTTCAGAATAAAAGGAAAGATGGACATAAAAAGGTGTGGAGTCCGCATTTTATATGTCGAAGACGCAAAGGATTTTGGCATCAGTAGATTTCCGAAGAGTATGTTGGAGCAGTTGCATTACTTTCAGGTTTCCCCATCTAGGAAGGAACTGTGTGAGAAGATTTGGAGCTCCAACTTAAACGATAGGTACAAGATACTCTGGTGGAAACTTGTTCGTGATGTTTTAACGGTCCGAGCATTTGTAAATCATGTGGGTGATTCCAGTTGCCCATTGTGTGAGTTGGGATCGGAAACCGCCACCCATTTGTTTCTGTTTTGCGACAGAGTTAGACCTCTTTGGTTCATGTCTGTATGGGGCCTCTGCACAGATTTTCTCCTCTGTGATTCCATGGCTTCTTTCCTTGAAATCTTGTTACGTGGTGATTTGAATTCAAACGACTACCAGTATGATAAGGAATTTTTAGTCTATGCTTCTGTACTTGTGGATACTATTCTGCGTGCTAGGAACCAACTTGTTAATAGAGGGAAGGAGTTTCACACTGCGGATATCGGTTCCTTGGTGCAAGCTCAATTCAGTAAAACTATATATAGTCGCCAACATATGGCCGAACCAGAACAATAACAGAACTATAGTTTCCAGTTTCCTTTGCGAAGTTAGTTTTTTCACACCCTGATTGCACGTATTAATCAATCACATTCTGTATCTTTTTATAATATTAATGATGATGTGCTTACTGTGCAATTTCATGGTTTTCATAGCTGAAATTAAGACGAAAGGGAGAGCTATGGACAGGATTTAATAGAGCTGCCTTACGGAGCTTCCAAAGGTAAGGTTTCCTTCTGTCATTTTCATTTGTTTCTGATTTATTTTTGAGAATAATAATATGTTGATTCACTTTTTCATGGTCTTCAGCTTCTCTCTGTACATATGGCGGACGCTTGGAGAAGTTTTTGGAAAACGACTGCAAAGGGACAGTGTCTACACTCTCCTAAGGGATGCTTCCAAAACAAAGATGAGTTCTCAACTTTTGAACCTCTGGATTACTTGCTATTATCTCTTCTTTTGGGTGATTTGGAAATTTTAGAATCATGAACGTCTTTAAAATGTTCCCTTAACTCTGGGGCGACTTTGTGCGGGGAAGCCTAACAATGTTCCAAAAATTCTTGAGGTTAATTGGTATAAAATCAATACCGACGGAGCGGCCCACAGAGATCCTGGTCTAGCTAGCTATGGTGGCATTTTTCGTACTTCTAGAGGCTTCTAAAAAGGTTGCTTTGGAAGTTATGAATGCTCACGTGGCAAAAATATGAGGGATTATCACTGCAGCATCTTATGACAAAAGGTACAACTATGATGTTCTTTTGTTTTAATCTGATTCCTCCTTTGTGGTTAACACTTCGCTTAGCTTAGCTTGAGGAATACTTAATTATGTTCCTTGTCGAACACAGACTCGTTGGTTGGCACTTGTTTTTGGATTCGAGTAACTTATTTATAAAGAAAGCTATCAAGTGACTAATTAAATTGCAGATATGGGCGTGTCTTTGAACTCGGCAACTTGGTTGGTTCTCTCCTCCAGATGGTTGTGTGTCCTAATCAACAGAGGTGGGATGATGCCTTGTTATTGGTTTAAAAATTAACCGACCAACATATAGTAGATATGTACTCTTTTTTCCGTCTTGTCTCTTTCCTAGTGAGTGTTGGCTAAAAGGTTTTTAACAAGGTACATCTGTAGTTGTCCTCCAAAATGTGAGTTCAGGCTCTATCTTCTGGGAATAACTTCCGGTTTATGGAAAAAAAAAATTTTCTGTACATGGCTTCAGTCAAAAAAAAAAAAAAAAAATTTCCTTTCTTTTCCCCCCTTTTAACATTAACTTTGTAAGTTTCTTTAATTTTCAATAATATTCGAGTGAGAGGCTTAGTATGGGATAGGTTGAGAAGAGAGTACTAACTTAGTTGGAATTGCACCTTAATATTAATTGTCTTCTCTCTCACTTCATTTGAAAAAAGCAAAAAATCATCAATTCACCTATAAGAACTTAAAATAGAATTATTGTAAAAAAGGATCGATAAATTAGCATTTTGCATAAGCATTTAAAATGTAATCCGAACTGATGTTTAGATCTATAAGTCTGATTAGGGGTTAAAATTTAAATATATGCTTGGATAGTTGTTGAAAGCAATGGTTTGAATTGTGGACAGAGAAATGGGAAAATCAAATGGAGTTTAGTATTATTTAGAATTTGTTCGGATAGGACAAATTAAATTTGGGAGGGAGGGTTAAATCCAAATTAATATCGGTTTTTGGGTTTGGATAAAAAAAATGAAAATTTATGATCACAAGGGTTGTTATCAAAAAGTTAAAGGAGTTAACCTTGATTCTACTACTGTTGTAATTTAGATGGTAATATGCCGGAATACTAATGGTGTTTCTCAGTTTGAAAGTAATTTTAACATTTATAGTATTAGGTGCATGCTTAGCCAAATTCAAGAATAATAAGTTAAATTAATGGCTCATAAATTTATTGACTTGCCCTTTTGATTTTCCATTTTCTTGTTTACTTTCATAGGTGATTCCTAGATTAACCCTGAAAAAGCACATCTTTGAATTATTGTCTTAGAGATAACAACTTAAGTTTTTTTTTTTTTTTTTTTTTTTTAATCAATTAGCTAAGCAAGGAGGGTTCAAAATCCAAACTAGAATAAAGAGACGGAAAAAAAACTTATACATGTCTATATTGAATGGCTGCTTTCACAAGTTTATGTACTTTTCTTTCTTTTTTCATCTCTATTTAGTCAATGAGTTTGATCGCACCATCCAAACAAAAAGTTCAAACTTTTGTAAGAAAAATGCCATTAAAAAAAAAAAAGTTAAAATCATGCACCGACTCACAAACCAAACGGGCTATATTATTTTAAAACACAATGGATTAGTAGAATACTATCAACATAGCCAGAATTTGAATCTAGTAGGAGCACAATAAAAATAAAAATTTTAAATAAATTTTATTAAAAAACATTTTAAATACTGTGATCTTTCTTAGTAATGAAATTCTGTTAAGTATAAAACATATTATAATTTTGCTTGACGGATTGTATGGTTTTAATGTATCTAAATACAAATGTAGATGTTAAACTAATATCTTAAAATTTAAAAAGTTCATAAATTAAAAAAAAAAAAAAAAAAAACTAAAGAGTTCATAAGTCTGTATAATATTTTACCAAGAGCATAGCTTAGATATCTTAATACACACACACACACTTTTTGATAGCAAAGCAGACAGATATCTTAATATGCTAATTATTGGTCATTGAAGCTAATATATTTTGATACCATTATTGTGGTACGGGACTATAAGGAGGGAAAAAAATATATTTAAAGCTAAATAGAGAAAAAAAAAAATGAACATAGAGATGACGGAAGGAAAGGTATTAAAAGACTGTAAACACAGAAATTATAAAAAAAAAAAAATTAAAAGAGGAAACTGAAAAGAAAAATAAATAAATAAATAAACAACAACAACAACTAAAACTTGAACTTCAAACCAATAAAGAAAGAAGCTCTAGACTCATGCAATTCCCAAAAATAGGAAAGTTCGGTAAAAGCCAAGAGCCCAACAGGCCCAAGCATAATAGCATTCAAATTATATAGTGGAGGAATAAGCGCATGAAACCTCTCCAAACTAATCCTCCAAATAAGAACTTATTTTTGTTCAGTGGGACAATCAGTGCTTAGTTTCTGCTGTTGATTAAATTTATCTTCCATTATATCACTCAACAATTAATTGCAATCAGTCACTCATATCCATTGTAACTTTCTCAACTCCAATTTTATATGGTAGGGTTTTTTTTATTATTATTTAGAAGCACACGTACAAACATGGCAGATTCGAGTCATCCAGAGGGCATAAAAAGTATACTCAAAGTTGGACTAAATAGAAGAGAAATTGAGAGAAGAAAGGTATCAGCCAAAACTTAATTTCGGAAGTCTTGCTCGAGATTGATGATGAAGTGAAGGCTTTCTAGTTGAGCCACCACAGTGAGAAGCTTGCTCTTGCTTTCGGACTGATCAAAACGAGTCCGGGTTCTGAAATTTGGATCGCGAAAAACTTACGATCTTGTGAAGACTGCCATGCTTTGAGGAACGTAATTTCGAAGATATACCGAAGAGACATAAAATGAGAGAACGAATACGCTTCCATCATTTTAGTAGTGGGGCCTGCTCTTTCAGAGATTATTGGTGATTTTCTATCAATTGGGAGATTTCTGTTTTTTCTTTCCCAAGTTTCTGCTGGTTCTTCTTCTCTTCAGCAAAAACAAGTCTGAAATTTTGCTAACATCAAAGGAATGGAAGGCGTGTTTGCTTGACGTACTGTGCAGAACGTTATGCGGCAATAATCATGAGGTATTAGCCTTATAAGCATGCATGAACTGATTCAAAATAGAGAAATGTTTCTCCAATGATCTTTGAATTAACTGACAACGCAATTGAAAAATCCTTCAAATGTACGTATTCAATCCTTTAGTTTCAAAAGATCATAGATCATCTCCAATGCATATCTGTTTATGTTAATGTTATATTTGTTACTAAAAGATATGAAAATAATTATTCTTTCTTTTATACTCTAACGTGTAATACTATTTGTAATGCTATTTTTACCTTTTGTCATAATTTTATGCTTTGAACATTTATTATTTAAATAAATTAAAAATAAAAAAAAATTCTAATTATATGAAAAGTCAAAGCAACAATCAATAATAATCTAATGTTAAATTTGCATTAGCTATACTTTGTAGTATATTTACAATAAAGTTTAGCACATGATAAAATCTACATCAAATGCAGCACTCTATTAAAGAGCATTTTTTTTTTAAAACCAAATGTCAAAAATAACTTCTGACACAATAATTTAGCTTTACATTAAAGAAGATCTTACAAATCAGCTAAAAAATCTCTGAATATTCCAATCATCATCCTTGATTTCTATTTGCTAGCAAGATATGAGAACGGAGAAAAAGGTAAATCGTTTTGTTGGTCCTAAAATTTTAAGTAGGTAAGAGTTTAGTCCTTAACTTTTTTTTTTCCCAATAAAGAAAACCGTACCTTTTAATTAGTAGGTGAGAGTTTAAAGTCTCTACTCATTTTTTTTAACTCCCCCACAACTCTTAAAAAATGTTTGTCTTGGTCCTTCCATTAATTCTTTAACAAATGGTGGTGTGACATCAATGGGGAAGGTCATTTCGGCTCGCAGAGGATGTCAACGTTTTTTAACAAAAGAACTACCCTAAAAACTAATAAATTCAAAACAATCCCCAACTAGAATAATCTTTAAGAATTAAATGAACCGACAAATCACACATAATCAGGAAAAAAAAATTTATGAAAAGACGACTACAAAATGTTGTTTCTTGTTCATTGGTTTTTTTAAAAAAAAATTTATTTTATACTGATTTATCTTTCCACAAGAAACAATTTTTTTAAGTTGTCTCCATCAAAATTTTTTTTTATTACTAATGACTTATGATTTTTTATTCACAAAGATTATTTTTGGTTGGCTAGTTTTTGAGCTTATTCATTTTTTAGTGTACTATAGTATTTTTGTTTAAAAAAAATAAACGAATGTCCATCATCATATTCCATGAACAGATACGATCTCCTCATCACTGTCACGTCACCATCGTACCCCCAGTATTTGTCCAAAATTTAACTTAAGGATCAAACCACACATTTTTAAAGAATTCATGGGTTAAAAAAAAAAAAAAGATAATGGATCAAACCCTCATCTAGTTAAGAAATTAGAGATATATTTAAAGAAAAAGAAAGTTTAGGACCCAACTCTCACCTATTAAGAGTTCATGAATCAAGAATAATTTACCAAAAAAATAAAGCTCAAGATTCTGTCTGATATCATTGTTAACCTTTTACTCTCTCTTCCCTTTTTTTTTTTTTTTTTTTTGAAAGTGTTGTAGTTGTAAATCAGATGTCTTTACTTTTTCTTGGGTTGTCGTTACAAAATTAGTTGGATATTATTTAAGATAGGAAAATTGGACAGGCAATTCAAGTCACTAAATATTAATAGAAATGTTCACTGAAGGTTTTACATGTGGGTCATTAAGAGGATGTGGGTCATTAAGAGGACGTCACTGTAATCCTACTGATCATACTAATGAAAATGATATATATGGACACGATTCTAAACACTCTTTATTAAATATTAAACTATTAAAAAATAAGTCTTTACATTTAAGACTATGAAAGAACCAACACTCTAATCTTTCATCACAAACTCACTAAGTGGTCGGTTAGGCCACCGACTATAAATTGCAGTTTTTCTTTTCTTTTTTTTTAAATGGCACCGTAAATTGCGGTAGCTATCATTGCTTTTTGTCCCCTTTTCTGATTCTTTGATGTTTTTTCCACTTTTTTTTTTCCCCCCCTCCCCCTTTACATCATCGGATGCTCCTGAGATACGAAGAATGTGCGCCAAGATTTTCCTTTTATTCAATTTGACTCTGTCATAACACGATAGACTTTTTTAGTCTTTGTTTTCTAGCTTTATCTTTAACTTTTGCTTTTGCTTTTCTTTTCGATTTTGAACTAATTTCTTTTTCCTGCTGAGGAGCTAAAGAAATCATTAATTTTTTTTGCCAAAGAAAGAAATCATTAATTTAACTTCGTGGAAAGGTCACCTGGTCGCTTCAGAAAATTCCAACCAATTCTCCTTTCCTATCTAAATGCTTTCATCTTTCTTGTATTAAATTTCTCATTCTATTTCCTATCCTATTTCCTCTTTCTTTCCTCTTTCTTTCCCTTCCTTTTCTTAGATCTGATCTATAGCCTTTCTCTCTCGGTTTATTTGATCTTGTTGGGTGCAGTACAGATTTTTTTTTTTTTTTTTTTTACGAGGTGAGTACACATGTAAAATTTTTACTTAATCATGTTTATGATACTTTTTTTCGTCAGAAAATCAAAGCTTACTTAGAGGAGCAGAGTTTTCAAAATATTGATAAATTTTAAGTTTTTATGTTATCGAGACTTTTACTTTGTTTAATGAAAACAATATTTAGCAAAATAATAAGAAATAAATATCCATGCTTTTTTGTTAGAATAACTTTTTTTTGAAGGAAAAATTTGAGAAAAGTAAGATTTAATTTGTATTTATAAATTAAATCAAATCTACAATTACACGTATGAGTGGGTTAATAATATATCATGATAATAATATCTATAACAAGGATAGATATTAACACTACACCTGATTTCACCTAAAGGTACAAAGTTTGAATCCTCTTACTCTCAAATTTGGAAAAAAAAAAAACGATAACACACATAAAAATTCCTTCAAATGAGCTAAATATTCATCTCAGAGTTTCAATTATATATAACCTCGCTCAATACATAACTGGATAATCATTTAAAGATCTTACAAACCAGCTGAAAAATCTCCGACTATTCCAATCATCAGCCTTGATCTCCATTGTCTATTTTGTAACCCTGAAGTTTTCGAATTTGATAATCTAGTCTCTAAACAATAATTTTTTATTTTTTTTTGTAATTAACCTCTTGAACTTACAATTTTTGGCACATCCAACCCTTTTTCCTCACGTACATTTATTAAACAGCTTTTTGCACATCACTTGCACGTGATAGCCTTCTTGGACATTGCAGGTTATTTTTACTTAATTTCAATAAAATTCTTTTAAAAAAATTAGATTTTTAAATTTGAGTGATAATTGAATTAGGTTCAAATTTTCAAATAAATTTATTGAACTTAACAAAATGATGAGAAATACCTTTCTTAGGCTATCTTGTGCAAGATATATGCAAAAAAGCAAAAACGTTTTAATTTTAATTTAGGTAAGCAATAAGGACTGATTGTATAAAAAATTGTAAGTTAGGGGTTATTGCCAAGGGAAAAAAAAGACTAAGAAATTGTCAAATTAAAAAAACAAAATTTACTTGCAAGATACCGGAGGAAAAAAAAAAAGTTAATAGAGTCCCGTCGAATACCCATCATTAACCTCTTACTTTCTCTCTTCCATTTCCCTTTTTTTAATTTATTTTTATTTTTTAGTATCACAGTTGTTAATCAAATATGTCTTTACTTTTCTTCGAGTTGTCATTACGTAATTGATTGGATATGATTTAATGGAGAAAAAATTGTAAAGACGATTCAAGTCCCTAACAAAGTGTTCTTGGCAATTCTTAATCTAAAAGAAATTTTGATCTTAGTGCGATACATTGTTTTTTTTTTTAGCCAAATTACTTAATATACTAAAGGAATGTAGACTTTTATTATTCACTGAACAGTGTGCTACAGTGATTTTTGGAATTTTTTTTCATTTTTTCTGTTTCAGCTACAGTAACCTACAGTGATTTACAGTACCCAAACAGTAAAATGTACAGTAAAATGATGATTTTGCCCTTCAATTCCACTGCTTTTTCCCGGTTGCACAGTAACTTACCGGTTTTGCCCTTGCTACAGTGATCTACAGTCCCCAACAGTACTGTACAGTAAAATGACGATTTTATCCTTCATTTCTCCTTCTTTTTCCCTGTTGCACAGTAACTTGCTGGTCTTACCCTTTTGACATTATCCGGTCATTAGAGAGAGAGAAAGAGCAAGAGAGATAGAGATAAAGAGAGAAAGAAAGTAAAAAATATCTATATTTACATTAAAATAAAATTTTTAAAAAATAAAGATAGAAAAAGAAAAATCATAAGATAAAAAATTATATTTTATTAAATTATTTCCAATGATAAAAAATAAAATTATATACGTTAAATAATATTTGAAAATGTTAAATTATTGAATTAATAAAAATTTAAGGGGAAAAAAAACAAAATAATACATTTAAAGAATAAATTAATAAAATTAAATTATAATATTCAAAATAAACAAAAAAACTAAAAAATTTAAAATTAAATAATAATTTACAGAAATTCCAAAATATAAAAAGGTCTATAAAATTGCAATAAAATTAAAAATCAATAAATTTTTCTACTGTAATGAAACGTAATTATCAAAAAGGTATATTTATAATTATTATAGCTAAATTATTATTTATGTCATATATTAATATTATTATTTAAAAATAAAATTTTTTAAAATATTTAATCCATTTCTAGGTTTATTTATTGATTTAATTAATTTTATTTAAATTTAATAGATTTACTTAAGTTATTAAATTTTTTTGACTATTTAAGTTTAAAAGTTTTTAATTTTATTTATTCTTTCTGATTTTTTAATAACAATATATTATTATATTTTATTATATTAACAACAATTCTTACCGTTAATATTTTATTTTAATATTTGATGTAATTAATTTTTTATTCTTTGACTTCTTTTATTTTTTTCTTCTTCTTTTTTTAAACAAAATGTTCAATAAGATTCTTTTATATTTATATCTATAATCTTTAGAAATAATTTTTTTTAAAATTTCTATTTATTTTTACGTTTATTTATTAATTTAATTGATTTTTATTTTATTATATTTACCCCGCAACTTTGTTATCCCTTTGATTTTTCAATTTTTTTAATTTTATTTATTATTTGAACTTTTTTATTTCAAGAAAATTATGCTTATAAATATGAATGTATGTACTTTAATATTATAATAGTAAATACTAAAAAAAATACTTACTATAATTATAATATATATCTTAATTAACTGCTTTTATTATATAATACTCAATTTTTTTTATTTTTGTTTTTGCTTCCTTCCCCGTGCAACGCATGGGTATTAAACTCGTTACATAACTAAAGGGGGGCCGTAAATTGCGGGTTTCTTCTTTTAACCAAAAAAAATAAAAAAAGTCTAGGAACTATTACTATTAACATTACTCGCAGAACATTATCAAAAGGGCTTTTTAGATACTGATAGAAATATTCGTTAAAAACCTTATAGACAAGTCATATATGTCGATAAGAAAAGAGTCACTTCAGCCTCACCGAATATTATATTAACGATAACGATACTTGAAGACGTGGTCCTAAGCAGTCTTATTTAAGTATTAGGCGGTTAAGAAACACGATAAATTATGGTAATCTATTAGCTTTAGGTTACCGCACTTGATAAATTAAGGTGTTTTTTTTTTTTTTTTTTTTTTTTTTTTTTATTTTTATGAAACGGTAAATTATTGCGGTTGAGATCATTGTTTTTTTGTCCCTTTTCTTATTTTGTGATGTTTTTTATCCTTTTCTTTTTCTTTTCTTTTGACTGACTCTGGCGTAAGCCACACAACACGATAAGACTTTTTTAGTCTTTGTTTTATTGCTTTCATCTTTTGCTTTGCTTTTCGTTTCTTCGTGGAAACAATGCAAGCTTGTGGGTCACCCGGTCGCTTCAGAAAATTCCAACCAATTTTGCTTTCCGTTCCTTTCCATTCCTTTCCTTTCCTGTCTAAATGCTTCATCTTTCTTGTATTAAATTTCTCCTTCTATTTCCTATCCTCCTTCCTCTTTTTTTTTTCCAGGAGGCAAGTTTCACAGAACAAACTGGGCAACAAGGTTTGCATGACAAGTGGTGCTTTCCTTTCCTTTTCTTAAATCTGATATACAGCCTCCCTCTCTTTTTAATATTTGATCTTGTTGGGTGTAGTACAGCTTTGACACTGCGGCCGCTTACTTTTCTTCTACTCCTGCTCAAAAGAAGATATACGATTTTTTTTTATCAGTTTTAAAGGTTAGTACACTCATAACGTTTTTACTTGTCATCTTTATGATGCCTTTCTTTGTTAGAAAATCAAAGCTTACTTAGATGAGCAGAGTCTTAAAAATATTGGTGAATCTTGAGTTTTTATGTTATTGAAACTTTTGCCTTATTTAATGAAAATATTATTTAGCGAAATAAATAAGCATGCTTTTTTTTGGTTAGAATAACTTTTTTTAAGAGAAAAAAAACGAGAAAAGTAAGATTTATTGTATATTTATAAATTAAATCAAATCTACAATTACAGATGCATGAGTGGTTAATAAGATATCAGGAAAATACTGTCTATAAAAGTATAAAGTTTAAATTTTTATTAAAAAACTATTAATTATGTGTGATCATTTATGAATTTAATAGGTGTAAATATAATTACTCTTAATAGTTACACATATGATTGCCTCCATGTGGGCAATGTAAAAAATAAAAAAATAAAAAATAAAAAGATAAACTAACAACTATCATGTACTGCACTATTAAAGTTCTCTCTCTCCCTCCCTTCCTCCTTCCTATCATGGCTTCATCTTCTTTGCTATTCAGAGCCGTCCACACACACACAAGGCTAATTCCGTCATTATATTTGGGTAATATGGGGGGTACGACACAAAAGGTCTTTGCACCGGAATGTAAAATGATCATCTCCAAAATATAATTTTTTTATATTACCTATCCGAAAATAAAAATAAATAAATAAATAACTCACAGTTAAAATCAATAAAATGACCGAATTAGCCTTGGCTTTCTCTTTTATAAAAAAAATTCCTAGCGCTGTAAATTGAGGTTGATATCAATGCTTTTTTGTCCTCCTTTTCCAACTCATTAATGCTTTTTCCACTTTTGTTTTTATTTTTCCCCCCACTTTACATCGGATAGACTTTTTAGTCTTTGTTTTCGTGCTCATCTTTTTCTCTTATTTTCTTCTTCTATTTCCTATTTCCTATTCCCTTTGCTTTCCTTTTCTTAAATCTGATCTAGATCGCCTCCCTCTCTCAGTTTGATCTTGTAGGGGACAGTACATTTTGATTTATGGCACCTACTTACTCTTTTACTAATCCTGCTCGGAAAAAATTGTACGATATTTTTATCAGTTTTCGAGGTGAGGATACTCGTAACATTTTTACTGATCATCTTTACAAAGCTTTTTCTCAAAAGAAAATCAAAACTTACATAGACGAGGAGAGTCTTGAAAAAGGAAATGAAATTTCACCTGCACTTATGAAAGCGATTGAAGAATCAAAAATCTCAGTGGTTATTCTATCGAAAAACTATGCTACATCCTCTTGGTGTTTGGAAGAACTCCGTCATATTCTTCAATGTAAGGAGATAGATGAACAGATTGTGGTGCCGATTTTTTACCACGTCGATCCATCACATGTTCGAAAACAACAAGAGAGTTATGCAGCTGCATTTACTACTCTTGAGCAGCGCTTTTGCGATGAAATGGACAAGGTGCAACAATGGAGGAAGGCTTTGACAGCAGTGAGCAATTTATCTGGATGGGATTTATCAGTGATTCGGTAATTTCTAATTAACTTATAAATTCCCAGTTAGAATTCATTCATACGTCTTAGCAATTAGAACCACCACACAAAAATTGCCCACTAGCTTGAAACACCATTGATCGCTTCTCTCTCTGTTTTTTTTTTTTTTGGTAGAATTTTCGCCTACAATATCTTATTCTTCTTTACCAATTTTGAGATAATCACATGCGTTCCTCATCTTGATATTTTTCTTTTTTTTCCTTCTTATTTTCTTTCCCTCTTACCAAATGTTGTTGAATTATTTTTATTTTTTTTTTAATTTTTTTTCACTCTTAGCTAACATTATCAAGCATCAAAAGATTAGGGGAACTAGTAGATAATTTCTTTAAATCAGAGAAATTTAGAGGAAAAACTTCACTTATGATAAAACTTTATTACAAAAATGGATAAACAAACCATTTTTATTTCAAAATAGTTTAGTAAAGGAAATAAATGTCATTTAGTATTAGACACGTGTTCAAATTTTTTAAATTTCCGAACAAGACTTGTTCGCTCATAATTCATTCAAGGATGGTTCTATTGGCACACTCCTCTTACTCTCTGCATCCCCCTAATTAATCAACTCCTTTAATTTCAACAAAAAAAAAAAAAAAGAAAAATCTTCAAACAAAATGACATGAAAGGACACCTATTATAGACCTAATTATCTAAATATATAAAATTCTATCATACAAAAAAAAAAAAAAAAAAAATCAGTTACACTTCATTTTATTTCTACATACACCTACATTTCAAATCTCTAAATAAACAACTTATAAACATTATTACTTTGAAACCTATAACAAACTCCTAAATTTCACCCTAATTTTTACTCTTCACTGAGTATTATGAAAAATTACATTGTGTATGTTGACATTCTCTATAATAGTTTTACGATTATGCTTTTTTGCTTGTGTTATCCCTTACTATCTATTTAATTTGTTGGCTTTTTCCCCCTTGAATGTTGCGTTCATATTCTTGTTGGTGTACTATATATTTACCCACCAAAAAAAAAAAAAAAAAAAAAGGCAATTCGCTTCTATTTTAATTACTTCTTATTGTATTGTTTGACTGTTTTTTTTTTTTCATTGAATTGTTGATGCCTTACATTGGCTTTTTTTTTTTTTTTTGCATTTTTTTTTTGTTAGGTGAATTTCTTTTGTTGTTTGCCTTTTTCTCTATTAAAAAAAACTTTTTTTTTCTGTTGAAAATTTTTAAATTTAACCTACAAATAAAGTGGAGAAATAAATTTAAAAACTAATAAAAATGTACTTTAGAGTAAGTTTCGATTGCAATATATCAAGTTTTTCTTCTGATGCAAGTATACTTTTGATATAATCAACGTAGAATATCAAAATAAACCCCAAAAAGAAAAGGTGGGTGTGAAAAGAAATTTAAAATGGTGGAGGCTATTCATTTTATGGAAATACTTAGGGATAATTTAGGAATATATATGGGTGTATAATAAGTAAATTTAATCTCTTTTAACTTAAGAGAGATGTGTGTTTAGAAGGGGGTGTGAAGAGTCCAGAGAGGTGTGCCCGTGGAACTAGTGTTCATTCAAAATGGCTTGACAAGAAAAAGAATAGAAACAAAAATTAATAAATAAATAGATAATAATGGTATTGAAAGCGAACGTATTTACCATAACTCTCTTTGGTTGCTTATTGCTGACTTCTGCAATTATATTCTTCATGAGGGCAGGTCTGATTCTAAATTAGTCGAGGCAATTGTCAAAGATATTGTGGGGAAGTTAAATCGCTTATCATCGTGGGATAATCACAAGGGCTTGGTTGGAATTGACAGACAAATTGAGAAAATTGAATCATTGTTGAACATCGGCTCACAAGAAGTTCATATCGTGGGCATTTGGGGCATTGGCGGCATTGGCAAGACAACCTTGGCTCATGTCTTATTCAACCGATTTGCATCTCAATTTGAAGGTTGCTTCTTTCTTGAAAACACTAAGGAAGAAATAAAAAGAAGGGGACTGAGTAATTTAAAAAAAGAACTGTTTTCTGGCTTATTGGGGGAAGAAAGTTCAGTAATAGTCAATGAATTCGCGAAGAATAGGCTTCGGCGTACAAAGTCTCTTGTTGTTCTTGACGATGTGGATAATGCGTTACAGTTAAAATATTTAATTGGAGAAGATGATCTGTTTGGTCCAGGCACTAAAATCGTTATAACGACCAGAGATGCTCAAGTGCTCAATAGCATTTTTGCTCATGGAATATACAAGGTTGAGAGCTTAGATTTCAAAAAATCGCTTCAACTATTCTGGTCGAAAGCTTTTCGAGGAAGCTCTCCCCCGGAGGATTATGCATTGCTGTCAAGAAAAATAGTCGAATATTGCCAAGGTCTTCCATTGGCTCTTGAAGTTTTGGGTGGTCACCTTTGTTCTAAGAGCACAAAAGTGTGGGAAAGTGCATTGCGTAAATTGAAAGAAGGTCTAAATCCACAGATTCATAATGTCTTGAGGATTAGTTATGATGGTCTAGAACCTAATGGGAAGGAGATTTTTCTTGATATTGCATGCTTCTTCAAAGGCAGGGATAGAGAATTTGTAAAAAGAATACTACATGCTTGTGATCTTCATGTGCCAATAGGAATTGATATTCTCAGTGATAAGGCTCTCATAACTCTCAAGGGAAACAGTTTTAATATGCATGATTTGCTGCAAGAAATGGGCCGCCAAATTGTTCGCGAAGAATCTAAGGAGCCTGGAAATCGCAGTAGGTTGTGGTTGGCTAAAGATATCTACCATGTCTTGAGATATAATACTATAAGTGCCACCCAGCAACAATAAATACATATCCTTATAAATATGCACAACGCATGTGTAATGAGTGTTTCTAGGCTTCTAGCTATTGCAAGCACATCTCTTTATCATATTTCAAGTTTACTAATTACAAGTTTTTGTATGTCATTTATTTATATGTTCATGATCTCTGTTTTCTTCTTGATTGTTAGGGGACAGGAGTAGTCCAAGCGATGTCCCTGAATTTTTGTGAACTTGGAAACGACATAGACTTGGATCCTCTACTCTTCAAAGACATGTTCAATTTAAAATTTCTGTCATTTCGTAATCAATATACCAAAAAGCTAAACCTTCCTCAAGGTCTTCAGTGTCTTCCTGACGAGCTTAGATATCTTTGTTGGGAGAATTACCCATTGAGATCTTTGCCTCAAAACTTTACACCAGAAACACTTGTCGAGCTACTTATGGAATACAGTAAGCTAGAGAAACTATGGGATGGCATTCAGGTAAGATTTAGTCACCGTATTTTACATATCTTGTGTAAATTTTCATGTAATAAAAGTAACTCTTTTCCATTTCTCTTATGGTTGTAGAATTTGGGAAGCTTAAAAATTTTGAATCTTAACCGATCTGAGAACCTGACTGAAATTCCAGACCTCTCTTTGGCACTAAATTTGGCGGAGCTAGAACTTAGTTTCTGTGACAGTCTTGAGCATCTTCCGACCAGCATTGGAAAGCTAAAGTCGCTGCACTATCTTTCTTTATTATGTTGCTCAAAGTTTCACAAGTTTCCAGAACTTCCAAGCAATATAAGTTTTTTGCACATGGGAGGGACAGCAATAGAACAAGTACCCCCATCAATTGAGTGTCTCTCTGAGGTTCTCTATCTTTGTTTAAGTTTTTGCAACAAGCTCACGAGTCTTCCAACTAGCATCTGTAAGTTAAAATCTCTCGAAGGACTTGAACTTGAAGGTTGCTCAAAATTAGAGTACTTTCCAGAAATTTTGGAGCCAATGCCAAATCTAATTCGTCTTAGGTTACAGAATTCAGGAATTAAAAGGTTACCAGCATCAATTGCAAATCTAGTTGGGATTCGATTTTTAACAGTTCATGAATGCAAAAATCTCGAGTTTATCCCAGACACTGTCTACAATTTGGCTCTTTCATGGCTGAGTCTTTCTAATTGTTCGAAATTTGAAAATTTGCCTGGTCCCTTGTCAAATGGCATGCCCTTGGAAAGCTTAGATCTTAGCGACACCAATGTATCCCAGATCCCTGATATTTTGTTCTCCTATTTAACCTTATTGTCAGATGTAAATCTCTCTAGAACAAATATTAGTAGAATACCTGAAAGCATCAAATTTTCTAAGTTGTACAGGTTGAACATAAGAGATTGCAAGTTCCTTCAATCTATACCAGAGCTTCCATTGACTATAGAAGAAGTTGATGCATGTGGATGCACGTCACTGGAGATGGTGTCCAATTCAATGGCTGCACTCACACAACCTCCTAAAGATGATGTTTATCTTCGGGTCAGATTTGAATTTAGTCATTGCATAAAGTTGAAGCACCAGAACATCATGCCTGAATTTCAAATAATAGCTTTACTCATTGCAACAAAATTTGCCTTGCAAGGCTACAGTACTCAGAAGGATGAGGTATGCATCTTATTTCTCAATTTTCGGGATGACATTTTTACCCATTGATACAAGTACCCCCCTTAGTGAGGCGGGCATGGAGAATAAGATATGAGTATTGGGGTTAAGATTAAACCCCACGCGGGTGCGAGAGGGGGTTGGGAGAGCTCCTCCCCCATACCTACTCACGCCCCGCTTATATTCACCCTTATAAATATATGTATGTATTTACATATATGAATGAGAATTTTTAGTGTTTTAATATTTTAATTTGTTTTATGAATTTACTTTATGGATTCTTGGAATTTTGATTTATTTTTATGATTTCAGTTTCATTTTTAGTTGTATTTGTGATTATATTGATAAAATTTATGAAAACTTTAATGGAATTTGGTTTTTTCTTTTTTTTAAATTCTCAATGGATAAATAAGAAAAAAATGGGTATAGCACTTTTAGTGAAGATTACCTACCTTCACACCCACATTAAATTAGGCGGGTTGGGAAGGTAAAAGAAGAGGCGGATATGGGGGGCTCCATTGCCATCCCTACACTTCTTAAGATATTAGTGGAACACATGCAAATATATATGAGATAAATCATTCAATTCAATGAAAGAGGTCGTTTTTTAATTCCACTAATATTTTTTAATTGTTGAAAGTTGCTTCTTTGAGAAAATTATTTTATTAGGATAATAAATTATTATCTTTACAAAGACCATTTTAGCAAGATAATATATTGGAGAATTTTAATTAAAAAAATTAAAAAGGAACATATTTGGAAAAACAATTTTGATAAGGACCAATTAGAATAAAAAGTACTATTTCATAAGCATATTTGAAATTTTAATTTTAGTTAAACGGGTAAAAAAAGTTTTAAAAAAATATAAAAAGTGAGAGAGGACAAAAATGCTTTTTGTTTTTTTGTTTTTGTCTTTTTGTCTTTTTGTTTTTTTAATTTTGTTTTTTGCTTTCTGTTTTTTTGTTTTTTTGTTTTTTAAGTAGGAATTAGGAAGATTCGAATTTTTTTGTTGAAGTTAAGTGTGAAACTACAGTTAGGTTATGCCTGCATTCATGAATAAAATGCTTTTCAATATCCTAAATCTTTAGAAATCCTAACCAATACAATGCTTTCTAATATTCCTAAATGTCTAAATAATCTAAATAAGCCTTAGATACCCGAAATAATGCTTTCTAATATTATTTTAGGCGGGGAAAAAAATAAAAGCAAGAAGATGAAAATGTGTGTGTATATATATATATATATATATATATATATGTATATATATAGAAGAGTTTTTGAAAAAATGCTGAAGGTGGGTTCCACACCTCTCGCGAGAGAGGATTTTGCATTGTACTTTACACTACTTAACCACTAAGGCTATCACAATCTTTTAATTTAGTCAGCAAATTGACTGATTTTTCGTGAATATGAAATAAACGTGATATTTTTATTTATAAGCTGTACCAAAGTTGTCATTTCTTGTACTAAATAAATTACTACTATATTTAAAACTAACAGTCATATATTCATGGTACACTGCAGTCTGGTGGAATTGAAATGTGGTATCCAGGTGAAGAAATTCCTAAATGGTTCAACTTTCAAACGGAAGGACGTTCGATGAATGTTAGGCTTCCTTATAATCCCAAGTCCTTCTTTATGGGTTTTGCTTTTTGCTTCATTCTTAAAAATTTCAAGTGCAAGAAGACTGTATATTTAGAGTGTGAAATCAATGTCAAAACAATTCTCGGCAACGAATGGAAATGCCGACGTCTTTTGGTTCCGTGGTATGTTTTTCACCTTCAGAATTGCAAGTTGCTGCATGTGTTCATGACAACATTTATGAGTAAAGAAGAAAGCTTTTCTTTAGCAAGAGAGATATCGTTTAACATCAGAACACAGGCAGAGATGAAAAGGTTTGGAGTCCGCATTTTATATGTCGAAGATGCAATTGATTTTGGTATCATCAGTGGCCAATCAAATGATGTCACCAACAAGGGCAAACAAAGTAGATTTCAAAAGAGTATGTTGGAGCAGTTGCATTACTTAAAGGTTTCCCCATCTGGGAAGGAACTTTGTGAGAAGATTTGGAGCTCCAACCTAGACGACAGGTACAAGATACTCTGGTGGCAGCTTGTTCGCGATGTTTTACCGGTCCGAGCAGTTCTGAATGACGTGGGTGATACCAGATGCCCCTTGTGTGGGTTGGGTTTGGAAACTGCCACCCATTTGTTTCTGTTTTGCGACATTGTTAGACCTCTTTGGTTCATGTCTGTCTGGGGCCTCCGCACAGATTCCCTCCTCTGTGATTCCATAGCTTCTTTCCTTGACATCGTGTTACATGGCCATCCGAATTCAAACGCCTACCAGTATGATGAGGAATTCTTAGTCTATGCTTCTCTACTTGTGAATACTATTTGGTGTGCTAGGAATCAGCTCGTTTATCAAAGGAAGGAGTTTCACATTCCGGATATCTGTTCTTTTGTGCAAGCTCAATTCAAGAAAATTATATCTAGTCTCCGACATAGCCGAAAGTATTTTCTCTTCCTGATTGCACGTATTAACATGTTATATTCTCTATCTTTTCGTAATATTATGATCTGCTAACTGTGGAATTTCATGATTTTCATATCTCATATTAAGAGGAAAGGAAAGACTACCTACTGAAACAGAGCTGCTTTTGGAAGCCCAGAAAGGTAAGAGTTACTTTTTTTCATGTTATTTCTTTTTAATTTGTTTTTGTAATGGTTGAATAATGATGTGTCGATTCACTTATTTCTGACTTCTTGAACTTCTCTCGGATGCTTGTAGAAGTTTCTGCAAAACGACTGCAAACGGATGCTTCTGTACCTGTGGATGAAAACCAACCAATGAGAGTTCTAATTCGTCGGTACTCTCCTTTCTTTTCTTTTCTTTTCTTTCTTTTCTTTTTTTTTTTTTTTTTTAAATTATGATGATTAGGATAAGCTGCCTACGTTACACAATGAACTTTCTTAAATATGGTCTTGATTGCATGAATCTAATGCTCTTGATAACATTATGATAAGGGACGATGCATCACCGAGCTGCAAACTCTCAGACGACTTTGTGTCACGGAGAAGCCAAAACAATGTTCCAAAAATTCTCGAGGATGAAAATCTATACCGACGGAGCAGCCCGTGGAGGTCCTGGTTTAGCTGGCTACGGTCACATTTTTACAAGGGATGCTTTGGGAGTTATGATGAACACTCACGTGGCAAAAGTTTGCGGGATTATCGCTGCAGCATCTTATGATAATAGGTACAACTGTGATTTGCTTTGATTTGAATCTTATTCCTCTTTTGCAAGTATGGGCGTGTCTTTGAACTCCGAGACTCGGTTGGTTCTCTCCTTTTGATGTTTGTGTGTCCTGATGAACAGAGAAATGGAAAGATTGCCTAGTTATAGGTTTAAAAATTAACCGACCAACATGTAGTAGATATGTACTCTTTTTTTCCTGTCTTTTTCCCATTGGTCTTTAGCTAAAAGGTTTTTAATGAGACATATTTATAGTTGTCTTTCAAAGTGTAAGTACAGACTCTATCTTTTGGGAGCAATTTCCGGTTTAATGTATTGTTTTTCTTCCTATTTATGGCTTCAGTTTCTTTTTTGTTTTTTTTTTTCTTTTTCCTCTTAACATTAACTTTGTATGTTTCTTTAACTTTTTCAATAATACTCGAGTGGGAGGCTTAGTACGGGATAGGTTGCAGAGAGTGGGTGTCAACTTAATTGAGATGTTCTCTTGTGCCTTGATACTTGATACTGATTGTCTTCTCTCGTCAGTTCAGTTAAAAAGAAAAAATTGTCAAATTCACCGACAAGAACTTATGCAGGCCAATATCATATTGTTGTTCACGTATATGTTAAAACGAATATATTTAGACTATACTATTAAGGAAGGCAAGGTCTGAAACATTTGGAAGAATTCCAACATCTTCTTGCCCTCCAATGAAGTACTGTTCATTTCGATTTCCATTTATTTGTTCTTTAGGATAGTAGCAGCTAATTATGAAGAGACTAATGAAAAAAAAAAAAAAAAAAAAAAAAGGAGAAATTAACATTTTGTCTTAATTCTCTTAAGGCCCTCATTGGTCTACAAGTTTGAATTTGGGCAATTTGAAAGATTTCGCATAAACATTTAAAATATAATCCAAATTGATGTTTAGATATATTAATCTGAATAAGGATTAAAATTTGAATGCATATCTGGATAATTGTTGAAGACAAATGATTTGAACTGTCGATACAGAGAAATAGAAAAATCAAGTAGAGTTATCATTGAGAACTTTTACGGATATTTGGACAAATTTGATTGGGGAGGGGGGACTAAATTTAAATCAAAGCTAGTTTTCAGGTCCAGATAAAAAAAATGATAATTTATTATCACGTGATTGTTGTCAAAAAGTTAAAAATTAAAGTTAGTGCCCCTAATACTATTACTGTTATAATTTAGATTGTAAGATGAAAAAAATCCTCATGGTATTTCACAGTTTGAAGGTAATTAAGCATACGTTTGGACCAACAATCTAAATCATACAATTACAATCTAATTTTTGTCTTTTTCCCTCAGTTTCACTATTCATACAGTTTTGTAACTCAAACTTTAAAAGTCCATAACTTTTCATAGACAAGTTTGAATGAGATATATATTTTTTAAAATTGCATAGAATTTCGAGACGAATGAAAAAAACTTCAAATTAATATTTTTTTTCCGAACACATTTCAGGTTTTTACACTTTTTAACTCAAATAATTCAAACATTTCGATAAACGCACAATCAATCCAAATCCAAATTTTACAATCCAAATCTTAGCACTAAACGCATACTAAATGTCTAAAATTGAACATACATGATTAGCCAAAAAATAATAATAATAACAATCATACGGTGCCAATTCTGGTAGTAATGATCAATATAGTATTAGGTGCATGCTTAGCCAAATTCAAGAAGAATAAGTAGATTAAATCTGATACTTGTATCTATTGCAAAATTTTCAACTCTAACTTTATATCTTATTGTTTGTTATTTATTATTTAAAAGCACGTGTGGCACGTATGTATTTAGATGCTGGGATATAGATATTTCTTAAAAATTTAGTTTATTTTTTTTTAATTATTATTCTCTAAAAATTTTAGTTTACTACAAAAATTAATTAATTAAGTAGAGCATATTTAAAAGAAAGGATTGTTTTACGTTAGAAACCATTATTTTTTACTACTGAAATGTATGAACTACTATTCTAATCGTTGAAATAATTTTTTTAATGGTTTGATATATGATGAAAAGCAATTTTTTATTACACATTATAAATTTTTAATCTAAACACTTATAAATCATAATGTTAAAAAATTAATCTAATTATTAGGCAAAAAAAAAAAAAAAGCGGGGGAAGGGGGAAGCGCTTACATGGACCTATGTGAAAGGAGGACGAAGTGGGTCGATCATCAGTGAGTCGAAATATTTCTTCTGATAAAAGGATGCTAGGACTCATTCTTCACAACCTAGAAAAGATTGACTACTTTGAATGAATGGTCAAAGAACAACCGATAGAAAATACCAAATAACAAAGCATATCAATGAATGGTTAAAGAACAACCGACAGAAAATACCGACTGCAGAGCCATTTCATAAACAAAAATATTAAAAATATCAATTCTAATTCTAACTTTTTAATACCAACCTACGTGACATATTTATCGTTCTTTTATTGATAAACATGGATTGCATCAACTAATGAAAATATAACACGTGAATTGGCACTCAAAAAGTTGGATTTGGAGTTGGTATCCAAAGCTCTACTCTTTCATAAATCAAGAAATCACCTTAGATTGAGCAAATAATGATTTCAAATTACTAAATAGTATAATTTATGAGATAAATCAGGAGTTTATTTTCAAAAGTTGCATCTGTTATGTGGTATTGGGCCTTCTGAACCCAAAGACTAGCTCAAGAGATAAGGGCTTTACCTCAGACTTATAAATTGACCACTAACCTCTTCCATAACTAATCTTGGATTTACCTCAACAGCATCACACCGACGTTATCTTTTCAAGCAATAAAGAAAATAACTTTTTTATTATGGTAACATGGTGTTGGTAAACCTTCAAGTTTCTCCAAAACTCACTGTGGTATTCATGCTTTTCCATGCTTGTCATATGCTAGCTCCACGTTTCTTAGGATCAGTTTGAACTTGTTAAGCCTCTCTAGGTGCCTTTATGCATTGTATAAACCCAGAAATACGAGGGCCAAGAAAAACAAAAAAAAAACAAAAAAAAAAGAGTAAACAAGAGATGCCAAGAGATTTTCTTGTAAGTTTATACTTTTACATGACTCTTAAACCACAAAGTATTCCAAGCTAACTTGCTAGCTTTCCCTTTTTCTTTTGGGAAGGAATCAAGTATGAAAGGTTATGGAGCTCATTTGCAATAGATCTTAAGCAATGCATAAAATAAACAACAAGTAATGTTAATATTTAAACAAGTCTTATTAAACCTTTTTCTAGGCCTGTCATAATCCGTCCGTTTCCTCGGTCAATGGGAATTAGAATTTTACTAGAGGCAAGAAAATTATGAGAAAAAAGAGAGGATTCAAATCTTGGCTTTTTAATTGAAATGTATCAACCCTACATATTATTACCATCTCTTCAATCTCATTGATTAATAATACGCGTAAGTACGATGGCATTGGGCGATGCATTTCTTTTATACATATCCTATTAATATATCATATAATTGTATTGAATTATAATCCGTTACCTAATTTGAACGTGAGATTTTGTCCAATTGAAAACTATTATATGTAATCATAAATTATATTTTACCATTTTTGTTCCCTTTAAGGAAGATACTAATCTAATGAAAAATGCAAAATTAAAATGACTGCAAATTCCTCTTGTACCATATGAACATGCATTTTCTTATTGTACCCGAAAAATTAGATTTTGGTTCGAATCATTAGTGGAAGATCAAAGAACTTGTATGCAGGCCTTTAGATCAAGGGGATACTTGGAATATATATGGCATGTCTGTGAACTCACAAATTACGTGAGTTACTTCTTCTTTTTTCTTTTTTTTTTTTAACTCTAGGCAAACATAACATCTAACTAAGCATTAAAGAACCTACTACCACTAATTAAAATAAAAAATAAAAAACCTACGACCACTAATACAACACTTTTGTTTAGCAAAAAAGTTCAGCAGCTTTTTGTTTAGCTTACTGTCTTTTAAACCGTTTAAGTGAATCATAATTTTTGGTGCTTTACTTTCCAAATAAAAATTTTGGTGCTTTGAGTATTAAACCATATTTTGCTCTTCTTCAGTCCTTTCAACACTGTGTAGGCCCAAGACTAAGGTGCTTGAGGCCCGTCTTACCACCCCCTTCAAAAATTGCAAAACGCAACTCCTGGCAAGCTTGTATATAAACCCTTTTTTTTTCTTTTTCTTTTTTTTCTTTTTTTTGGGAATTAGCGGTCCTACGAAACCAGTTTATTAATTTGAAAGAAAACTTCCCAGGTTTGATCATAAGTTGGTGTTTGGTTTTGTTCCATTTGTTTTGAAAATTATTTTGTATTTTGGTATGAAATTAGAAATGACAATATCATGTGAATGATCCTGAGATTTTTTTTTTTAATTGTGTTTGATTATGTTTTTACTTTTAGAGAGATTGATTCGGCTGTAAGAAAAAAGTGAATTGTATGTGGATGTGTTTTTAAAAAATATGTGCTAAGCTAGATAGCTTTAAAAATGAAAACGAAAATGAGAAAAACTTTTAATCGTTTTTCATTTCCTTTGCAAAAATCATTCTCACCCTTTTTCGTTTTTGTTTTTTGTTTTTGTTTCCGTTTCCGTTTTCAAAGCACTTGCTAAACAAACATTATTTAGAAGACGGACGGGTAGAAACATTTTTCAAAAACACTTTGAAAACAAAACCAAACACCACATAAATCTCCCATTGTCATCCGTTGAGATGGTTATAACAAAATCCTACTATTGTCATCTTTATAAATTCATGGGGATAGGATGGACCTCGTAATTAGAATCATCAAATAATTTGTGGGAATAGCCCCTTTAATGTACGTGTTTAGGATTTTTGTCCCATGATTCGAATTTTTATCCTGAAACCACTTTTTATTTGACATAATAAGAGGGCAAAAATCCGAATAATGAGACAATATTCCATAGATGTGTACTTTCTAGGGACATTTCCTCAAAAAAAAAAAAAAAAAGAATGATAAGCTTATCTATTCCAATTTAATTAAAAGTTTAACAATGTTATGAGATACTATTTATAGTTTTTTATTTTTTATTTTTGAATAGGATTGTTGATAGACAACTGGAAGGCTACATAAATAGAATTTTCTTCTGGGGAACTTAGCTTCTGAACCTGCGCTTAAATGAACCATGCTTGATATCCAAGGAGCTAGATTTTTTTTATTATTATTATTATTATTTCTTCTTCTTCTTCTTTTCTTTCTTTCGTTTTTTTTTTTTTTTTGTTAAATTGCTCGTTTGTTCCTTAACCTTTTAATGAAATTCTGATTTGGTCTCCAACCTGTTTTTGTGGCCAAAAGTTACCTAAACTTTTTAAAAGAGTGCAATTTGGTCCTTTTTAGTAACAAAGGTTAAAAATTCAACCAAAAAAAATCATGTTAATCACTCATATTTACTAATTAAGGGTAATTAAAAATGTTTTACATGATTCACGTATGTGTCATACACGTGATCCATTATATTTACATTATTTTTAACATTTGTTAATAAAATGATCAATTTGCAACATTTTAAAGAGTTTTGAGACTTTTAATCAATTAAAAAAATTTTGAGGATCAAATCATAATTTCGTAAAAAGATTAGAGACTAAATGAGTAATTTACCCTTCTTTTTTTTCCCCCCTTCTTTTGTGATATAGAAGAAATTAGAAGGCAAAAGAGGGTGATTCGAGCTTTTAAGGTTACTGAATCAATTTTTATGTTTTCTTTTCACAAACTACTGAGGAAGGCCATCTTCTTTTCACTCCCCTTATTTTTTCCCCCCTGTTGTGGGAAAGATTATTAAATTGTTATTTTATAAGAAAGCAAGTTTAGCATGCGGCCCAAAAAATTAAGGAATAAATTTAAGTAAACCTACATAAATCAAGCCTAATTAAAGATTTAAAGGGTTGACTTATTGCAATTCTTCTCTCTTCTCAATTAGTTATTCATCCTAGTCTAAGTGTTCTATAATATATAAATCAATGAGATTATGCTATTATATATAATTAATGAGGTTCTACTATATATTGATTACCATCACTTGCCACAAACAAAAATAATCAATCTGATCAAGTCTTAGATTATTCTCTGTCTAGCATCATAACCAAAAAGTCATTACTTCAGACACAAATTCAATTTTAATAATTATTATATCACAATTAATTTTAAAAAAAAAACAAACAAACAAAAAAACAATACTAAAACGAAGGAAAAGAAACAGCTTTTTCTCCAATACATGTGAGCCCTTCAAGAGAGCAAAGAGCATGGCTGGCCACATGCTCTAACAACACCACCCCACTTTTTCTTGTTCTTTCTTTGGATTTTCTTTTCCAACATGCCAATCACATACCAAAAAAAAAAAAAAAAAAAAAAGTCTTATTGATTGGCAGGGGGATTTCATCATTCTTAATTGTTTTCTTTCTCTAACATGCATGATGAGTCTACTATGCTTATATAAAGTACCTTTCTTTCATTATTATTATTTTAGATTTTCATGATAGAAACATCTTCATTGACGGTGTATATTTGAAAACTCTAAATTTAGATAAAATTATATCAAAATAATATATATATATATATACACGCATATATATAGAAATTATATTTCTATCCGGTAGTTAGATAGATCCGACAGTAATAACTTTATAATAAACTACTTGTAACAAATAGTTGACTTACTTATAACATTATGTAACAACTGTCGGTGTAAAAAATTAGTATTCTTGAATATTATTATAATAAAATCAACTAGTTGTTATAATAACGTACAAAAAAGTTACAAATCTGATTGTCGGATAAAAAATTATGATAACTATTGATGCTGTGATCTGCTCCGACCACAAAGTACCCCTTCCGACTACTTTCGGCAACATGAAATCAAATGCCCGTACGCCCGGACCCGGGTCAAGTTACCCGACCACGACCGACCAGATACAGTTCTCGGAGAACACGGGAACTCGACCAAATCTTACCGTCTCGCCTGGGAGAACCACATACTCGGGCTAGATTGTGCTCCGAGCACCCTATCTCGGGGAATGAACCCAGGACTGACAGAAGTCCCCCGGGCCTACACTCCACCTACCACCTTACAGCTAACACAAGTCCTATCACTGTACCCGTCAGCTACAGGCGTCGCCCACCTACTGCTGCAACACATCACATCGCCACCCGCCGCCACCTACTCTGGCAAGACCTGCCCCTGCAGGCGCCGGCGACAACCACCCTTTTGTCCCCTGTGCCGGGTCAGGCCCACGTGGCACCAACCCATTGGGCCGATAGCCGCTGCTAGCCTAAGCCCTAGTCACCCATCGAGTGCCCTAAGTAGCCGACCCGACCGGGTTGCCCCGAGCATCCGGATCCGGGGGAGGCGCCTATAAATAAGAAATCAGTCCACAAATTCAGGTATGGTCATTTTTCCTTGTCAAAGCTCTACCTCTCCCTTCGCTCATGAGTTCCCCAACTGACTTAAGTATCGGAGTGCCCGTGGCGGACACCACACCGGTTCCCCATAATTCCGAGGTGGTTTCCTTTTGCAGGTGACCGACGGCGGAGCGACTGGCCAGTCCCGACCGGACTGCCCGACCATCTTGGGTGTTGCTGCCAGAGGCGTATTCGGCATCAACAATAACAATTATTACTTAATGCGTCTGACGGTTTACAATAGTGCCCCAGTAGTTTTTTTTTTAATAATTTGTAAAGAATTCTCTTCTTCCTTTTTTTTCCCCTTACTTTTATTTGATTTTGGACCTTTAGTTAGAACAAACACAGAACCCAAAATCACCGACTTTCTGTACTCTTCTAAGATATTGTTTACTACTTTTTCAACTTCATTTTCAGACAGCAAGAAAATATAAAAAGATGTGGAAATGGAATCAAAGAAAAATTAGACAAAGAGAGAACATTTTCATATGTGCAGAGTACATTTAACTGGACCAGTCACTATCATCAAGGTGATGTGCAAATATTGTTTTCTTCATATAAAATGTTTTCAAACATAGTGGCGTAGAAGAATAATAATAATAATAATAATATATATATATATATATATATATTGGTGGTTAGGTCCTAATGTGAGTATTTAATTAAGATAGGTCATAGAAACACTAACATTTCTGTTGATGTCGTTTTCCACTCCGACCACGAAGTACCACTTCCGACCACAATCGGCGATCTGCCCACCTTCTCGGTTACGGGTCCGGTGGCCGGCCGAGTGGCCGACCAGAAATGTTAGCCGACCACATCCCACGATCTCGCGAGAACGGGCAGTGTACTCAGACCGTGTTGTTCTCGGATCAACGATTGAATCGGTGGTTTCCAGACTTGCCTAGGTCATCCGGGCCCACAGTCCACCTCACTACAGCAGACGTCAACCCTGTCCTGGCACCCATCAGCTACAGGCGCCGCCCACCTACTTCTGAGGAACATCACATCGCCACCCGCCGCCACCTACTCTGGCAAAATCTGTCCCTGCAGGCGCCGACGACAGTCACCGTTCTGTCCCCTCCATTGAGTCAGCCCCCACATGGCACGCGCCCATTGGGCCAATAGCCCTTGCAGGCATAAAACCTTAGCCACCCACCAGGTGCCCTAAGTAGCCGACCCAACCGGGTCGCCCCGAGCACCCGAATCCGGGGAGGACGCCTATAAATAGAGGAAAATATACAAATTCAGGTATGGTCATTTTCTGCCTTTCCAAATCTCTGCCTCTCCCTACGCTCATCAGTTTCCTAGCTGACTTAAGCATCAGAGTACCCGCGGCAGACACCACACCGGTGTCCCCATCATTCCGAGGTGCTTCCATTTTGCAGGTGACTGACAGCGGAGAGACTGGCCTGACCTGACCGGACGACCCTGTTACATTGGGTGTTGCTGCCGTAGACATTTTTGGCATCAACATTTTGGCGCTAGAAGGAGGGCACCGCGCCTTTGAAGCAACTTTTTCATCACTCGCACTCCCCGAGCGCCCGACCATCCAAGCCATGGCTGAGCAAGATAACCAAGATTTCCAGAATGCAGATAACCCGGCGCCTTTCGGCTCGAGGGGCACCCAGAGGACCCAGCGCGCAAGAAGAGCCCGGGCGCAGCGAAGGCCCACCCAGATAGAGATCCTCACGGAGAACGTCCAAGACCTGACCGAGCTCGTCAGGTCATTGGTGGAAGGACGCAGAGAAGCAAATGTTGTCCAGTTCCCCGAGGAGCCTCCCGAGGTGGCCGAGTCCACACCTAGCAGGCCCCCAAGGTCAGGTAGCCGACAACGTAACCCCTCGCCCTCGGGCGACAGGAGGAGTGATCGGTCGCACCGAGAAGACCTGGGGCGGTAGCCACAGGAGGGTGCGGAGCCGAGCAGAGTGCGGTCTAGAAGTCGTCATTCGCAAGCTACCCGCTCGGGAGTGCCCGAGCAACCAGCGGCGACCGACGGCGATCAGGATAACTGCGGGAGAGAAACCGTGCACATCCGGGGGAGCACCACTTCCGTCTTCGACCGCCTCGGCAGGCCGGCGGCCCACCGACGTTTGGGCCGATAACGCTCTATCGATAAGCCAGCCAAGACTGAGGACTACAATTAAACCAGGCTGGACCAGCTCCAGCGGCAGCTCGACCAGCTTGTGGGCAAGCAGTACGGCATGGATCAGTTCGGGGCGGTGGACCCGCCCTTTACCCCAGCCATCATGGCGTCTCCGTATCCGGCTAGATTCAAGATGCCGTCTGTGGCCTCCTACGACGGTTCGACCGATGCGGATGAGCATATTGAGAACTACCAGGCTCACATGCTAATCCAGAATGCCAATGAGGCTGCCCTGTGCAAGTCATTTTGCTTGACCCTGTCTGGACCGGCCCGCCAGTGGTATCGGAGGCTAGCCCCCGGGTCGATTGGCTGCTTCAAGCAGCTCGCTGACGCCCTTGCAGCCGCCTTCTTGAGCTCGAAGACTAGGAAGCTGGGAGCATCCCACCTATTCAGCATCAAGCAGGGCGAGACGGAGCCCCTAAAAGCGTACCTCGAGCGCTTCGACAAGGCAGTCGTGCAGGTTGAGACCTGCACCGATGACACCTTGATAGGGGCGTTCCGAGAAGGAATCAAGGACGCACGGCTCGTCTGGACGCTCGCCTACGATAGGCCACCCACTTTCGCGCAGCTAAGGGGTATCGCCTGAAGGCACGCCGAGGCCGACGAGTACATCCGAGGACGTGGCCTCGTAGCCAGAGAACAACCCCGGCTTCCCGGAAGGAAGTCGAACAAAAACCAACCTGACCAGAGCCGACAAGACAAGGGGAAGGCTGTGGTCGTGGACAACCGGGCTCCGCCCAACCCCAGCCAGAAAACACCAGCTGGGAGGTTCCAACAATATACCCCACTGGTGACAACCATTGAGCACGTCCTCAACCAGGTGAGCGGTCGAGGACTGCTACGGGATCCTCCACCACTCCGAGCAAATCGTGCGCGGAGGAACTAGAACAAGTATTGCAACTTCCACAAGGACGTGGGCCACGATACCAAGGACTGCATACAGCTCCGAGACCAGATCGAGCTGTTGATCCGCGATGGCCACTTGTGGGAGTTCGAGGAGAGGATCATCACACCTGCAGGGCCGAGTAGACCCGCGCAGGCTCCCCGACAGAATCCGAGACCTGCTGGTCGGACAGATGAGCCGGAGCAGGAGCGCATAGTCCACACCATCTTCGGCGGGACGGCTACCGGCGACACCGCCAGCAGCCATAGAAGTTATGCCCGGGAGGCTCGCCGGTACGCCCGGGGGGAGTATATCAACATGGCGGAGCATATCTCCAAAATATGCCGTCAGGACAGCACACCGATCACCTTCACGGATGACGAGGCGGATCGGCTACTCCATCCCCACAACGACGCACTGATCGGCGAGATCCGAGTAGCCGACAACGTCATCCGCCGCGTCCTGATCCACAACGGCAGCTCCGCCGACATCATGTTCATGGATGCGTTCACGAGGCTCAAGATAGAGGGCGCCGTGTTCACACCCGCCCAAACTCCTCTCTACGGGTTCTCTGAAGAGTGCGTCCGTGCCGCTGGAACTGTCAACCTCCCGGTCACAATCGGGGATGGCCCGGAGAGGGTGACTCGGATGGTGGAATTCATCGTTGTAGACCGACCGTCCGTCTACAACGTCATCCTGGGGAGGCCGACCCTCAATGCGATAAAGGCGGTAGTCTCCACCTACCACCTGGCAATGAAGTTCCCCACCAATAGCGGGGTCGGCGTGTTCCGGGGAAACCAGGAGGGTGCGAGGAAGTGCTACATGGAAGCGGTCAACAAAGTGTGCCGAAAGGCACCCGCCCAGATAACTGTAGCAGCCGTCTTCACGGTGGACGAGGTCGAAACCCCTAGCGGGGAAGTCACCCGCCTGAGCGATCTGGACCCCAGGATACCTGAGGAAGAGATCCGAGCACACCCGGTCGAGGACCTGGTCCCTTATCAGTTAGACCCCGAGCACCCGGAGAGGACGGTGATGCTCGGCTCGAAACTCAACCCGGGAACCCGAGCAGCACTTGAGGGGTTCCTCCAGGAGCACAAGGACGTCTTCGCCTGGTCGCACGAGGACATGCCCGGGATTGACCCGGCAGTGATGTGCCACCACCTGAGTGTCAACCCGAGGCATAAGCCCGTGATCCAGAAGAGGAGAGCCTTCAACCCAGAGAGGTATGCGGCCATCAACGAGGAGGTGAAGAAACTGCTCACGGCAGGCTTCATCCGGGAAGTCACCTACCCGGAGTGGCTGGCCAATGTCGTCCTGGTCAAGAAGACCACCGGGAAGTGGCGAGTTTGCATAGACTACACGGACCTCAACAAGGCATGCCCGAAGGACTGCTTCCCGCTTCCTCGGCCGACCAGCTGGTAGACGCAACGGCCGGTCACGAGCTGCTCAGCTTCATGGACGCGTACTCGGGGTACAACCAGATACCCCTGAGTAGATCCGATCAGGTCAAGACTCCGGAGTCTTCGGAGAAGGTGGTTGCAGCGCCCAGCGAAGTCGGCCCGACGGCCCATGACATGAACGTCTCAAGGTGGAAACTGTTCGTTGACGGGTCCTCAAACTCGGGGGGCTCCGGTGCAGGCCTTGTCCTTGTGAGTCCCGACCAGTACAAGACCAGCCAGGCACTCCGCTTCAACTTTAAGACGTCCAATAATGAAGCGGTGTACGAGGCTATTATTGCCGGACTCGGCCTAGCCCGAGAACTTGGTGTGCAAGACATCGAAGTGTTCAGCGACTCGATGCTCATTGTGAATCAGATGACCGGGGAGTTCCAGGTAAAGGAAGCTAGAATGGCGAAGTACTTGGACAAGGTAAAAGCCCTGCTCGGCCAGTTCAAGACCCAGGTAGTTACCCGGATCCCTCGTTCGGAGAACATTGAGGCAGATGCCCTCGCTCGGCTCGCCTCGGGGAATGACCTCGATAGTCTGGTTTCGTTCCCCATCGAACGGCTAGACCAGCCGAGTATCGAGCGAGAAGAGCAGGTCCTCTGTTCTGAGAACGCCACTACCTGGATGGACCCGATCATCAGGTACCTCGCCGAGTCCCAGCTTCCCGAGGACCGAGAATAG